>JAODAL010000593.1:0-293073 GCA_025379985.1 Phyllomedusa bahiana
TTGCAGTATTCACATTTAAGTGAAAGGTGCCTCAATGAACAAAGCTGTAGTGCACCAAAGTCAAAAAACACGATTCTGTAATGTATTGGATAATAAAAGGTATTCTTTGGCACCTATCAATTCACCTGTGGTAACTACACAATTGCTGGATTCAAATTTAACTGCAAGGTGGCTCTATCAACAAATCTGGACTGGGCAAAAGTGCAAAAACACGTATATGTAATGTATACGGATAAAAAAACGAATTTTTGGCACCTATCAATTCACCTGTGGTAACTACACAATTGCTGGATTCAAATTTAACTGCAAGGTGGCTCTACCAACAAATCTGGACTGGACAAAAGTGCAAAAAACACGTATCTGTAATGTAATTCAGATACTAAAAAGGTATTTTTTGGCACCTATCAATTCACCTGTGGTGACTAAAAAATTGCAGTATTCACATTTAAGTGCAAGGTGCCTCAATGAACAAAGCTGTAGTGCACCAAAGTAAAAAAAAACACGTATCTGTAATGTATTCGGATAATAAAAGGTATTTTTTGGCACCTATCAATTCACCTGTGGTAACTACACAATTGCTGGATTCAAATTTAACTGCAAGGTGGCTCTATCAACAAATCTGGACTGGGCAAAAGTGCAAAAAACACGTATCTGTAATGTATTCGGATAATAAAAGGTATTTTTTGGCACCTATCAATTCACCTGTGGTGACTAAAAAATTGCAGTATTTACATTTAAGTGCAAGGTGCCTCAATGAACAAAGCTGTAGTGCACCAAAGTCAAAAAAAACACGTATCTGAAAATTATTTGGATATTACAAGGTATTTTTGGCACCTATCAACCTGTGCTGACTTGCTGGATTCTAATTTAAGTACAAGGTGGATATATCAACAAAGGTGGAATGGGCAAAATTGAAAATGAACACCTATCTGAAATGTATACTGATAATAAAAGTGAAGTTTTGCATCTAACAAAGAGACCTGCAGTTACTAGAAAAGATGTGTATCCTATAAGTCAGGCTGCCCAATATCCAGGAAATATTTCAATAGAAAACTGCAATGTCTACACTAAGTATTGGTGAACTTTATCCAGTATTCTTTATAGAGCTTGTCTGTGTTCGCCCGCTGGGCCCCCCCCCATCCGCTCCACCCCGTGACTTTACAGCAGTAGATGCTCCTTTAAAATTCTCTACCTAACTATATAAAATCTTCCAATCTCTAATCTAACTAAATTGTAAGGATCACAGCTAATAGTAGAGGTTTCTCTGTGAAGAAATAATTTCACTGAGCTGTTTGGACACAAGCAGAGCGCACGTCCTTCTGCTCTGAGACACTGAGAGACACTGAGGCTGACAGGAAACGTTGTTCTATGTAAAACGAGGTCATGTGATTTTTCCAGCCAATCGCAACCATACACATCCCAGTCATGACGTCGCACACACATCTCACCCTGCTCTATTCTGTAATCTGATTTGCTGGCCGCCAAAATACAGGAAGCGCCGAAAAAGGCGCGATCTTAATAGATGATGCACAGATTTTAACCTAAATTATCGCATGATCTAAAAAATCCGATCACCATAAAAACTGTGCCGATTTCAACTTTGTCGATAATAATCGCTGAACACTACAGAGCAGATGTTGCCATGTTTAGATTGGCTCACATTATATACATGGTAAAATGGTACCACTGTATAGAATGAAGTGTAATTGTGGACTTTATAATTTTTCAATTTACTTTTACAGTTATCTTTTTACATCTGTTTGCACATTAAAAGTAAGAATGTATATACAATATAAGCATACAATTTAAAGAGAAATTCTGGATAAGATACAACTTTTGTAAATGGATCCAGGTCCCAACTTATGTCAAATCACACATCCAAGTATTCTTTTTAGGCAGTTGTTGCCCACATGCTTGTTAGTGTAGTCGTTCTCCCTGCAGATTCTTTTGGCAACTGCTTCTCCCAAGGTTAAAAGGATTTTCTCATTATGCAGTTTCACAGAGCTCCAACATGTTATTTAGGTTGAGGGGAGTTTTACATATATATTCTTTATATATGTAAATATATACAATATTTTATGTCATTTTATAATATAATAATTAAAAAATAGATACAGTAAAGGAAATAATTATTTGATTCCTTGCTGATTTTGAAATTTTGGCCACTGACAAAGACATGAACAGTCTTTAATTTTAAGTTTAGTTTTATTTTAACATTAAGAGACAGAATATTCAAAATAAAAGCCGGAAAATCACATTGTATCAATTATATAAATTTATTTGCATTTAGCAGTGAAAAATAAGTATTTGATCCCTCTGGAAATCAAGAATTAATATTTGGTGGCAAAACCCTTGTTGGCAAGCACAGCAGTCAGATGTTTTTTGTAGTTGATGATGAGGTTTGCACACGTCAGGAGGAATTTTGCTGCACTCCTCTTTGCAGATCTCTTAAATCTTTAAGATTTTGAGGCTGTCGCTTGGCAACTTAGAGCTTCACCTCCCTCCATACGTTTTCTATGGGATTAAGGTCTGGAGACTGGCTAGGCCACTCCGTTACCTTAATGTGCTTCTTTTTGAGCCACTCCTTTGTTGCCTTGGCTGTATGTTTTGGGTTATTGTCTTGCTGGAAGACCGAGCCACAACCCATTTTTAATGTCGTGGCGGAGGGAAGGAAGTTGTCACTCAGGATTTTATGGTACATGGCTCCATCTATTCTCCCATTGATGTGGTGAAGTAGTCTTGTGCCCTTAGAAGAGAAACAATCCCAAAACATAATGTTACCACCTCCAAGCGTGACAGGGGGGACGGGGTTCTTTGGGTCATAGGCAGTATTTCTCTTCCTCCAAACACGGGCCTGCATATGTGCCTTCTTGAGCAGGGGGAACTTGCGGGCACTGCAGGATTTTAAAGCATTTTAAAGTATTATGGCGTAATGTGTTACCAATGGTTTTCTTGGTGACCGTGGTCCCAGCTGCCTTGAGATCATTAACAAGTTCCCCCCCGTGTAGTTTTAGGCTGATCTCTCAACTTACTCATGATTAAGGATACCCCACGAGGTGAGATTTTGCATGGTGCCCCAAATCGATGTCGATTGACAGTCATTTAGTATTTCTGCCATTTTCTGACTATTGCACCAACAGTTGTCTCCTTCTCACTCAGCGTCTTACTTATGATTTTGTAGCCCATTCCAACTTTGTGCAGGTCTATGATCTTGTCCCTGACATCCTTAGAAAGCTCTTTGGTCTTGCCCAAGTTGTAGAGGTTAGAATCTGCGGACAGGAGTCTTTTATAAAGGTGACTATTTAAGACAGCTGTTTTTAATGCAGATAACGAGTTGATTAGGAGTGTCTAACTGGTCTGTAGGAGCCAGAACCCTTAATGGTTGCTAATGCTTATTTCTCTCAGCAAAATGCAAATTAATGTGATTTTCTGGATTTTATTTTTGATATTCTATCTCTCAATGTTGAAATTAACCTAACCTTAAAATTATAGACTGTTCATGTCTTTGGCAGTGAGCAAGCTTGCAAAATCAGCACGGGATCAAGTAATTATTTCCTTCACTGTGTATTATATTTTAAGAATCTTTGGCAGGTTTTTTTTTATCCCCACTGTTCTATAAAATGTTGTCCTATTTTTAGCTGTGAGATAAAACTCCTGAATGGAAGGGCAGTCTAATTTCACGTTACTGTCGGTGCTGCTAATCTCTATGTACTTCCATTAAATATACATATATTACATTACACATCCACTTTCTTAAAGGGATACTTTCATCAGAAAAAAAGTATTTTTGTTAAAATTAATATTCCTGGGGAAAAAAATAAATAAATATATATAGATATATATGTGTGTTTGTGTGTGTTGTTATATATATATATATATATATAAATATATATATATAATATATATATATATAATATATATATATATATATATATATATATACACACATGCATACACATATTTTTATGTTTTTCTATTTTATTTATTCTTTTTCCCCTAGGAATATTGATTTTAACAAATATACTTTTTCCCGATGAAAGTATCCCTTTATGAAAGAGAGTCAACAGCTGTGAAATTCTAACCCCTTTAGTCTCTGCTGTGCAGCTATGGCTGTAGTTGCATGGCCATGATATTAGCACTGGCTGCCCCCTCCCTTTGTCACCAGCACTTTATAGCATTGTGCTCACCTAAGGATTCGACTACACGGCAGTTGTAAAATGCCGGTTAGATTAATCCGGCTGGTATTGTATTGTCTTTTGAATGGTTTTGGGGGCTGGTTCTGTACACGGTTTGTGGATTCCGTTGTCCCCCTTAACCAGTGAATAGAACACCTTCCGTCCGAAAATCCGCTTGTAGACAAATCGTGCAGTGTAGACTACTGGGCAGATTTTCTACTGACGTCTGTAGGGATGATTTTCAGTTTTCAAATCCGAAACTGTCAGAAAAACTGACTGAAATCCCTTGTCATGCGGATGTACCCTAAGGTTATGTCTGCACCTGCACAACAATGTTAAAATTGCATCCAAAATCCATTGGCATTTTAACATCGATAGACCGCGGTCTTTGCCGCAGATTTGAGCTAAAAAAGAAAGCAGTCGGTTTTCGGATTTGCCGTCGGGCCCATACATTGAATGTACAGGAATTCGACGACAATCCTGCGGAAGCTCCAGCAGTTTTAAAAATCTAAATCGACCGTAAAAAATCTGTTCTGTTCAGGCTACAGCACGGATTTTTCGTTGCAGTCTACACAGCGCTGGGTACAGTCAGATTTTCAGCGGATTTTAAATACTGAATCCGGCAAAAATCCAATGAAAAACCCGTGCTATATAGACATAGCCTAAAGCTTATTCAAGTGCATATTCATTTTTGAACTGCCATTTGGGGGATATTTGTGACAGCTGCATTAAATGGAAGGTTATAGATAAAATTGTTCATAGACAAAAACAGTCTACAGAAAGAGCTGAAGCGTAGCCCTTTCTCCAGAGATTCAGGATTAGCAGGGAAGCTGCATACAGAACCTCATCTATATGTATGCACTTTTCTGCTCAATCTATTTCCAGCAGTGCTGTAACCCTTTCATACAGGAATCCCAGCTTTGGATGTAATCAATGTGTACTGCCCTGCAGGATATTTCAGCCCAATGTGTGTGTGCTCCAGTGGCTTGTGTTAAAACTGCAGTATTTCAGAATATTTGAAAATATATTTATACCAAACGTTTTCTGATGATACTTTCCTTGTAATAATCTAACACATACACAATGAACAAAATAGGAGTTCAGACATTCTAAATTCAGTATGTATCTACACTATAACAATTGGACATATTCCAAATGTTACTTTCATATTTTTACATCTTATACCACTTGTCTGTTACTTTTTTTTTTTATCTTTACTAATGTGTGAGATTTTGTTTAGGATGATTGTGTAGTGCACAATGTAATGTAAAATTAAAGGAAAATGTGTCAGATTCATTTTTCTTAGCTACTTTTTTTTAAACAGGTGGAATTAAAATTTAACGGAGGATTACTTTTTGGTGCTGGAAAAGAAACTTTTATAGAAAGGGAAGAGCTCTCCTTAGGGAGAGCGCCTATATAGGCGTGTGAAGATTCGAAATTGCCTTTTGCACTCCACGAAGCATCTGCAAATCTCAAGGCATTATGGGAAAGGAGCTGAGACCCTCAAGCGCCTCTGTTGGATGTAACAAATCCTCAATTTGCTTTTGACTCACTGGGTCTTTGGAAAGCAAAGGGGATATTTAGCCAAGCCAGCATCACCCATCTGTATACAGCCGTTTTGGGGTGTTTGCCACTCGTCAGTAACGAGCAGAGCGATGCTGGCTTGGCTGAGTGGGAGGCAATGAGTGGCTCAGAAAGGGAAGATCTCTCATAATGCCTTGTGATATACAGATGTTTTGTGGAGTACAAAAGGCAATTTCGAATCTCCACACACCTATATAGGCGCTCTCCCTAAGGAGAGATCTTCCCTTTCTGAGCCACTCATTGCCTCCCACTCAGCCAAGCCAGCATCGCTCTGCTCTGTACTGACGAGGGGCAAACACCCCGAAACGGCTGTATACAGATGGGTGATGCGGGCTTGGCTAAACATCCCTTTTGCTTTCCAAAAACCCAGTGAGTCAAAAGCAAATTGAGGATTTGTTACATCCAACAGAGGGCGTTTGAGCTTCTCAGCTTCTTTCCAATTATCATAAACACTTCGGCCAACCAAGTTATAATACAACAGAATCTGACCATTGTGCTTTTCAAAAGTATGTTTGGTTGCCCAAAGAGGTGACTCAATGTGATAAAAAAGAACTTTATTAGCTGCTTTGCTTGCGCCACATTCTAATAAGCTGTTTAAAATTAGGGAAGTAGAGCATTGCCAATAGCAGTCAGGATGTTATACTAACACTGACAGACCAGGATTGATTGACAACCCTGAGGACAGGAAACGCTGTCACAAGCCTGGCTGAGCTTGGCGTCAATCATTCCTGGCTGGGCAGAATTAAGCCTAGATATCTTGACTTGTGTTGTTAGCATCTCCATCTTTTTGACCTCAGGAAGCTAATTAGTTTATTACTCGATCTGGGAATAAAGTTCTTATTCAGCATAGTGAGGCACCTCTTTGGACAACTGAGGATGTCTTTGAGCAAGTGAATCAAGCAAACCAGGTAATGATGTCGATTTGGTAGGCAATAACATTCTGCCAGATTCACTGTAAGAGTTCTTGCTTGTATTTTACATAATTCTCCTGTGCTACAAATGTGAGTGAAATTTATTGCACCATTATATCGCCTGTTCTGCAATGCAGTACAATTTTTCACTTACATACTGTATAAGTAAAGTTGGGAATAAGTTACCTTGAAAATGCAGTAATGAACTTAGAATGTGTAAGTAAGAACTTGGTTACCTGAGAAAAGGTTACGGATGCCTCACTATTGTTATCCGTTTGTTGGTGTCATATTTTAGCTTTATGTTCCTTTTTATATCTCCCTCAGGACTGTATGGCTTGAGCTGCTGCTTGCTAGATACCCCTTGGAAGAAACTCCAGCATGGGAAGAATCTTTTTGCTGACATCATCAAAAAGAGCCAGGACATTGCCAAAGAAGACCTAATACAGGAGCTCATTAAAGTGATGAATAATGAAGAACCGTAAGAACAAAATGACCTACATTTTCCTATGAAAGTGCAACACCAGCAGTTCTTTCCCTTGGTCTCAAGAAGGCCAACCTTTACTAAAAGTAGCAGTGTTACTAGATCAAACCAAGAAGAAATGCAATCTATTTCTTCTATTTTCAGGTTTCTATCCATAGTGCAAAGTTACCCTACAAAATGAAATGAGAACTGTTTAGAGATGTAATAGAAGTTAAGATGTTGACTGTAAGCAGAGGTGCAGAGCTGTACTCATGTGCCAGTATTTATATATCTCTGATATTGTATTCATGCTGCAGATAGGCAAAATGTTTTCACTGATTATTTTTTTTTTAAGGCAAAAAATATATTGCAGTCAACTGTATTTAACACAGTTATGTTCACAAGCTGCAGTAATTACAAGTAACAATAATTACTCAGTTCGTAAAGGGAATGTGTCCTAAAAAAAAGACTTATTGTTTAACTCACATTTTTATGTTAAACAAATTTTTTTAGGAATTTATGGTTATGGTTTTTTGTTTTTTTCCCCATATCACTTTCAATAGTTTTAATAATTCTTAAGTCCTGCAGTTTTAAACTTTGGCCACTAAGGCTAATAATAGTCTGACACTTCCTGTTCTGTAGATAAAGATTTTCAGTAGTCTGTTCATGATTAGGAGAAGCAGAGTCAAGGGAGACAGCAATGTGTATAGATAACACAGAATCCACCAGTCACAATAGGAGATAGTGAAAGTTCACCCTCTCCTCCTCCCTGCACACTGACTTCTTCCCAGGTCACACAGCATGACTAGAAAACTTTCCTATAGAAGTCAATGGGACTGAGTCAGTCTTAAAGGGGTTGCCTCACTACATTGATTCATCTTACCTCAGTCCTGTTTTCTTAGTTTTGCTTTGAATTCAGGGGCGTGTTGACTGACTGCTACTAAGCTGCAGTAGAAGCCAGGTCTGTAGCTATAGCAACCAGTGCTTGCGGCCTATCATGAGAGATTGAACAGGTCTGTAGCTATAGCAACCTGAGGAGCTGATGAAGCCCATACAAGAGGAGATATCTCAGAATAGCTAGAATGCTGTTAATGGACACAAATCGGAAAGTGACTTGTTTTTGCAAGAACTTTAGCATAAAAAGCAATCCTTGTAGTGTGACAACCCCTTTAAGGCTCATATGTGCATGAAGCTGCTGTAAAGTATCTCTCTGCTATTAAAAGAAGTGCAGGCAAGAATGCTGTCCCCACAATCCTATATAGATGACTGAGTTGAGAAATCTACAATCAGAAAATAAAAATAGCTAAGAAGAAAAGAATATGGATCAGGGTCTTGATTTAATAAGTAAAGTAAAAAAAAAATTGCCAACAGATTCCTTTTAAACATACTATTTTATTAAGACATGTGGGTCATGTTTTAGTAGTCATTAGGTCAACTTTTCCCCCTTGACTTCCATGGCAGAAATGTCACTTCATAAAAAATACATGTGTCTTTACTTGATGTACTTTTTCAAAGAAGCATTTGTATAAACCTGTTCTGTTAAAATTGGATGCATTTATGAAGTAAGCCATTTACACAATTTTAACCTCTATCCAAAACTGTGTTATTACATAAAATATGTTACTTAAGATGATCATATGCGCATGATAATGTCAGATGGACCCGCAGATATTAGAGGTTATTAGGAAAGATAGCTTTCAGCCAACAGCTATCTATTATTTATGACCAGCTTTACTGGGTGAGCTAGCTCTCTCATACTTTGTTCACTTTTAACTTTTTTTTGACGGTTAAAGGGGTTTTATCCCTACAAAGATCATGTCTCAGATTATGGGGACAGTAAAAATAAGCACTTTTGTAATCGGTTTGCATTACCTCAGTCACTTAGTTTAGCAGATATGAGCTTTTCTGTAAATCTGTATTCTGTTTCTGCTGCTGTTGGTCGGGACGCCCCCTGGCCGGATCCTGCCCCCCCTAGACACGCCCCTGCACTGTGATTGGCTGGCTGACATTTCATTCAGCCTGTTGGGATACAACCCCAGACAGGAAACGCCCCGACCACGCCCCCTGCGCAGTGATTGGCTGCCTGCACACTCTGTGTTTTCTCCCCTCTGAGCTGTTAAAATCGATAGTGAAACCAAGGGCTGCTGGCTCTATACTCTTCCCCCAGCTCTAGGGTGAATGATCTGGGCAATGACTGCCTGTTTAAGTCACAGAACCCCTCATATAACACAGTATTATAGAGTCTCCTGCCTGTTAACAGGGGGAGAGGAGGAGGGGGAGGACAGTGTGCATTTCTCCATATAACCCAGTCTGTTGCCTGGTAACAGAAGGGAAGGGGGGGCAGTGTACACTCCTCACTTGTCTTATCAGTTCAGGCTGTGTGTATAACTGCATATAGCACAGCAAGGAGCTTGTGGAGTCAACCTAAAGCTCTGCAGGCACAGGAGCAGCATGCAGGAGGCTGCAGATCTCTTCTCTGCAGACATCCTTCTGCTTCTACTGCCTAACTCAGAATGATGATGTCACAGCTTCAGTGAGGGGAGACACGCCTGCTGGGAGGAGAGACACGCCTGCTGAGAGGAGAGACTCGCCCCTGGATTTCAAATTCAATCTCAGAGAATTAGCTGAAGAGCATGAACACTTCAAACAATAAAACTCCTTTAAAAAAAGTACCTTTAGCACCAAATAGACTTCTATTATTTATATAAGAAAAAAAAGGATCCATCTAAATCCTGTTCTTTTTCAGGATAGAACAAAAGTGTGTCCTTGTTCACAGTTAAATTTGTCAAAAATTACTTTTTAACATGATGCAAAATTGTAGTGTGAATTTAGCTTAGCAGTTGTATTGAGAGTATTATTAGGCCTTATTCACAGAATGGATTCTCAAACAGATTTGCATGAATTCTGTCCCAAATCGACATCCTTTTACTCTCAGGGTATGTTCAGACGGCGTAATTGCGGCACATACAGTACGCCGGGTGTTTTGGGCGCGTATTCCCAAAGCTCCGTGGGGTGGGGGGGGGACAGCTCGCCAGACCCATTCACATGCATTACTCGCGGCGATTGACATGTCACTTATCTCCCCGCGCGTACAATACGATCGTATTGTACGCGCGGGCACGAAGCATAATCCATAGTTCTCTATGAGAGCTATGGATTACCGTAATTGCGGCTCACATCTCGCTGCGTATTAAGCGCAATATGCGGCAAAATACGCCTGCAATTACACCTGAAAATAAGCCATGCGAACATACCCTCAGTGAGAACTGTAAATCCACACATGGGAAAAAATAAATGACTTGAATGTGATTTCTACCCAGCAACCACAAATTCACATCCCAAAACCACAGTGAAATTTGCCACATGCAAGTGAATAGCCATGAAGTACCGTATATGGATCCACGATGGATCCTATCAAAGAGAGAATTCTTCAGTATAGACCTGTCCTTACATAGGCCTTGCATTAGTATGAGAAGTTATTCTTTTGGGACATTGCTTATACAGTATGTAACCTATACTTAATCGGTCATTGATTACTAACCAGAAATGTTAATAAGATAAGGAACAGCAGGAGACAAGATTACCTCAGTCTCCTGCTCTCTGGACCATTACACATAAGGCCCCTCTTCTGAAAGATAATAAGTAAGATTTAATTTCAGGGACACCCATACTAAACATTTTATTTCAGGTCTGATTGGCTCATATCCAAATTGTAACATTCTGATCTTTGTACATATGCCTTGTATTTTCCATTCCTGACTTGCCACAGATAGTGAACTTCTTAGTGTCATCCTCGTGTACTTTGAGCTCCCTCTAGTGCTCTTCAGTAAGTAAAAATCAACATTTCATTTTAGTTTTATATGTAAGGAAATGTTGGTGTCAGATTCTCCACCTGTTAAGTAAATAGCATTAAAATCAATATTGCATTAAAGGGAACCTGTCAGTTTTTTCCCCTTAACTAACACCAAAGGGTTTTATAGGAATACAGCTTTAACAACATGCTTTTTTTTTTTTTTTTTTTAAGATGATATTATTACAGAAAGCACCATGTGATTATTACCCATATCCCATGAATAGTCGTTCAGTCCATTCTATAAACAGGCCCATTGAGCAGGGCGTCAGAATCGTGGAGTCTGTGCCTGTTTTGCAGGAGTCGGAATCATCATAAAATGGATAATTTCCAAAATATATAATAAGTTGGTACAGTTAGTTCGATGCAGTGCAAAGAGCAAGAGGAATTTAGTCTTGCCCTTGCTACTGCTCACATATCTACAGCCTTATCACATGAGGAGTGTAATTGATGACGTGGAGCAGGCAAAGCGCTGCCCCAGGGGAAAAGATTCTGCTCCCATGGCAAACAGATTTCAGCTAAATTTTTCACCTGCTTTCAAAGAAGTAGAAGAGTTCAACCATTCATCTAAACTGACTGTGGCTGAGGCAATTCCTTTATACCATGACATTGTTAGAGATGTTGCCCCTGTGGTCACCGCTTTGCCCCCAACCCAAGTTAGTATAGAGAGGCCGTTCTCTAGCCTGGAAATAATGAGATCAGATGTGAGGTCATGTACTGTATGCAGGATCTGATGGAGGCAATACTATTTCTCAGAACAAATTCAGAGACTCCACAAATGTTCCTGCAGTGTTTTGCATAATTACAATTTTTTTTGTGTTCTAAAGTCATATCCAGTAAATATATTTTACACTGACAAGCAAAATGGTAACAATGTTTTGAACTTGTGGCTTTCAGGCTCCATATCTCTCCATCCACTACAGCTTTGTACATGAGGCTCCTGTAATTTTATATACAGTCATCTTACATATCTTATACATAAATTTGACTTGCAAGTATTTAGCATCTGCTTAGTTCTGGCAGATTCTTTCCTGTAACTGCACTCTTACTGTTTTGCTCCTAAAAATCAAAATGTTAATTTTTATTATTTTGTTAGTATTTGGGAAATCCACTTTTTGGCTTTCAGCACTGCCTGAATCCTTCTGGGCTCTTGACCAGATTCAAGCATATCTTGACCAAAATCTGATCCTAGGTCTCTCCTACACATTCCCAATGTTGGTGCATACTGGGCTTGGATACAAATACAGCTTTTTCTTCAACTCCACCCAGAAGTGTTCAAAAGATCAAAACATTATTACCCTTTTGCTTGTCAGTGTCTGTTCTACCAAAATAGCTTGATTATTGTATCATAAGGGGATAGAAGCCTGATGTTACCATTTTACTACAGTAAAGTTATCATTCAAACATGCGCCATGTATGGGGGAGTCAGGAGTCGGAGTCGTAGGTTTGGGAAATTGAGGAGTCGGGGCTTTGGCTTGCAAACTCCACAGCTTCATTGACCTTCCACAGACATTCTTAACACGCTGTTTGCCATGTCAAACAGGCCACAGAGGGCATGATTACAGACTGGACTCTGAGTATTCATGAAAATTAAAACCCAGATGACTATTCAGAGTTTTGTAATATAGTGCGCACAGTATTATAACATAGTTTTATACTGAGTATTTTTCAATTTACATTGTTTATTCAAGAATCTGTATTTTTTATTTCAGGCAATTACCAGATCCAGCTATAGAAGAACAGGGAAAGGACTTTGTTCGGCCAATCCTAAGCAGCTATTCAGCAGTTTGTGTTCGTTGCCCAGGCTATGGAACAAGGTATGTATGGTGTACTGCAAAACAGGCAAAATCTTAATATTTTCAAAACTATAAATGGTCGATATATGACTGACTGATAAATCCTAATGTTCATCAAGGCCACAGATAAAAGACAACCATAAAGAAGAGGAAAATTGGCTAATACATTAAAATCGATACTCCCAACCAAGACAGTCAAAAAAACTTTTTCAGATTCAGAAAAAGCAACCATGTTATGTAAAGTCCAATTTTCCCATCCTAATTTTATTAGAGCCATAACGGTAATTAAACCTTGCAATAGAAGAAAAAAAAGAGAAAGCACTCCCTAGCGACTTGGATATAGCAAGTAGTATACAATCTCTTGTACATTAACCTTAATGAGTTGTGCAGGAAGAGGCACATCACACAGAAGAGCCTTCAGTTGATTATAGAACTGATGGTGGTGAGGATCGCTGCTGTCTGGTTGTAATGTCCTGGAACTGTCATGGAGCCGGGTACATAGATATGTAGGTAATGGAATATCCAATGATTTACCGCTGGATTCCCGTAGTTCAACAACCCAAGTGACTGCGCTGAATCTCTTATTCAGTTATCAGGATTTAAAGAAATAAAATCCTGATAACTGAATAAGAGATTCAGCGCAGTCACTTGGGTTGTTGAACTACGGAAATGTAACTGCTGGCGGTAGTGGATCCACTGGGCCACCACAAGCGATGGTGAAAGCCCACACCAGGGAGCAGAGTCTAAGTAGAACCCGGTTTTCACCAGAGCCCGCCGCGGGATGGACTTGCTGTGGCGGGAAACTACCAGGTCACTTCCACTGGCGGGACTTGCTTGCGGTGGTAGCCAAGGGTGAGCGTGGTACAGAATCGTGAGACGTAGGCGTAGTTGAGGACAGGCAGAAGGTCAGGATAGGCGGCAGAGGTTCGTGGTCAAGGGACGGAAGCCAGGCACAAGGAACGCTTTCTCGATAGGCTAAGAGGCACTAAAGATCCGCCAGGGGACTGCCGGAGGAGGGGCCATTATATAGGGTCAGCGGCCGGCAACCACTAATTAGCGGCACACTGGCCCTTTAAACTTGAGGAAGCCGGCGCGCGTGCCCTAGAGAGCAGGGGCGCGCGCGCCGGCGGGCACAGGCAAGCAGCGAGTCAGGAGTGCGGTCAGATGAGTGCGCCCACTGCCCAGACCAGGGGGCCACTCCCGGGGAGCCGGCCGGGGAACAGACGCGTCTGCAGCCTGACCTATGGGCTGCGGTGCGGTCCGTGACAGGGAATCCAACGGTAAATCATTAGTTAATTAAATCTTGTATCTCTTCAGTTGCCTATCGTACTAATACAAAGCCAGCCTGGTCTTAATGGATATACACTGATAAACAAATGGCACCTTTTACTGGGGGGATTTCCCACTCTAAAAGATCAGAATAGAAGTGACTGAAAGTTGGTAAATGAGTGTCCCTTAGTAACAAGTCAACCCTGGCATGATCCAACTCTCCAGGAGAAGAAGTAAAGTTATTCATTCTGGAATATGGGGCAAGGGTCAGGGAATAAAAGGAATTGTTTCTCTTGTGTGGTTATAGTTACACCTTACATTAGTGAAATTATAATTAAAGGTTTCACCAAGTGCTTCCTATGGATATAAAAGGAGGACGTTATTGGATTGTGTAGTGATTCATTTTTCCAAGGTATAATTAAGTGTGATATTACAATTTTCACATATAAAGAGTCCTCAGTATGAGGGAGTACATTTTTGAGCACATCTTAACAAAAAAATGGAGAATTAAAGGGGTTGTCTCACTACAAAGATGGTCATTCAAATTAAAGATCTTCAAAAAACAAGCACGTTTGCAATATATGTCAATAACAAATCTCCGACTGATTTCTAGATAACTTGCTTTTAGTGGCTCCAGGGGCTGCTGAGGTCTCTATAGTCACCGACCTGCTTGTTCTCCCTGATAGGCTGTATCTCCGGCATCTTATCACAACAGGTCGTGTCGGGAGCGAGCACACAAGTTTAACTATCTCCTGTCCTTTCTCTCTCTGTCCTCACTCTGCCTGCAGCACAGCGCAGTGATTTAGAGCAGGCATACTAGCAGCCCCTGTCATCTCCCCTGCTGCCTTATCTGTGTCTCAGCCTAATTATTATTCACTGCTGTTAACTATTTCCTGCCCATGTCATTCAGCTCTGAGTTTGCCTAATTAGCATTCACTCTCCTGTTTACCTAACCAGCTTCACTGCTGAAGTGAATGATTCAGGCAGGAAATAGTCAACAGTCAGTGAATAGTAATTAAGCAGACACAGACAGATGTAGCACTGAGATAACTCCATGCAAATACAACAGGCTGCCCAGCCCCAGCAGCTAGTCACATCAGAGATTATTTGAATCGCTTCCCCCTGCCCAATTCCCTGTGCTGGGAACCCCTGGCTTGCCCTGCGTGCTGTCATGTATGGATGTATGGGGAGAGAAATATGTGCTGTGTACACGGTGGATACTATTGAATGGTGAGCAGCAGGGGAAAGAGAACTCTGTGATCTGAGATGTTCTCCCTTCCAATGCTGTTAGCATCGGGAGCGAGCGCAGCAGCATGACCTCACCTAGATGAAGGGAGGGGGGAGAGGACTCCAGGAAGCCAGTGCTCCCGCCCATGATTTCAAAACTCCAGCTCTTAGGACAGCACCAAGGTAGGATGAAATCCAGTCGTGAGACAACTCCTTTAAGGGCACAAAAAGATATAAAAGAAACCAAAATGTACTGCCTCTCCTAGTCCTTATTGTGCTGTGATTCGAAAAGGAGATACAAAGAAAGAAGCAACCACCACATCTTATTTATTTTCCATTGATGATCCTAAGAAAAAGAAGGAAAACCTTTGAAGATAAGAAAAGGAAGAATGTAAAGCAAATTGCTCTCTTGCAGCAGATAGCCTTCATTTTGGTTGTAATTCGAACTCCTATTCAAGTCTATGGGAGAGTCATGACCACCTCTCTGTTCAGGATGGAGAGGTTCCAGGGCTCATGTAGGTGATTGGTGCAGATCCCAGAGGTCGTATCATAACCTATCAAACAATGATGGCATATCCTAGCGATATGCCATCATTGTCTGGAGCGAGACAACCCCTTTAAGTCATTTTTGAAGAGTGGTAAGTATAAAAAGACAGAACAATGAGACACAAAACAGTAGGGCGTAATAGAGAAACAGAGCAAATAGTGCATCAAAAATATGGAATATTTTTTGACCAGAAGAGTTTTCATCTGGTCATGAGCAAAGGTGCTCATTTATAAGGGCACATGAGCAACAAGAAGGGGGACACAATTCATAATAAAATTACTGGAATATCTCCCAACTTCTTAGATGCAAATAGATATCTCATTTAAAATTCTACTAGTTCTGGGAAAAATAAGTGATTCTGGAGAGAGGGAGAGAAATAGAGAACATAAAAATTGTATCTTTAAGGGGTATTCCCATCTGGGGAAATACGATTCTGTAGCTTTTTACTGTAGCCCTAGAAATTGGTAGGTTCACCATTCGTGTGGGGTTGTTTATGTTTATTTCTATTGGGGTCGCAAGTAGAACCAAGCACGTTTATGTGGCTTTACTCCCTTCTCTATTGTCCGCAGCAGAAAGCTGGGGAATATTATATTCCTGTGTGGGGAATACTATATTTCTATGTGGGAATACCCCTTACGTATGGCAAACCATTTTATATTTCAGTTTAACAATATAAACCACAATATCTGTAGACCTCAAGTAGTCCAGAATCCCTGAGCAGTTCATAATAATTCTCAGACATTATCTATCTTCATTAACATCTTTGAATTTCAGCTCAATTGCTAATGTCATTTTGCTGCAGACCTTGTCTAGTACTTGTGATAGTTGGGAGAAGTGGGTAATGAGAACTCTGTCACCCAAATACTTCAACTCCTGCCTATGGGCTTTTTCCCGCTTCTGCTGAAGGATGAGAAGCCATGCCTACCATTATTTGATCCATAGAAGATGGGGAAGACCGTGTTGAATCTAATAAATCTGATTATGGGCTTTGGGCATAGTTACTTGTTTATGATAGTATTAAAATCACTAAGATGGCAAAGAGCTACTTGGCTGCCATGGAGCATCACATACCTCAATCCTGCGGCTCCGGTTATTTTTTCTTGTAGCCTTAATCTTTCAGAACTTTATAATGTTTCAGCATCAAGCTGCTGTGTAGCACCAGCTAGTGAATAGTTAAACCTGGTTATAATGCTACTGGCACAACTCTTGGGATGCCAAAAAATCATATTCATATCTATGTTCCTGAAAACTAGGCCACATCTCAAAAGTAGTGCCATTTTGTAATTTGGACAATATACCCATCAAATGAATCTGTGGGGTCTGGGAAACACAGTGAGATGCTTAAACGGTAGAGGTGTTGTGTCAGGAGGATAGCTCTGGATTAAGTTCAGGTATGCAGAGCTTTCCAGAAACATGTTCCCCCTGTTTCACCTATTGCCATGCCCTCCATTGAAAAAAAATTCAAAAGGTTTGTATATTACAAAATTAGTATTGTTTTCTTCATTCCCAGCAGGTTACTGCAAATTCTAAAAGACCAAAGAATTTATTTACAGTGCGGTTGCATGGCAGTGACATGTCAAGAGTTTATTCACACAGGACTGCAATGCTGCCGATTTTATGCTGCAGAAAATCCACAGCATTCCTGCAAGTAAATCCACAGCAATGAATACACACTTAATCATGGATTTTGGTGCCAATAACCTAATGCAGATTTTGAGTGTGAATTTTGCAAATTGAATAAAAAAAAAAAGATATGCAAAAAGAAAACTGCAGTTCCAGATTGGATTTTGCTGTGGATCTGCAGCATTTCCTTGGGAAAATCTGTTGCAATGCTAGTCAGTTTCTTTATTTACAGAATCCAGGCAGATTTTTTTCTGCACTTTGCTGCTACTATAATATGCTGGGGATTTTTTCACACCTGAATCCAATCTGGGAAAATGTCTGCTCCATGTGAACATAACATAAGGGTGCTTTCACACAGCGCAGTTTTGGTGCAGTTTTGGTGCAGTTTTAACTGCGCTCCCATTAAACTGCCTTTATTACCAGCAAGCTGTTTTCACTTATCTCAACTGTTTGGAAAGTGAGTAATCAATTAGTGTGTTTGTAATCCACAAGACTTCAAACACAGTCATTGATTACTTACTTGAAACATCTTTCCAAATAATTTAGACACCTGAAAGAAGCTTGCTGGTAATAAAGGCAGTTTAATTGGCGTGCAGTTTAAACTGCACCAAAACTCCGCTGTGTGAAAGCACCCTAAGACTTTTCTGCAGCTCTGCCTAAGATTAGAGCTACATATCAACATTGGAAATAATGTCATCACATAGCAGTATAACATTTTGTACAAACACCTACATGTAAACTGGTGGAATGCACTATGGCTGTGACAGCCTTGCTTCAGTCATCCATAGTATCACTGCCATGATGTGAAAAAAAAGCATGGTGTCACACAGCTGCGGCAGCTTGACATGTTGTGGATCTTGCAGTAAAGCTATTATCTTAAAGAGAACCTGTCACATAGTTTATGCCCCTCTTGCTGAGGACAGCATAAGCTAGTGACAGACCTGCTGTTTCCAGCGCTGTGACCCTTATTCTCTAAGATGCTGTAGTTTTTGAGTATTTAATGCTCGAATCTGCAGTTTTCAGCCAGAAAAGAGTCATACAGAGAGTCTGGTTTATCATGCCCTCCCACCTCATAACTGATTAACCTTTTACCTTGAATAGGGAGAACCATGTGAATAACTGTCAGTGGGAGGGGCCAGCCTTTGGTGGGCAGGGCTAACACCTGCTCATGAATAAGATTTGAGCATTAAATGCTCTAAAACTACAGCATCTTACAGAATAAGGGACACAGTGCTGGAAACAGCATGTCTGACACTAGCTTGTGCTGCCCTCAACAAGGGGGGCATAAACTATGTGACATGTTCCCTTTAACTTCAGGTGGAACATGTACAGCAGCCCAAGCATTAAAGCTACTGATGTAAGTTCCTGCCCTTCTACTGGGTTATGCCTAGTATACAGTCAGCATTTTGTTGGGTCACATGTTGTACATGGTTGCTCTAAAATGACACCATGCCAACTCTTTATTTCCTCAAGCCAAGGTAACTGTTGAGCTGATTTTGTGGTTATTTTTTTGATTATTTAAAGAGAACCTGTTACACTGAACGTGCTATGTGATCTGCAGGCAGCATGTTATAGATCAGGACGAGCTGAGCACTTTGTTATGTAACTTTGTAGGAACAGATTAAAAAAAATATTGGCGTTTATCCATTCAATTTACTGTTTATTCTAGGTTAAGGAGTCCAGAAGGTGGTCTTATTATCAGTGATTGACAGCCATCTATGTATGCATACTTATACAAGGAAGGCTATCAGTCACTGATAAGACCACCCACTGGACTCCTCAACTCAGAATTAGCAGGGATTAAATAAAATACAAATTCTACTGAAGCTTTCCCTACAAAACTATATATCAATCTGCTCTGTTCTTCCTGCTCTATAACATGCTACCAGCAGATCAGATAACAGGTTCCATTTAACATCTTACAGTCATCAGTTATCCCACAAATAAACAACATTGTCCTTCATAATGTACAGTATAATGATCCATCCATTATTAGCTTAGGTGAACGCCATGCCATTTCATAAAAGCAGTGTCAGACTGGAAAAAAAATGTTCTAATGTCAGAATTTCACTTGCATGGTCTTTTTTTTTGTTCCTAGGACCAACACCATAGTTCTCATTGACGGAGAGGGAAACGTGACGTTCACAGAACGCACAATGCTAAATTGTGACATCACTCAGTGGAAGACTAGCAGTTACCAATTCAAGCTACAACACTAGCACCTCATCATAACCAAGGATAAATATACATATCAAACATGCTGAACTTCTGGTGCCTGAAATATCCTAAAACATATTAAATTGTTGACATAACCAGCACAAAAAAAAGCCAGAGAACCAAAAGAATTCCAGCAGTGCAAATGAAAGCACAATCACCACAATGGGAAATATCTTTTCTCGTCTCTAAAAATATTTTTAACTTTGTCTTATTTATGCAGCGAGCACATTAATAATGCATCACATGCTGTAAAAAACAAATGGGTAGGAAAAATGTAAAAATGATGTATTTGAATATTGTATGTGTAAACTGAAAGGCGGCGATGTGATTTGTAGCCTGTAGTTTTGCTTTAGGATCATGCATCAATAAATGATTTGGCTAATAGTGTAAGCACATCATTATGCTGAGATTTGTAATGTGACAAGATAACATTAATGTCCTTTCTATGAGTCATCTTGGTTTATTTTCTTACCCAGAGCCTAGTGTTTGATTTTAATGACTGATCTTGAGGCAGGATATTAACTAATATTAGAACTGGCTGTTAGAAAGAGCTGCTTCCTTTCTTAATAGCTTTAATAAAAATGTCAGGCTTTTACAATATCAAGTTTTATCATCACTGAATAGGGAATATTGCCATAATTATCTAGAATAAAATTTCCGATAATCTGGCATGTCTGGGATTATCAAGGTGCCATATCATTAAAAATTCCAAACAATTGGAAGATCCACATAGACACAAAAACAAAGGGCGACATGTATAAAAGGGTTTTTCACCCTTTGTCTGTCATACAATGCACCTAATTGAGCTGGCTACGATGTCTAATGCACCTAATGAATGTGTTAGGCGCATTGTTCGTAAGATTCGACACTTTCGAACATGAAAGGGTGTTCTGGGAGAGTTATGGAGGTGTGTCGCACCACATTCGTAAGATTAGACACATATAAGAATGTGGTTCGGCAAAACTAGGCGCATTACTGCTCGAACAGGCAGACCAATTTCAGTGTGGTCTGCCTGAGCGAGAGGAGTCGCAGTGGAGCTAGATTTGCTGTAAGGGGCAAAAATGTCCAATATTTCTCAATTTACACCAGTACAATAATAAAAAAATAATTTCTAATAATTATCAAACTATATAAAATTAAATTATTTAAATTTAATTAAAAAAACTTATCATCTAAAATTAATATAAAATATATAATATCCCAAGAATATAAAAATATCTCCTATAAAATGTATTGAAAATGAAAAGAATCTAAAACTAATTTTACATTAAAGGGAATGTGTCATCAAAAAATTACTTCTTGTTTAACTCACATTTTTATGTTAAACATATTTTTTAGGATTTTTTGGTTATGGTTTTTTTTCTTAATTTTCCATATTACTTTCAGTATTTTTTTTAATAATTCTTAAGTCCTGTAGTTTTCACTTTGGCCACTAAGCCTAATAATCGTCTGACACTTCCTGTTCTGTTTAGAGAGCTTTTCAGCAGTGTGCTCATTACCAGTAAAAGCAAGGTCAAGCTGAAAGGAGACACCATTGTGTACAGATAACACAGAATCCACCAGTCACAAGAGGAGATGTCACAGCTACCTCTCTCCCCTCCTTTCAAGGTGAAAACTCTCCTATACAAGTCTATGGGACAGAATCAGTCTTTAGGCTCCTGTGTGCATGAAGCTGCTGTAAAGCATCTCTCTGACTGCTGTTAGCAGTGCAAGTAAGAATGTCTTCCCCACAATCATATATAGACGGCCAAATAGAGAAATCTACAATCGGGAAATAAAAATGACTGAGAGGAAAAGAATATGGATCAGGGTCTTGAATTAATAGGTAAAAAAAAAAATTGGCGAAAGATTCCCTTTATTGTAACCCACTGATGATGATGTTCAGATTTTAAAAATTTTAATGTTGGCTACATTAAATTTGAAATGTAGTTTTGCTGCTCTCACCCTTTATTCCACATACGGCCAGAGCCAGCACAGCACAGGTCTGTCTGGGACCTGTGGTCCTCCAAGCAAGAACAGTACCATAGTTTCTATTCACTGACGTGCTATTCTAATGACTTTTCTCTCATTTTCAGCCTATCATATACATGTTAGACGCATTACTAATGAGCCTAAGTTCCGTAATGCGCCTAACACATAGGCGAGGCACGTCGACCTTTACACACCATTTATGAACACACATAAACCACTTTCATATATTCAGGCGTATTATACACTGAAAATGAGACTCGACGATTCACTTCAACATGCCTTCCTTCATACATGTCGCTCATAGTCTGTGTTGCTGCAGCAATAGCTGTTGACTAAATGGTTGTTTAGCTATTTCTGATAACTTGTTAATGCACACATGCTCTGCCTGGCTGAAGATGCTTGAACTTTCTGTAGCACCTAAGGCAGTGGCATGACTCTATGGAGACCAAAAATTGGGTGTTGAAGTTCAACATGCCTCATCCTCCTGTCCCTTAATATCATCTGTTGTGGGGATAGCAAGGAGGCCCCCATATTTATAAGACAGTTGGCTGGTCTCGTTGGAACTAGCATTTTCACTGACTTTTTTTCAATGTACAGGCAGTCCTCGGGTTACGAACGGGATTGGGACTGTAGGCTTGTTCTTAAGTTGAATTTGTATGTAAGTCAAAACATGTATATTTATTAAATGTAACTACAGCACAAAAGTGTTTTTTTTAGTTTAGGATAGTGAGGGGAAGGGTATTTTTACATTTGTTATGCTTTCTGTGTCCCTGTTAAGAAAATTTCACCTCATGTGCTGCTGTGGCATGCTGGAACTTGTCGTTCTACAACTACTATCTGCTGTGGAACATGGAACTACAAGTGCCAGCATGCCCCATAAGTCTCCATTTGTAAGTAGAGGACAGATGTAAGTTGGAACGGTGTAAGTGGGGGACTGCCTGTATATGGGGGCCTTTATAATGGGGGCCTACACAATCACTGATAGAAATGTCAATGCCAAACCATCAGATCCTGTCCCACTTCAGAACACATACTGCTTTGTTGTTGTGCTAGATTGGCAGTTTTGGTATTTTGGGTGCAGAATTAACAAACAAGTAACTTATGTGACAAAAAAAATTAAAAACTCTAAACCCTTCTCACACATATTAAAAGTTAAATATTTTCTGAGACAATCATACTTGGGTTGTGAGCCATTACTGCTTCAAAGAAGAAAAAAATATTGATTGTGTTAACCCCAAAGATTTCCTACCATTTTTAAATGTTATTAAATGTGCATGTGCTTTGACTATAGAAGTTTGTGATCAGTTCACAAAAGGGCACCACTGAAACAACACAGGCTAAAATAAAGTTAGACGCGTTTCAAACTGCCAGTTGGAGTTATAATTGGGGTAGTCTCAACGTACACCTATGATGGGTGACATCCGTAATACATAGACATACCCAGGTTAATGAAAAAAATGTATAGTGTATGGAATAACAAACTTGAAGTATTTTGATTTGTGGCTATATTGCAGTGTATGTGTATATTAATGTATCTGGCTGATAAGAAAAATTAAAAGCTCATTAAGGTGATCTTAATAAGATAAATCGCTGCACATAGGGTCATTAGGTACAAGAAGTAACTAATCATGTGGGTCAAAAAAAATAATAGTGTGTGACTCACCATTAGAAACATGCAATCATACAACCGAAAGGGTATCCTTTAAGAGTCTGCCATAGAAAGGATAAAGTGCTTCCAGGAGCTGATTCTTTACATGAAATACCAAAATTAATGATCCGATGACCAACAGAGTGCTGTAAATGCATCCACCAAGAGGGGGCATACTGAATTAATCCCCCTGTGATACATAGGTCGTTACCTACCCATTCTAATGGGCTTCACGCTTTAGGGTATCCATATTTTCCCACTGATGATTCCATTTAATTTATGGATGAAATGCATTTGGGTGTTTTTTTTTATATAGGATAAAGAATGAGGTTAGGTAAAGGGTCATTGCTGTGGGGTCGCCCTTTTCGGGCGCTGTCCCTGCAGAGGGTCCATTTTTTTCCTTTAGGGTATTCCAGGGTGAGACTGAAGACAGTCAGTGCTACACAGGCATTATTTTTTTTATGGTAACCAGACATGAGAGGAACTGGATTTCCCTCTTGGTGGATGCATTTATGGCTCCCTGAAGGTCATCGGATCATTATTCTTGGTCCTTTCATTTTCAGAATTAGCTCCCGGAAGAACTTTATCCTTTCTATGGTGAACTCTTAAAGGATACCCTATCGGTTATATGATTGCCTCTTATGGTGGGTCACACACTAATCTTTATTTTTTTACCCCCATGATTAGTCACTTCTTGTATCTAATAACACTATGTTCAGTGTAAGGTATCTCTGTCATTATTCAATGAATATAATATATATAATATATATATATATATATATATGTATATATATATATATATATATAATGTATATATATATATATATATGTGTTGTGTGTGTGTATATATATATATATATATATATATATATATATATATATACACCTTTTGGATAACTCAATGAACGTTATGTTTTATATAATTTTTTCTAAGTGGCCTCTTCTAAGCTGTGAATTATCATTTGAGGTGTTAGGCACATAGTATTATTGAGGATCAACATTGGCAGTGACTTTTTGGCTCTTAATAAGAGCTTAATAAGATGTCAAGATGCTGTGCAGATCTCTTTAGTTAAAAGTATATTCAAGTTGCTGTTAACAGTGTTTTCCATGATGTGGCTAAACTTAGAGATGTAATGTTTGAATACTGAGTAACGTTGGGATTGCCAGTGGAATTGGAAGGTAAATTGATGCAAAGATGTTACTTAACTGTGGGTTATGTATTGCAATGTCTATAATCCAGTTATACAAGGTCTTTTAGGAAGTGACTTTTATTTTCCATGTGAAATAAATTAAGTGTAGTTCACAGAGCATTAGCTAGACTGGGTTGCCACCTAGCCATTACATCTCCTTCCCATTTGGTATTTCTCCCTTGGGCCGAGGCCAGTATTTAATTTGTACCAGCAATATTAGTTGCTGGTAATTTTTTGGCAGAGGTCTAGGTCAAGAGGACTCCCAACCTATACCTCCAAGGAAAGGCAGCAACAGATCCCACTGTATAAGTGTACAGTGGGATATATTGTCCTGGTAACGCTGACAGACACCCAACACATAAAATGTATGTTGAGTCCTGTTAGCGGTATCAAGGTTGCAGATGAGTTGAGGAGCGCTGATTGGCTTCTATGTGGGAAGATGAAATATTGTAACTGTCCATACTTGGACAACTCTGATACTGCCGGCAGTGACCTGACATGCATTTTATGCCTGGTGGCTGTCAGCAGTTTCACCAAGCTCAAGAGTAAAGGATAGATCTATTTCTCTGTGCCTCTAGAAGCTCCTGTGCATACATGGACAATGATATTACCAAAGCTTCCCAAAGTATCCTTAGGTTGTGTTCACATTTTTTTAAGGCTTATTGTGGTGTGTTTAAACTCTTAATACATCCCATTGTTTTCAATAGGACTATGTATTTTTACTAATGTGGATTCAAGCCTGCGTTGCCTAAATAGGTGCTTTTTTTTTTTATTTTTTTAATTGACAATTTTTATTGATTTTTCAATTATTGTAACAAAACAAGTAAAACAACGGTGCAAATTGACACCTGAGAAATATAGTACACGTAATAGGCATGTGTGAATCAGGCATTGGACATATGCATTCAAACCTAGACGGAAATAACATTGAGGCTGCGAATTAGACAAGGCTTACATGGTTACTCATTAAGCCATAGATCAAAGACTTCCAGCCTCATCAAAAAAAAAAAAACAGCATAAAACATATAGACGCAGGACATGAGACAAAAGGGGTAAGGTGGAGGGGGGGGGGGGGGGGGGGAAAGAAGGGAGGGGTCTGGTCAAGATGGTCCAACAAGCTGGTGCATGTCCCATGCGGACCAGATTTTATCAAAAGAATCCAATTTGTCATGGAGCAGGGCAGTTAGAAACTCCATTCGCCGCGTTTCTGTGAGCCTCTGACAGAGATCCCCTCTACTTGGTGGCGTGGTCTGCCTCCATCTACCTGAAATTAGGCACCTGGCTCCTGTGAGGATATGTAACATAAAGGGTTTGGAACCTGTTTAGAAAAAACCCTTGACCGGCCCACTCATTTAAATAGGGGGAAGGGGCCCAATGGGACCCTCCCCCCAAAAACTCAGCTATAAGCCCCCGGGCCCGGGTGCCCAAAAAGGGGTTAAAATTATCTGGCAACCCCAAAAAATATCGGCAGCGAACCCATTTGAAGCCAACATCGCCAGCATTTTGATGGGGGGGGGGTTTTTCCCATTTTTGCAGGACCCCCGGGGGTTTATGGTACCAAAGAATAGAAATTTTGGATAATTTTTTCTTTATGTGGTGCAAATGAGGATTTCCCCTGCTTCCGGGATAAACTGCCATAGGAAAAGGGGGTTTTTCCCCCTCCCTAAGTGCCCCCCCATTTGGGGCCATGAAATTTGTGTGGGGGGGTTCGGCGGGAAGGGGGGCTGAGAGAAGGGAGTAAAATTGGGGAAAATTGAATTGTACTGTGGCCCCTTTAAAAGTTGTCAAAGGGAGGTGGGGACAAAGGAGAAAGATGTCCCCAACATGGAGGAAAATGAGGTGAGTTATTGGGGGTTTAATGAAAAAGGGGATCCCCGGGGGAGATTATAGTTTGAAGGGGGGCAAAGGGAAATCACCTTTCCTTTCCCCTTCCCCTAGCAAACATCCAAAACTAAAATACTTTTCCCCCACCCAGGGTTTCTTGCTACAAATCCGATGAGCCAGCGGGGAAAAGGGGGTTGTGCCCCTAAAAGGGGCCCCAAATTAGGTGAGGTTTTTGGAAAGTTAGCTAAAATTTGGGCCCCTGCACTGATTCCATATTGGGGTAAATTTTTTTTGGACCCAATAGGTACCCCCGGGGGGGAAAGGGGTTCGAATGAATAGAAGGCATTGGGGGAGGGGGGCAACCCACTCCCTTTTCTATTCCATCCATTTGGGGTATTTTGCTCGGAGGGATGAAAAGGGGAAATAAAAAAACCAAGGGGGGTGGCCCAATATGTTGGGATATTGGGAAAAACCCGCCGCCCCCCACCCCGCCTACTGGCATCTTAACATTTTTTGGCCCCCCTATCCCTCCCCGGGGCCCAAAAAAAAAAATTTTAAAGGAAATACTCCCCTTTTATGGCGCGTAGCTACTCAGGGGGGACCATTCCCGGGAGAGTCTAAATAGGAAAAAGGATTTTTTGGAAAGATGGACTTTTGAGATTTTAATTCTACCTAGAAGAGAGGGGGGAAAGGGGGGCCCAAACCTAGAGATTATTTGACCCGTTTGGGGTTTGCCACTTTGTAGGAATAATTATTTTTGAGGGGGATAAGACCTCAGGGGGCATTTTTATTGGGGGGCCCGTCTTTGAGGTGTTGATCTTAATCCCGAGAGAGCCCAAATTCAGCAAGAAGGATAAAGGGAAAAGGCAACGGGGATTTTAGGGTCAGCAGGGAAAACCAAAATTTTCGCCCGCGAAGGGGGGGAAAAATTTAAACTTTTTTAAATCTTTTGCCTTGAATTTTTTGGTTGTGCCCTAATTGCCCTGAAAAGAGGTTTTCATGACAACGCAAAGAGAGGGGGGGAGAGAGGGCACCCCTGTCTAGTACCTTTTTTAAATTCCAAAGGTATGGGAGTTTATATGGGGGAAATTTTAAAGGGCCCCCCGGGAGGGAGAGGAGTATAAACCTTGACTCCCGCCGGGAAGGGACCAGAGAACCCTTTAAACCGAGAAAACCTTTAAAAAAGGAAAACGCCCATTGACCCTATAAAAGGGCCCTTTTCCCGAAACTAGGTGGGGAAATAAAGGGCCCTTGCTGCGCATGGGGGGAAAAAAGCATCCACTGGGTTTAAAAGTGCGCCTTTTTTTGTTTTTTTTCCCCCCTCCCTGAAAAGGACGAACCCCTACCTGGCCCCTGTTTCAGTTGAGGGGACCCAAATGGTTCAGTCTGTTGGCCAGGTTTTTTGGGATAAATCTTCAAAGGGCAGAGTTTTAGCAACGCAATCGGGGAAAATAGCACAAACCGCGGGTTCCCCTTCCCGGTTTGCGGATCAAATTTATAGAAGTGACATGGGTTGGGGTGGCAGCTCCTTCCCGAAATGAGTTTTAGGTTGAAAATATGGGGGTTTAAAATATTGAATAGACTTTAAAGTACAGATAGGGTAGCCCATCTGGGGCCCGGGGGTTTACCGGGCGGGAAAGGGCCCTTTAAAGATTTTCCCCTTTTTCCTCAATTTAATGGGGGCACCTAAGAAATCCCCGCCTTTTTGCGTGAACGATGGCAACGGGTAAATTTTGTAAAAAATTCCAGTTTTAAAAAATTTGGGCCCCCTATTCCACGGCCCGGGAGGGGGGGGGGCAACACAAAAAGTTAAAGGGAAAAAAAAAGGAAAATTTTAGCAAAAGGACTTTTGGGGCATTTCCCCGTTTTAACCCCCCTTGTCCTTAAGTGCCTTTAGGCTTTGGGCTGTATTGGGCTCTTTTCCGTTTCCTTGCAAAAGTGTGTGGGCCCTTTTTTCCCCTATTCATAATAAATTTGTTTCGAGTAGAGAAAAGGGGCTTTCCCATTGGGAAAGGGGGGTTAAAACCCTTTAAGGGTTTTTTGGGGGCTGGACTATACTCTCAAATTTTAAAACCCCAAAGGGGGAGGGCCCTTTTGGGGTTTTCCCGTCCCTTTAGGAGGGTTTGGGAGTTGGGGATCTTTCTGCGGTATCTCTTTTAAACTTTGTGCCCCGGGCAATTTCAAAAAGCCCCTAAAGACTGCCTTTTGGGGTTTCCCCAAAGGGGGATGGTGCAGAGGGCGAACCCACAATTTTTTTCAAATAGGAGTGAGGATCAAAACTGCCCCTTTGAGGCTGCCTTTTTTTTTTAGTTTTCACGCCCCAATTTACATAGCCCCTGAGCTGGGGTGCAGATTTAAATTGGGCCCTGACCTTGGGGGGGTTTTATCCGACCCTGTTTTGGGGTCCAAATTTTGGGGAAACCCCGTAGAGGCCCCAAATGTTTGGGGGCCCTTGCCAAAAAAAATAATCAAACCCATGTGCGTTTGATGAGGGTGGGGGGAAAAAAAAAAATTTTTTCCTTTCTTTTTGGGTGATTTATCCTCCCCTAGGTCAACAAAGGGGGGGGAGCGAAAGAGGGTTTTTTTAAAAATGTGGACAAATTGGCAAATGTAGGATTTGGGGGCTTTCCACCCATACTACATCTATCCCTTGGTTCCCCAGAAAATTTAAATTAAAATCCCCCCCAAAGGGCCCGGGTGCAGAGGAAAACTTTGCTATTTGAAAAGAACCCCCAAATTTTGGGAAGGGGGCCGGGAACATTTGGGCCAAAGTTGGCCCTAAAGTAATCGGTTTGCCCCCAGCGTAGCTTTTAAGGATGATTTTACCCCCCATCCCCGGGGCAGCCAAGGGAATGCCTCAAACTGCAATTAAAAGGTTTTTGGCTATTAGTTAAACCCCTCCCGCCCCCTTTCCCTTTATTTTAAAAAAAGAAAAAGCGGTGGGGTAATGGGGAGCAAAGCTGAAGACCTTTTGGGGGTTTATGGGTTTTTTCCCGGGAAAAAAAACAATGGGCTCGCAGGGACCTACATTTCCCTTTAGGGCCCCCTAGCTTAATTTAGGGTTAAGGCCCTTTTAAGTTTAAAATGAACAACGTACCAAATTTTCCCCGGGGTAAATTGGGGCTAAACCCTTAATGAGTAGTGCCCAAAAAAGGGGGTTGTCTCCCGAATTTGTAGGACGTTAGGGGATTAAAACGCACCCGAGAAGCACAAAATGTAAAAAAGAGAGGTAGAGAAAAGGTTTGGGGGGGGTGGGGAAACGAGGAGGGGGGACAACCCAAAAAAAAAAAACCAGGGGGGGCGAACGGGGCCATACCAACACAAAAAGACAAAAAAACAACCGGTTTTTTAACAACCTACAATAAAAAAAAGGGGGGAAATCAGGAGTACCAAAGGCAGAGGGAAAAATATCCCCGACCCCCGGCCCCCCCTCTTAGTTAAACCTTTTAGCGCAAGTGCGCCGGTTATGGGGGCTCGGAGGATAAAGGGGTCTCAAGA
Organism: Phyllomedusa bahiana; assembly: GCA_025379985.1. NCBI lineage: Eukaryota > Metazoa > Chordata > Amphibia > Anura > Hylidae > Phyllomedusa > Phyllomedusa bahiana. Next base: position 29,791 of record JAODAL010000593.1, read on the forward strand.
CCCCACGGCCAGAAGGCAGGAAGGAGGAGAGAGGATCCGGAAGCGAGCAAATGCGCTCAACAAACAAGGATAAGAAACCAAAGCTGTGAGGCATACAGCTAGCGGTCTATCCTTAGTACAAGAAAATAAACATCATAGGCCCTATCAAATGTAGAAGGATAATGAAAGCTTCTAGATGGGTGCAGTAGCTCCAGAGAGGAGAGGGACGGGGATGATGAAGGCCCTCCAGTCAGCATGAAAGTCCCATATTCAGCGGGGCGGAGAGCGCCGGGGTTTCTGGGCTGAAGGAAGGGTCCCTGGAGAGCGTCCCTTGCGAGTCACCACCGATTCCCATACTGGTGGTGGTGGAGGTGGGAGCACGGACAGTTCCCAATCGTCCATCTTTGGAGTAGGGATTTTCAGGGTATTGCAGAAATTCGGGAGGTCAGCAAAAACACGGAGAACAGCTGAGCGACCCTCAGTGCGAGCCGAGAGAGCAAATGGAAAATGCCACCTATAAAGGATACGATTCTCTTTCAAGATGGCAAGCAGCGGTCTGAGGTGGCGGCGCTTCTGCAACGTATGCCAGGAGAGGTCAGCGAAGATCTGTATAGGAGTCCCCTGATAGTCGATGCCAGGGCCGCCAACAGAAATTTCAGGGCCCCATACAGCTGAAGCACCTGGGCCCCCCCCCCATAAACCCCGCCCCCAGAAACCCGATCGCCCCGCCCCCAGCAAACACAACCGCCTCTATGACAAAAACACGCCCAGTTTACCACCACAGACCGTGTGCAACAAAGAACTGTATTGTGTAGTACAATAGCAAGTGAGTCACCCATCTGTCGGTCTCACACATCATAGACACCGGGCTAAAGAGCTCCATCCATACCCCCCCCCCCACCAGCCACATACAAATCCCCTCCACCCACATACAATATCCCCCTTCCACCCACATACAATATCCCCTCCACCCACATACAATATCCCCTCCACCCCATACAATATCCCCCTCCACCCACATACAATATCCCCCTCCACCCACATACAATATCCCCCACCACCCACATACAATATCCCCCTCCACCCACATACAATATCCCCCACCACCCACATACAATATCCCCCTCCCCAAACATACAATATCCCCCTCCATGTTTCCCTTGGTCACGCACCTTCTAAATAAACACCAGCAAGAAAGTAAGTGTACCTCCTAAAAACCGCTCAGGTATAACCTACAACACCGCCATATAGAGACCACATAGAGGTCAGACACCAGCTCGGGTATAACCTACAACACCGCCATATAGAGACCACATAGAGGTCAGACACCAGCTCGGGTCACATCACATTACAGTGAATACAGCACTGATCCAAATTTAGAAGCAAAATAACCCCTGAAATCAGGAACTCACCGGAGACTTTCCTATCTGTGGAGTCGTTCTCTTCTTTCATGAGTCGTTCTTTATCCCTTCCCTTCTGCATCCGTTCCACACCGCCATGAGGACTTGTCCCGGCCACAACTCATCCCTGCAGAAATTATACACAAATATCTTAGAATCCTCAATTTTCAAGCATTTCTTTACCTATTCCCACCTCTGTACAAACTTCCCAGGGGTGGGAGAGCGGGTCAACCCCTAACTGAGAGGCCTAGTATCCTAGGGGTTGGAGGGTGGGGAGAGGACTAACCCCCCTGGAGATAATGCTACAGCTATGGGCTGCTCCCCTAACAATTATATTACCAGGTTGGTAGGCAAATGGGAAAGGTCCCGTAATTAGATAGGCCCTTTTAGGTAGGTAGAACCCCCGCCAATAAGTTTGGGAGCAGCCCCAGGTAGGTTGGTGGGTACCTAGCCATGAGTCCCTTTATTTGTAGGCGGTCAGGGCCTCCTTTAGAGGTTAGGTGGAGTCAGGGCCCTCCTTTAGAGGTTAGGTGGGTCAGGCCCTCTTTAGAGGTTAGGTGGAGTCAGGGCCCTCCCTTTTGAGGGTTAGTGGGGGTTCAGGGCCCTCCTTTAGAGGTTAGGTGGATCAGGGCCCTCCTTTAGAGGTTTGGTGGAGTCAGGAGGGCCCCCCTTTAGAGGTTAGGGAGAGTCAGGGCCCCCCTTAACGTTGAGGTTTGGTAGAGTCAGGGCCCCCCTTAACGTTGAGGTTTGGTAGAGTCAGGGCCCCCCTTAACGTTGAGGTTTGGTAGAGTCAGGGCCCCCCTTAACGTTGAGGTTTGGTAGAGTCAGGCCCTCCTTTAGAGGTTAGGTAGAGCAGGGCCCTCCTTTTGAGGGTTAGGGGAGGTCAGGGCCCTCCTTTAGAGGTTAGGTAGAGTCAGGGCCCTCCTTTAGAGGTTAGGCAGCCAGGGCCCCCTTTAGATATAGGCAGCGCCAGGGACCCCCTTTAGTTATAGGCAGCGCCAGGGACCCCCTTTTGTGATAGGCAGTCAGGGACCCTTTAGTGTTTGGCAGGCCAGGGACCCCCTTTAGTGATAGGGAGTCAGGACCCCCCTTTTGTGATAAGCAGTGCCAGGGACCACCTTTAGAGATAGGCAGTGCCAGGGACCCCCTTTAGTGATAGGCAGTCAGGGCCCCCTTTAGTGACAGGCAGTCACGACCCCCTTTAGTGATAGGCAGCACCAGGGACCCCCTTTAGTGATAGGCAGCAGCGCCAGGGACCCCCTTTAGTGATAGGCAGCGCCAGGGACCCCCTTTAGTGATAGGCAGCGCCAGGGACCCCCTTTAGTGATAGGCAGTCGGCCCCTTTAGTGATAGGCAGCGCCAGGGACCCCATTAGTGGGTAGGCATCAGGGCCCCCCTTTAGTGATAGGCAGCGCCAGGGGGCCCCTTTTAGTGATAGGCAGCGCCAGGGACCCCCTTTAGTGATAGGCAGCACCAGGGACCCCTTTGTGATAGGCAGTCAGGGCCCCCTTTAGTGATAGGCAGCGCCCGGACCCCTTTAGAGATAGGCAGCAGTGCCCGCTAGTATATTAAAAAAAAAACCAAATCAATCACTTACCTGAGCCTCGGTCCGCCGCTCCGAGCTGCCGCCGCTCCCGCCCCTGCATAGGCCCGGGGGGGGAAGTGAACGTCACCGCGCGCTACGTCAGCAGTAGGGCCGGCGCCCGGCAGGCTGAAGGCCTAATGCCTTCAGCCTGTCATGGAGATCAGCGGAGCGCAGCGCTAGTGACGCTGTGCTCCGCTGACACCGCGCAGCCCCGGGAGTCGGGGACATTAGTCCCCAGCTCCCGGGCCGGTTTTCTGGGCGTCGGGACGCAGGGCCGGGCGTGCAGAGACCGGATGCGCGGGTGGGCCCCGGGGAGCGACAAAACACTGCCTCCGGGGCCCCCCACAACTCAGGGCCCAATGTGGGTCCCGGCGGAGCCTGGTTCGGCGGCCGCACCGCCGGGCCCCGCTCTGCCGTGAGGAATAAGGGGGCCCGCTTGCCGCAGGCCCCCTTATTCCACCGGGCCCCATACGGGAGTACCGGTTGTACCCCCTGTATGGCGGCCCTGGTCGATGCTGCGTAGGCGTCTGGACATGTAGGCAGCATATAACATCCCTGGGAAGCGGAGAGGAGCCCTTTGGTCGGAGCGCTCTGTGGGCTCTGTCAAGCTTGATGGGGCGGGGAGGGTTAGCTCCAAGTATGCGGTTGAATATAGAGTCCAGGATGGCCGCAAGTCCTCCTCCCCTTTTGGTTCCGGGAGCCCCCGAACCCTAATGTTTCGCGCCGGGGTTTGCTAAATCCTCCACAGCCCGAGCCACTCCTCAAACCGGGGACATTGCCAGAAAAGGTGGATTGGGAGATGATCCCGCGTGTATCTGTCCTCCCAAGCGTTCCACGCGGTAGCTATTTGCTACAATAGTGCTTAATTTTTATTCCATTTATCAGCACGAAAACACAAATGGAACCACAATGCAGTTGAATATGGCTAACCTTAGCCCTAAAATGCAGTAAAAGATATGTATACATATTTTACAGGATCCCCTTGCATAAATAGCTTAGTCAACTACTTTTTCTGGATCCTAACGTATACTGGCAAGACGGAGGCCAAAAGGGCACTGTCGGGAACATTTCCAACATACATTCTAAAACAGAAAATTGGAAATAAAAACCCAAATATCATAGGAAAATAAATTCCATAAGAATGGTGGTGCTGGATCCGTTACCAAAAACGAATGATGAGCCCACTGAGTAAAACGGGTGTCGTCATAGTGGCAATCAGTTTACCGGACAAAATACTGCAACATGTTGCTTTATTTTTTCAATATTTTTTGACAGAATCTGTGACAGAGGCTCCTAACAGGACCACAGACACAGATGTGAACCAGGTCTAAATCGAGGGCTAAAATGCAAACCTTTAGAACGTGCATTAAAACACTATTCCTGTGTTTCAGGATACCTTGAAAAAGGTATTTCAATGCATATGACAGCAGGGGTTAGGGTTCTATAACCACATGTAGTCTCTTTTGGATTATGTTTGGGCTGTTTTACTGCACTATATGCTTTATGTTATGGACAGTAAATCCAGAGTTACTTTATGTCAGGCACATAAGCCATATACTGCCATGAAATCGACCAAACATGCTCCAAAAGAGACCCTGAATAAAAACCAGACTGCGGTGAAGATCCAGTTTCCCAAAGCCCATCCGCTTCTTACCCATGTATACCTGGCCAGTATTTTTTAATGAAAAGGGTGGCAACCCTAATTAGATAGAATTCAGCATTTTGTTAGTCTTTGTCACCGACAAGAGAAATTTCCTGAAAACTCTGAAAAATTGAAACGCAACATGTACTAGAAAGTTGTAGAACTTTTCATTTATATGGTGATTAAGCTTTATTTAACTAAACACGACAACCTCTTTCAACAAACACTGAAGAAATCCATCTTCCTTCCAAACAGATCACTGCTTTCACTTACTGGTAATTGCAAATAACAAATGCAGACTTAAAAAAAAAATTAAATGGTATTTGCACCTGTCACTTTTAAATGAGGAGGAAACCTTGTTCACTGGATTTTGTAGGAAAACATAATTTTATGTTTTATTATCAAGGTAAACAAAGAAATACACTACTTTACTCCTAAAATGCTAGGGATATTTGACTTTCGGGTGAAATTTATGGAAAACGTAAAAATGTCACGCTACAGTGATACTTTATCCTGAAATGTAAGTCGTAACATGCAATGTTGATTTTCTCATCTCAAACAATTTAATGAAAAAAAAGCCAACAACAGTGGCGAGTATACACCATCAAAAAATGTCAGTGTCTCAATAACATGAGGTCATGTGGCTTTGAGAATCCATTACAGCTTGACAATGAAGTCTCATGTTCACTATTCGAGTTATTGACTGCTGAGAAAGGGGAACCTCTCTCCTTGAGGAGAGCACCTGTTATGGTGTGTAGAGTTTTGATATTGCCTTTTTGCCCTCGACTAAGTATCTGCATATCACAAGGCATTATTGAAAAGGAGCTAGGAAGCTCAGGTGCCCTCTATTGGATGTAACAAATCCTCAATTTGCTTCTGATTCACCGAATCTTTAAGGAGCAAAAGGAATATTAGCCAAGCCAGTATGATTCATCTACAGGCACCCATTTCAGGGTTTTGCCCCTCATCACTGTAGAGCAGAGCGATACTGGCTTGGCTGGGTGGGAGGCAATGAGTGGCTTGAAAAAGGGAAACATCTCTCCTTGAGGAGAACACCTGTTAAGGTGTGTAGAGTTTTGAGATTGCCTTTTTGCCCTCTACTAAGCATATGCATATCACAAGGCATTATGGGAAAGAAGCTTGGAAGCTCATGCTCCCTCTATTGGATATAACAAATCCTCAATTTGCTTCTGATTCACTAAATCTTTAAGAAGCAAAAGGAATATTAGCCAAGCCAGTATCACTCATCTACATACAGCCGTGTTGGGGTTTTGCCCTTCATCAGTGTAGAGCAGAGTGATACTGGCTTGGCTGGGTGGGAGGCAATGAGTGGCTGAGAAAGGTAAACATCTCTTTTGCTTCTTAAAGATTCGGTGAATCAGAAGCAAATTGAGGATTTGTTACATCCACTAGAGGGCGCATGAGCTTCCCAGCTCCTTTCCTATAATGCATTGTGATATGTAGATGCTTAGTTGAGTGACTGGATAATATTCCTTTTGCTTCTTAAAGATTCGGTGAATCAGAAGCAAATTGAGGATTTGTTACATCCAAAAGAGGGCACATGAACTTCCCACCTCCTTTCCCATAATGCCTTGTGATATTGTTAACTGCTGAGGCATGGCATCCCACTGTTTTTGAAGAACGGTAGAGTAACAGGCTTCTACAAGGCGACACAGCTGATCCCACAGGTTTTCTAGGGGGTTCAAGCCTGGAGAGAGTGCAGGCCACTCCATTTGAGGTACCTCAGTCTGCAACAGCCATTACCTAATGACGCGACCTTGATGGGCTGGAGCATTGTCAGCCTGTATTATGCAGAGGAAAAATGACTGGAATAATTATGTTATTCAAGTAGTAGAGACTTGTCCCTGTCCCATTCTCAAAGTGTAGGGCAGTTCTGTATTGACTAGAGACAACTGCCCATACTGTAACACCACGACCAAAGGCTCGTCTGGTGACAACAGTGACTGATGCATAGTGCTCTCCTTGACGTCTCCAGCATCATTGGCCATCATTTCTGCTCAGAGTGAAGTGATTCGACTTTCGTCACTGAACAGCACGGAGGACCACTGGTCCCTTGTCCAGTGTAGATGTTCCTTGGCCCATGCAAGATGATGATGCCTGTGCCCGGTGGTGTGATCAGGTACCCTTGTCAGTCGTCTAGCACACAGACCACGCTGATGTTAACGGTTACTAATGGTCTGACGAGACACTTGTTTGCCTCTCACCTCCCTTAAACATGCTTGGAGTTGTGTAACATTCATCAACCGGTTCCTCGAGGCATTGTTTACAACGAAGCGGTCATCAGTGTGTGATGTGGCCAAAGGATGTCCACCACTTTGCCTTTCTGTGACTCTTTCGGTCTCTCTGTATCTCTATGACAACCTACTGATGACAGTCTGTGACACTTTAAGCTCAGTGGCCACTTCCATTTGAGAGCATCCTGCTTGAAGCCTCGCAGTGACGAGGTACTATCGATCAATTGTAAGATATTGTCTTGGTCTCATGATGTAAAAATGTGAACAGCATGATGGACGACTGTTTAAATCTCAATTCAGATTGATCCCCTAAATTTATTGGGTGATTCAGGGATCAAACTCCTGTTGAGAATTTTGCCATTAAGCTCATTGTTAGAGATCAGCAAGTTGTGCAAGAAGTACTGAAACACTGAACAGTTGGACATGTGCATTCTGTAGTGATGAGAAGGGCTCATTTAGTGCATTTAAAAACATTCAAGAAATTTTATGTTCATCCTGAAATTTCAATCAAAAACCAAATATCCCTAATTTTTGTGAGTAGTGTATTTAAAACCATGTGTTCACTCTTAAACATCATTTACTCAATGATTACCACTGCATGAAGTTATAAACTTTCAGAAAAGATATCAAATGCAATAAATAATTGCAAATCATAATTCAATTATTATACAAAATAAAAAGTATGGTTGCAGAAAGGGAAACTTGGCTTAAAGGGGTTGTCTAATTCATTTTTTTTTTAGTTAATTAGGCTCCGTGTGACCTAAACAGTCTTTATAAACTTTATTGAATTTATATGTATTTTATATAGTGTGTTTTCAAAATAATTTATATGGCCTCAAGTGTTGACGTTCCGTTCACAACATCATCCCTTACTACTACATTCGGTGGGTGTTTACACTATAGAAGTGTCAGCCTGTTGATTAGTGTCTATGCCAGATAGATAATTATCTGCTGGGTATAAACGGTAATCAGCAGTGAGGTTGTCACTTTAATACTGTAGCTTCCCTCCCCCACAGAAATGTCACACTATACAAAGTAGTGTGACACTGAATTTGGGGAGGGTGATGGGCAGCAACACTATAGAAGCGACGAATATGAGCATAGGAATGAACGCTATTCAGGAGGCCATCACTTCTATAGAGTAGCCACCCACTGACTAGTAGTAGTAAGGGAATGGCATCACTTAAAGGGGTTTTCTCGCTATAAAAATTGTATCTGTAATGATAGGGACAGAAAAAATAAGCACTTTTGCCATTGGTTTGCATTATCTAAATCATTTAGTATAGCAGCTATGAACTAATCTTTGAGTGTCTAGAGCTAAATCTGAAGCCTGTGGGGCAGGCTACGCCCCCTTTGCTGTGATTGGCTGCCTGATATTTAGTTCAACCCTTGGATGGGAAACGCCCAATTTACGGGACGTACCCCCTCTGCTGTGATTGGCTGCCTGCACTCTCTATTCTCACTCCCCCCTGAGCTGATTGAAAGTGAGTATAAAAGCAGCTCTGCACAGCTCCAGCTCTAATGTGAAGAATCTGGGTAATGCTACTCCCCTCACCCATATAACACACATATAATACACTCTGCTCCTCCCACCCATATGATACATATAATACACTCTGCTCCTCCCACCCATATGATACATATAATACACTCTGCTCCCCCCACCCATATAACACACATATAATACACTCTGCTCCCTCCACCCATATAACACACATATAATACACTCTGCTCCCCTCACCCATATAACACATATAATACACTCTGCTCCCTCCACCCATATAACACACATATAATACACTCTGTTCCCCTCACCCATATAACACATATAATACACTCTGCTCCCCCATATAACACACATATAATGCACTCTGCTCCTCCCACCCATATAACACCCATATAATACACTCTGCCAGACACAATGACAAGATGTCACGTTCTGTAAAATTAGGGGGCTGTATCTATAACTGTTTACACCAATGCAGGTGTTCTGATTACATGGAGAATGTGGAGGGAGGTGACAGCTCTCCAGGCACCATTGCAGGAGGTCTGCAGAGCTGTGACATCTCCCTTCCACTGCTCACACAGAATGATGATGTCACCAGTCTTCAGTGAGGAAAGACACTCCTACTGGGAGGAGAGACCCACCCCTGCATTTGAAGTTGTAAGCTAGTGAAAAAGCACAAGATGAATGCAAAAGCCTGTTGTGAGAAAGCCCCTTTAAGGTCACTTAAAATGCACTATATAAAATACAGTACATATGAATTGAATAAAGTCTGTAAATACTGTTTAAGCCATAGTGAGAATAATTATTTCAAATAAAATTTATCGGACAATCCCTTTACTCAAAATAACATATTAATCAATCAATCATTTAATCAAAACAACATATTTTAAAGGGAATCTATTGCAAATTTATTTTTTACTAATTAAAACAAGATACTAATATATATTCATCTTAGCTGTTTTTATTTTTGACCTGTAGATTTTTTTTTTCTGTAGATGATTATGGGGACAGCCTTCTTGCTTGAGCTGCTTTTAACAGCATTTATAGAGATGCTTTACAGCAGCTATATGGGCCTAGAAGCCTGTGAACAGGAGCAGACTCATTGACTTCTATAGAGGAGTTTTCTAGGCATATTCTGTGACCTGGGAAGAAGTCAGTATGTAGGGAGAGAGTGAGCTGTGACTATATCCTATTGTGACTAGTGGATCCTGTGATATCTATACACATTGGTGTCACCCTTCAGTGTAATCCTGCTGAAAAGTTGTCAGACTATTAGACTGAATTCATGTTGATTTTTTGACGGATTCCCATACATTTTGGGTGGCAGTTTAACATATGTTTTATGTTTAACATAAAAACATGACTTACACAATAGTTAATTTTCTGATGACACATTCCTTTTAACAAGCAAATACATACCTCCTTTCTTTTTTGCACTCAGTAGATAGTTGAAAAATGAATACAAAGTGTTAACCTCTACAGATTAGATTAAATTTGATTTGCTTTCATGTTTAAATAGCTGAAAAGAGGTTTTGTGCTATGGGCAATACCACTGTTCATTTTATTGCACTCATGCTTTCCAAAATGTGTATTCTCATAAATTGAGTTTGAATTAGGGTAGCTAGTAGAGTGGAGAAAATAAGTATTTGATACACTAGCGAATGGAGAGGTCTGTAATTTTTATCGTAGGTACACTTCAACTGTGAGAGACAGAATCTAAAAAAACAATCAAGAAAATCACATTGTATCATGTTTAAATAATTGTTTTGCCTTTTATTGCATGAAATAAGTATTTAATCACCTCTCAACCAGCAAAAATTCTTGCTCTCGCAGACCTATTAGTTTTTCTATGAGAAGTCCTCCTACTCTGCATTCATTATCTAAATTAATTGTACCAGTCTGAACTCGTTATCTGTCCACACACTCAATCACACTCCAACCTCTCCACCATGGCCAAGACAAAAGAGCTGTAAAAGGACACCAGTGACAAGATTGTAGACCTGCACAAGACTGGAATGGGCTTCAGGACAATAGGTAAGCAGCTTGGTGAGAAGTCAACAACTGTTGGTGCCATTATTAGGAAATGGAAGAAAAACAAGATGACTGTCAATCTTTCTCGGTCTGAGGGTCCATGCACATCTCACTTTGTGGGGTAAGGATGATTCTGAGAAAGGTCAACAATAAGCCCAAAACTATATGGGAAGACCTTGTCAATGACCTGAATAGAGCTGGAACCATAGTCTCAAAGATTACCTTTAGTAACACACTACACCGTAATGGACTAAAATCCTGCAGGGCACGCAAGGTTCCCTTGCTCATGCCAGTACATGTCCAGGCCCATTTGAAGTTCACCAATAACCTTCTGGATGACCCAGACAAGGCATTGAAGAAGGTCAGATGAGAACAAAATAGAACTTTTTGGTTTCAACTCCACTCGCCGTGTTTGAAAGAAGAAAAAAGTTGAGTACAACCCCAAGAACACCGTCCCAACTGTGATGTATGGGGTGGAAATATCATACTTTGGTGATGCTTTTCTGAAAAGAGGACAGGACAATTACACCATACTGAAAGGAGGATGGATGGGACCATGGATCACAAGATTTTGGCCAACAACCTCCTTCCCTCAGTTAAAGCACAGTTTTCAGACATGTCCCCTATAGTCTTCTCACTGTATATGCATCTTGGTGATTATTAAGCACAAAAATAAAGTCTTTAATATTATTTGTTCACATTTATTACTCCAATATTAAAAGCATATCTGATATTAAAATGTAATATGTGAGGCTTATGCTTTGTCATCTATATGATATACATATGTTATACTATGGTTTTGGCATTTCATAAGATTAATATGCATATTACAATGCAGTATATTAAGCCTCTCATGCACATGGCAGCCAGGTGCACAGAGACACGTGTAGTCTTGATGGTGTCAATGTTTGTTCTGTTGTGTATGATGGAGATGTTCTCCACTAGAAGCAATAGCTACATAACATGCCATCCAGTGGGTTGTGCTGTGATTTTTTTATATATTCACTTTATATAAAAAAAAAAAAATACACAGTCTATGTCTGAAATTTGAGGTATAGTCTCAAAAAAATGGGAATCTAGCAAGAGAACAAAGAGTGACTTTTAATAACTATTTACTATTTTGCCATAGGCAAACTTAAACTCTATCGGTTCTCAATCTATAAATCACTAAAACTTAACTTTTATTATATGTAACACTTAACCTCGATACACACTATTTTAAAAACCTGATTTCTAACCTCTCAATTTGTCCCTTTCTAATTGTGAAGGAATAACTCCTTTTCTATTATCAAGTTTGGTGGAACACCACCTTTTAGCAGTGAAACTCTATATATACAGTGATTTGCTAACTCCAAAAAGGAATCCAAAACATCTTACTTGGGCAGTCGTCCCTAATCTGATAGGCATGAAACATATAAGGTTTCCTTGTGAGACTCTCTGCAGCGGGTAACACAGTAGAAAAAGGTAGAAAATCACAAATTAAAATGTCATGCCTGACCTCCCCAACATGTTTCACCAGCTAACTGGCTTCATTAGGGGACAGAGGCCTGGTCCCATGTGGTCTAGCTCATTTCCTTTTATATGATCTTAGGTACACACCTTATTCAGGTGCTCACCAATTGGCCACCAGAGATTCAACAATACCCATTCTACCTTTTTCTCTCCTGCATGCATACTAATACTATTTACTGCTGCTGCGTTCTTATAAACAACATTCCTCAGGCAAATTCACCATCTCCATAACGGGCTTCCGCCCTATCTTACCATGCTGCCCGCACCCGTGCACTGTACCAATGGACATTTCTGCCCTAACTATGACGGATTTCCGTCAAATTTCTCTCACATTACTGCGTCTGCACGGCTCACCTAGAAATGACTGAGCAGAACAGGCACCACATCCCACAGCACACTGCCAATCCTGTCCCTTCCCACAAACCTTTTCCCCTCTATGTCTAATATGCATATTCATTGGGAATACGTACTCCATTATACGGTACACTGCCACCCTAAGGTCAGAACTGTTATACAGTTGTGTGCTTTAGCCCATACCCTTCATCTTGCAATATATCAAGCAACATATTTATGTAGGATTGTGGGGTTATTCAGGATACTAAAACTTGTGTCCATCTGTATTTTATTGGTGGGGTCCAACTAATCAGTTGCATCTCCCTTTCTGATTACCAGACACAGCTCTGTATTTTTAGTAGCAGCAGTTCCATATGAGCTTCCTATAGCTTTGTATATTGAGGTGAATGGGACTGAGCGTAATATCGGGTACAGCTGGTAAACAATGTGAGGGATGTGCCACTTGACAAAGCCCTGTGTCCCCGTTCAAACTGCTGATTGGCAGGACTGGTTAGGGTTCACCAACTCTATTTTGTTGATGGCTCATCCTAAGCATTGACCATCAGTTATAAAGTTTTGGATAAACCATTAAAGATCTGTAGATTTGAGGGGTATTTATATGGCTTACTATATCTGCATGTCATTTAAACAGATTTTACTTCTTTTTTTTCACTATTACTGCAAAATTGTAGCAAAAAAAGATTAACAATATAACTTGGCCTGGCTACTTTTGGATAAATGCAGTGAGATGAGCACCTAAAGAGTCTCGTGTGTCAGTTCAGCCCTTGGCATACCAGTTGATATTTCACATTTCTCCCCAAGTCAGGAATGTCAGCACTCCACACACGCTGTCACATATCTACACTAACAGAATGTAAATGCTGCTGCTAGAGGACATGAACCAGCATCATACAGTCAGTTCTGACACTCTTACCCCCCAGTGATTGTGCTGGAAAAAAATATACAAATGAGCAAGTTAAATATCTTTGAACTTGTTATAAGCCATATAAACAGAGTATCTCATTTTCCCTTTCACACATACCACAGCACCCTCTTTTGTGCATAATGGGGGTTTATGAATTATCAAAAAAAGCCTATGCATAGCAAAGTATTACAATGTATATACAGGGTTCAATGAGTAAACTATTCTATATCATTCAGCCATAACTGTCAAACCCCCTTCTTAATATTGTGTGGCCCCTCCTCGTGCCTTCAAAACAAGACTGATTTGTTTGAACATGGACTGAACAAGAGCATGTTATTTAGGTCTTTTACGTTGCAAAATGGCTGCAATGGATAGAATTTTTTTGGCAGCATATTCCACAGATGCTCAGTTTGATTCAGATCTGGGGTATTTTGAAGCTATATCAACACTTTGCATTCTTCGACATGTTCCTCAAGCCATTACTGAACAAAATAGAGAAGCTCATGCGGACTGAACAAGAGCATATTATTTAGATCCTTTACGTTGCAAAATGGCTTGAACAAAAAGGAGAAGCTCATGTAGAGTCGAAATCAAGATGGTTATAAGAAAATTCAGCCCAAGGAAGTCAACCTTGATGAGATGAGACAAATTGGCATAGCTAATTACAGAGAACTTGATTCACCCTCTCTACTTGCCTGTTGGTTTGAGGGTTTCATGCAGAAGAGAAGTCTACTTTGACTTGTAGCTGGGAACAGTGTGCATGCTAAAATTTGGAGACAAATTGAACCCCTCATTCAAACACAATATGGAGAAGTCCATGCAGGAGGAATAGTTGCTTAAGGAAATGAGAAGCGTGTTGCGTAGCTACAGGCAGACCTGGAAGTGGCACAAACTGAGACCCTTGGAAAAACGGTCAGTGACCACCCAAATGACTGCGTGACTAGCAGTGGTTGAAAAATCCGTAATAACGTCCATAGCATTATGGGTCCAGGATTTCGCAGGTAGTCAACAGGTGAACCAGACGGGATAGTTTGATATGAGATGTTTTATTATAGGCACAAATGGAAAAAGTGAGAACAAAATCTTTGACGTCTTAACCAAGATTAGGCCACCAGTAGTGTCCAGAGATCCATAGTAAAGATTTTCGAATATTTCCTGGTGGCCAGCTAACTTGGACAAGTGACCACATTTGAGAAATCTTTTTCTTAGAGCTGGATGTCCAAAATTTTTTCTTGGAGGAATTCATTGGAGGTCGATCACACCTTCCGGGGGAACGATGTGCTGAGGTGTGGAGTCGAATCCAGCAGTATCTGAGGAACGGGAGAGAGCATCAGCCTTAACATTCTTCTCAGCAGCAGGTCTTAAGTGCAGTAGAAAATCTGAGAGAAAAAGAGGGACCATTTAGCTTGCCGGGGATTGAACCGTTGTGCAGTATGAAGGTAGAGGAGATGCTTATGGTCAGTGTAGATATCCACCAGATGATGAGCTCCTTATAAAAGATGGTACCAATTTTATGGCCAGCAATTCTCCATCTCCAATGGTATAGTTTCTTTCTGCAGGGGAAAAGGTTTTAGGAGTCTTCTACATGAGTATTGCTTCAGTTCCCACGGATGACGCATCCACCTTTAGGTAGAAGGAGTTTTTGGATCCAGTATAGTCAGGACAGGTGCTGTGACAAAGGTAGCCATAAGACTTCTTTCGCTTCAGGAGGCAATAGTTTAGGGGTACCATTTTTCTTGGTTAGAGCCATTATAAGCGCCGCCAAAGTGGGGACATGGGGAATAAACTGATGATTTTAACAGATCATGGCAATTAAAGAAAAGCAGACAATTTTGTAGGATCCATCTGCAGACCTTTATCCGAGACAATGTACCTGAGGAATGGTAGACTGGTCAAATACGCATTTCTTGAGTTTAGCATAGAGGTGGTTGGTTTGTAAGCGTCTAAGGACCAGCCGCACATGGTCACGATGAGACTACAGATCAGGAGAGAAGATCCAGATAGACTAGATATATAAGAGATGTCATTGACAAAGTCTTGGAAGATGACCGAAACATTGCAGGGACCAAAAGGCATCATGAGATATTCAAAGTGCCCACCACGGGTGTTGAAGTTGGTCTTCCATATATCACCTTTGAGGCTCCTTCAGTGGAGTTTAGTGAAGATCCTGGTCCTACCTTGTCAATCAAAGAGTTTGGAGTTTAAAAGATAGTGCCATTTAGAAGTTTTTCATTAATGGAAGAAATCAGAGGCTTATCAAGACAAAAAAAACTGGAAGATGAAATCTGGAGATCAAAGATGAATGAATAAAATTTCAGGCAGAATTCAGGAAGGCCGAAACTTGAAACTTGGCACCTGAAGAGGATCTTAGCATGACTGGCATGGTCAAGCAAGGAGAGGATGCATTTTCACCTAGGATCGCTTCTGCTGCATTGAAGTTTCCCGGACGTACCAGACAGTACCTGTAGAACTAAGTTTGGCTGCTGCAATACCAGCAAGGATTCTGAAGATGTTTGCGTGTGCTTTTTTCTTCTGACAGACTATATCCACTTACATGGGCTCATCATGAGGAAGCATGGTGAAGGCAATGGAGGCCTCTGTAAGACTGGTGCAAGTTAAGGAAGTCAGCGGAGCCAGAAGGTTTCTTATTGCTGGAGGAGCTCCAGTTGCCTCTTAGCGAAATGGAAGTCTATTCTGGTAGCAAGACTAATTAGGTCATCCAGAAAGGTTGGAAGGTCCCAGCCAGCCAAACAGTCCTTAATTCTTCCAGTGAGACCTTCCCATAAGGTCGCTACGAGAGCATCATTATTCCAGGCTAGCTTGGAGGACAGCATGCAAAACTGTACAATGTATTGCCCCACTGTAGAATTGCTCTGACCACGATGAAGCAGAGATGACACAGCGGAGGATACATGACCAGAGTATTCAAAGACTGGAATGCATCTATGAAACGTTGTAGGTGGACCGTCAACAGATCCCCTCACTACCAGAGAGGTGTGGCCCAGGCCAGGGCTTCACCAGACAGTAGACTAATCACGAAGGCCACTTTGGCACGGTGTGTGGGGACCTGATGCACCGTCATCTCTAAGTGTATAGAACCCTGATTTAAGAAACCCTGGCAAGTCTTGGGCAGAGCAGGGCTAGCAGTGGCCGCTGGAGAAGGAATCACCACAGGTGTGGGCATCAGGAGTCAGGCAGTTATGTCTTTTAGCATCTCAGAAAGTTGCTCTTTTTGACCTTGATGGGTCACTTTGTCTTGACATCAGGCAGAGGCACCTTGGTGGAATCCATGGCTAGTTTGTACTATAACAATCTCGGGTAGTGTATCCTTCAGGTCACCGAGAGAGAGGAGTATGAACTACGCCAGGGAGTGGACTCTAAGGAGCCCTCGGTCTTCACCTACGTCTGCCTCAAAGCCATTTGGGCTTTAGCCAGGGAGACTCCCAGGTCTCTACCCCTGACATGGCCGCTTGCAATGATGGACAAGGTGCAGAGTGGTACCGAAGTAGCAGACAGAGGTGTAGTCGATAAATCAGGCGATAAGGTCAAGCCAGGTAGCAATCAAGATCCAGAGCAAGGGTCAGATACCAGTAATACGGAAAAAAATAGGGAACATTAGGGAAACACACCAACAAAATGGCAGTGAGTGTTGGAGGAAGTCAGATAATAAAGGGTCAATCAACAGTGCGCTCACCCTTTCCATTTTTTTGTACGCTGGTCAGAGACAGCAAGCAGGAGCAGAGGAGGAACAGGAAAAAGTGAGTGATGGCGAGGTGATGCAGACACGAGCACCTAAGTGGTCCAGAGCAGGGACCGCGATGAACATTGTGATAATCATGCCACAATCTCTGAGTTTTACAGGATTTCCTTTCAGTTACATATAGGAGAGGGAGGAGTCTATGCGATCATCTTGTTAGTCATAGTCATTATGTCCCCCCTAGAAGAGAGGGTACT
Organism: Phyllomedusa bahiana; assembly: GCA_025379985.1. NCBI lineage: Eukaryota > Metazoa > Chordata > Amphibia > Anura > Hylidae > Phyllomedusa > Phyllomedusa bahiana. The sequence continues at coordinate 46,914 of JAODAL010000593.1, forward strand.
TGGCTTGATAATCAAGTCAATGATATCTACAGGAACTGATGTAGAAATTGCAAAGCATGTCACTATATTAAGGTGCCCAAAGGCGTTGTCAGTACTGTTTCAGGAATAAGATATACAGTAGTTCTCGGGACTTTGCTAACTATAAAACAAAGAATGTTATATATTTGGCTTCATGCAGGTGCATGAATTTTGTTGCTGCAAACTCATATGATGCAGATGCACACTAACCTTTTTGACAGGCTTCAAAAAGAGGCTTCGTACATTTACCGATTGAAACCAATTAGTCCATTTGGGCTTTATGAAAACGTTTTCTTTTCCTTTTGATTTATTTATAAATTGATTTATCTGTTATCATCCCAATACCCTTGATCTGTTTATTAGCATTTGGATCTTATTATTACTTGGATCAGTTATACAGTTTTGGATCATTTTATGTATCAATATTGATTTGTCTATACTCTTCTGTAGGGTTTTATATTGCAAGTCTCCCTTTTTTGCAAAAGAGTACCAATAAATTTGGTGTTTAATTAAGAATCACTTTACTCTGTGATTCATGATTTGTTATAGTAACCCTTGACTTCATCTTATGGTTTTCCAATCCATGTTATACAAATTGGATCTATGATATTCTATTAAATATATGAATGTATTTATTTGTTTTTTGTGTATGTGTGGTACTGTGATTGTACTGAGTAGGAGAACATGTATTAAGTGGGTTCTGAGATTTTTCTTTAGATGTCACTTACAGTACATCGCCTTAGCAGTCTCAACTCACATATGCAGCACATGACCACTGAGGTTATTGATTGGCTGCATAGTTATAGGAGTAATTTATGAGATATCACTGCTGGCGAACTAGTGGCAGACGCTGAAGCTCGGACAGTGCTGGAAACACACCACCAGAGCTCCAGCGACTGCCACTGGTAGAGGTGAGTACTGGATATTTTTTTAATTTAGCACAGTCCCGGTCCTACATGGAATGTGTCATCAGAAAATGATGTATTATTTAACTCATGTCTTGATGTTGTGTTTAAATTTTTTAAGCATTTTTGGTGATTTTTTAAAATTTTTTCCATGTGCTTATCTATATTTAAAAAGAAAATCCTGATATCCTGCAGTTTTCAATCTGGACACTACAACTATTAATAGGCTTGCATTTCCTTTTCTGTAGAGATGACTTCTCAGTAGTCTCGTCATAATGCATCACATACAGGATGACAATGATATATTGCACTGGGAGATAACACAGAATCCACCATTCACAATAGGTGATGGTCACCAGAATCCCAATGCCAATATTGTCAATAATTCCACTAAGACCAAATACTGCCACACCATGACAACATATCACCACCACGTACTGACTGAATAATACCACTACACCATCACCACATATCATAACCACATAGTGACTGACTAATACCACCACACCATGACCACTTATCACCACATAGTGACTGAATAATACCGCCACATCATGACCACTTATCACTACATAGTGACTGAATAATACCACCACACCTTTACTGAATATAAATTACACTTTGACCGTTATTACTGCCATATAATGACCATATAGTGGTAGATACCAGTTGTACACAGGCTCTGCAGACAAATAATTGATTACTGTCCAGTGACATCTTGTGACTCACAGGTGACGTTTCTCTGATGAGTCGTTCACTTTGCCTTTTCTATATCAAGTCCATACCTCCATGCTTACTTCTCCCAACCAGCACTCGTCCCTGCAGATTTGGACACAGCAGTGTCAGCCAGCAGTAGGGTATTTTTTATCACCCCAAGGCTGACATCAAGCCCCAGCTCTAGTAACAGAGAGACGTCTGTTAAACATCTCTAAACATCTCACCTGGAACAATAGTGGTAAAAAATACACCAAAACAACACAGAAACACGTTATTTAAATAAACACTCCCTGACAATATGCCTCGTTGACCGTTTTATTAAAGAAATGGATCCAAACTGGTCCGACGTAATCCAGAGGGGAAACCTGTAAAATACAGAAACACTCATCGGTATTTGACTAACATCTAAAGTGCCTAGGGCAGCATGAATACTAAATGTGGCCATATAGGTAGGTAGACCCCCCTTTTATACAGGTAGTCACCTAAATTACTTAGCCAGTCCCATCCAATTAGATAGGCAGTCCCGCTTTCCTCTCAGTATCTAGGCCACCCAATATGTGTGAAGACCCTGGAAGGTAGATAGGGCCAAGAGTAGGTATAGTCCCAACTAGGCAAGACCATAGGTACATACATAGAAAAGGCTCTATGTAGATTGTCAAGGCCACAGGTAGGAAGGTAAATAAGCAGGTAAGACTCCAGGTAAGTAGGCAGGAAAGGCCCTAGGTAGGTAGCGGAGGACCTAGGTAAGTAAGTAGCTAATCATACAGGGCCACGGGTAGGGACTATATGTAGATAGCTAATTGGGCATGACTCTAGGGGCCTAGGAAGGCTCCAGGTAGGCAGATAGGAGTCAAGCCAGTTGGTAGGTAGGTCCAAGGTAGGTAGCTTGGTAGACCCTAGGTAGGAAGGCCCCTAAGTTGGTAGGCCCCAGATAGGTAGGCAGCAGTTCGGCCCCAGGTAGTTAGGTAATAGATAGGCCTTAGGTAGGTAGGCAGGCAGTAGTTAGGCCCCAAGTAGATAGGTAGGCTCCATGGAAGTAGGCTACAGGTAGGTAGATTGACCTTAGGTAGACAGGTACATTGGCCCTAGGTAGGCAGTAGTTAGGCCCCATGTAGGTAGGTAGATAGGCCCCAGGTAGGTAAATTGCCCCAAGGTAGGTAGGCGGTAGATTGCCCCTATGTAGTTAGGTAGATTTTCCTGTGGTAGGTAGGCAGTAGATTAGCCCCAGGGAGGTAGAGTGCCCCTAGGTTGGTAGGTAGATTGCCCCCTAGGTAGGTAGTAGATTAGCCCCAGGATAGGTAGGGCCCTATTAGATGAACAAAAAATAAACTCACCTATTTCCGTTCCCCCGACAAGTTGCAGGCTGGACTTCTTTTAGTGAAGTCCAGTGCAGGTGGCGCAATGATATGACATTATCGCACCACCTGCGTGATGCACTATTGTCTAGGCCATCACAAAACTGCATACACTACATATTGTATTATATCATAGTGGCCCAAAGAAGCTGAGTGCACATGCTCAGCGTCATATCCGAGACTGTCTTGTCAAAATAGACATATGAGTGCTGCCAGCATTGCGGTATAGGTTAAAGGGGTGGGGATCAGTCGGTTAGTGCTCAGACAATACGCCACAAACTGCATCACACTGGTCTGCATGTCTGTCGTCCCAGAAGGAAGGTGCATGATGATGATGCGCAAGAAAGAACAGTTTGCTGAAGACTAGCAGACTAAGGGCATGGATTACTGGAACCATGTTCTGTGGTCTAATGAGCCCAAGATAAACTTATTTGGTTCAGATGGTATCAAGTGTATTTGTTGGCAACCTGGTGGAGGGTACAAAGACAAGTGTGTCAGGCCTACAGTCAAGCATGATGGTGGTAGTGTCATGTTTTGGGGCTGCATAAGTGCTGCCAGCTGTGGGGAGCTACAGTTCATTGAGGGAACCATAAATGACAACATATTCTGTGACACCGCATCATCCCCACCCTTCAGAAACTGGGCGCAATGCAGTATTCCAACATGACCACGACCCCAAACAGCCCTCCAAGACAACCACTGTCTTATTAAAGAAAATGAGGGGTGCTGCACTGGCCAAGCATGTCTCCAGACCTAAACCCTATTGAGTATCTGAGGGGCATCCTCAAACTGAAGGTCTCTAACATCCATCAGCTCCGTGATGTCATCATGGAGGAGTGGAAGAGGATTCCAGTGGCTGCAAACTATGCTGGAAAATAATGGTGGCCACACAAAATATTGACACTTTGGGCACAATTTGTCCATTTTCACTTAGGGATGTGCTCCTTTTTGTTGCCAGTGATTTAGACATTGATGGATGTGTGTTGAGTTATTTTAAAAGCACACCAAATTTACACTGTTATAAAACAGTACACTGAGTATTTGACATTGTATGAAAGTGTCATATTTTCATTGTTGTCCCTTAAAAAGCTATAATACAATATTAACAAAAATTTGAAGGATACTATATTTTTTTCTTTTCATTTTGGGGGGAGAATGATGGAATGTCAATGTGGACAAAACTGTTATCTTTTCAATTTTTAAGTTACGTAGTTTTGTATGCATTGAAAAATAAGAAAAATATTGCTTTATTTTCTGATTACTGTATTTGTACAGTACAGACAAATTTATATCAGAAAATAATACCTGCACCATATTATGTCTAAATAAAACCAAATACATGCACTTCACCACACCTATTTCACTGTTATAATGCCCGAGAAGAATTGCATTAATTTGCAAGCTCTTCATTTTTCGTGATCACTTTAGGGTGCAGATGCCAGGGTGTTCAGTTGATTGCCGAGGGTCCAGCTTTTGGAACCTTCCCCTACAATTAGACTGGGAAAACCTGTAGCCAGCCTGGCATTTCCCCTGCAGTAGATGGGTAATAGATGGATGAATGGCTATCTCTGTAATACAAGAATGGCTTTAGTCCACCATAATATAACCCACTCATACATTACTACATTTCACAGCAGCACCTTGCTTCTAAACCACACTCCCGTGGCAATTAGTAGCTCTGTGAAGGCTCTTAGTACAAACTGGGCATGCTCGACCAGATAAGAGAAAAAAGCATCAAATTGCCGAAACTACTAACAACGAGGTATATACGTTACATCAATCAGGTTATGTATGTAGCAGTGTTGTATAAACATGGTTTATTTTTTATAGAAAATTTTGTAAATATATACTTATTTTGGCAACATCCATTTAATGGGATACTGGAATACTTACTTTTTCTGTTGTGATACAATCCATTTCCACTAATCTTAATGGCCCTACCACCATTAGATGATCATTACTGCTCATCATTACAGGATTAACAGTTCATAGTAAGGGAAGGGAGCTTTAAAATGGGACTACCTGGCAACTTGAGCCATGCAACAGGGGTCACAGCCAAAGATCAGAGTGTGGCACTGACTGCTGATTGTGACTTATACACTGCCTTACTAAATGTAACAATCAGATCACTAAGGCTTGGTTCACATATGCGTCTGAGGCTCCGTCACTGCACTATGTTTTCTGTCTAAACAAAAGACACCACAGAGGAACCCTAAACAGACCCATTGTAAGTGATAAGATCCATCAGGTGCCGTTGACTTCAGTTGTGAAATGAATCCTTTGGTGTCCATTTTCACTTATAAGACAGAGATTCTGGATGGAACCTCAGACGCAGATATGAACCAAGCCTAACATAACCAATATCATATCTCTCTTTGTATACTAGCAAATACTTCTGTGTCTAACGTGCTATAAAGTAACATTGCAACTTAGTTTAGGGTATGTTCACACAAGGTATTTGCGGGGCGTACTTCAGCACATAATTGCCCTGCAAATAAATTAAAATTAATTAACAAGTACAGCACTCCTAGAGTGCTGTGTAAAATGTTACGATCGTATTTCTTGGCGCGTACTGGGTGCCCCGTAAAATAAAGGGACCTGTCACTCATTTCGGGCACTTGCACGGAGAAATAGAAAAGTACACGAGGCAGAGAGCTGCCTCGCGTTGAAAGTACGGACAGATCAGCGCATACTTTCAACAGTGTTACGGAAGGTATATTGTGGCACGTGCCGTGTGCGCCACAATATGCCATCTGAACATATCCTTAGGTTGTTTTAACTGTTCAATACTGGTTAACCTTCTTATAAAGTACTGACAAATAAAAATTATGTTTTAAAGGATTATTCTTGTTTCATTGATTAGCTTTAAAAATGTAAGCAAAGGTAAATATTACCAAATACATCACTGTTCTGATTTTGCTTCTCTTCAGAGTTTGGAAATGTTCACATGATAAGTAAAATTTACTCATCAGATTCTTCCGCTGAAAACTGCAACATCCGACACGTTTTCATCGAAATTTTCACATGCTCTTTGCAGGTGGATTTAGTGTTGTTTTTCGGATTAGATTTACGTGTAGTTTACAGTCAGAAAAGAATCCCATTCATGCCTATGTGGTTATAGACATGGATCCATGTTAAAAACCACATGCAATACTCATACAAATGTTTTGGGCGCATATTGCATGAGGTTTTACATCATCCCTATTGATAGCAATAGTAAATTTCCACACATTTTCCTGTGTGGAATACAACCAAAGAATGAACATATTTGCTGCTGAGGTAAATGGGAATGGTATTCTCTTAGTGTGAAACAAGGAGTTCAAGTCGTTAGAATCTGCATGGAATCAGACTAGAAATCCTCGTCATGTAGACAGAGCCATAGGAGTATCTCTTATCTTCTATTTTTTTTACACAAGTTTCCCTAGTTACCGCCCACCTCTCTCTACTTCAACACTCTGTAGCAGTGTCGGGTGATGCCGCTCTCTGTTCTGCCCCTTATTTTGAAATACAGGAGTTCATTTACATTACTTACTGATAAGCTGGCTGTCACTCAGTAAAACAGCATAGTGAGACATGGGTTAATGTTTGCTGAAAGCAATATGTGTATGTTGCTTATTTGTACACCCTACTGCTATGGATCCTCTTTTTTAAAATAATTTTGACTGCTGATTGTGGTCACAAGGCAAAACATAAGTTGCCACAACCAGACAGTCACCAGATATTCAAACCTGCTGTATTTTTGCTGACTGTTTAGTAGTAGTGACAAAATGTGTGTGACCAACATGATTTATTTACTGTAGGCAGCACAACACTGCAATTTTTGGCAACGATACATATTCCATGGCCAGTCACCATGTAGCCCTAGCCTAAATCTGTGTTATTCCAAGCATACTGCTTCTTTTACAGTATCTTTATTTAGCTTCCTTCAGCCATGAATAACTTTTTTACTTTTTGTTTCAATCATTTTAATATCGTGATTGTTTAATAAATGTTTTATATGTGCGGAGAGAGTTGCTTTAGTTATTAGTGTTAACGAGCCGTGAGTAACCACATATCTAGGGAGGTGCAATCTTCTCCAAGCTGTTTTCAGTGAGATGTGCATGAGATGAAGATTGGCAAAGCAAATAATTCTATATTGCTTGGTAACGAAATCCCTGCACCTGCCTAGTCAGGCGGATCTGTTGATTATTACCTGATCTCTGCAGACATTTCTTAATTTAATCGCTGCAGGGATGAAATCAAACAGAATGTGCACAAACATCTCCTACGGATAGTTAAAATGTTCTTTAGATGCTGCAACACTGATGACTTGAGGCAGGTGTAATGTTACCAAGCACAAACTGTGTCTTTTGAGCTCAAGGATAGCGCACCTGCATAGATAAAATGGTGAATGACGTGACTGAATACATGCAACATAAAAAATTATGGTTGTTATTCAGTGCTTTTGCTTAAAACACAGACCTACAAAATCTATAGAAACTGAATCAACACACAAAAAGTTAACTTCATATACAGCAGGTGAAATAAGTATTGAATACATCACCAATTTTCTAAGTAAATATATTTCTGTAGGTGCTATTAACATGAAATTCTCACCAGATGTCAGGAACAACCCATTCAATCCACGCAAAGACATCAACGTATACAGTGAAGGAAATAATTATTTGATTGTGTAAGTTTGCCCACTGACAAATACATAAACAGTCTATAATTTTAAGGGTAGGTTAATTTTAACATTGAGAGAGAGAATATCAAAAATAAAATTACATTGTATAAACTGTATACATTTATTTTACATTTTGTAGTGAGAAATAAGTATTTGATTCCTCTGGCAAACAAGACTTAATACTTGGCGGCAAAACCCTTGTTGGTAAGCACAGCAGTCAGACTTTTTTGTAGTTGATGATGAGGTTTGCGCACGTCAGGATGAATTTTGGTCCACTCCTCTTTGGAGATCATCTCTAAATCATTAAGGGCGACGTGTATGAATCTCGCCACGTCGGGGCGCACCTTTCCGCCAGTTTTCCGGCGGAATTTGCGCCTGATTTATGTCGGCGCTGGGGCGCGCTCATACATACTATGTAAAGTCCGCCGCGCCTCGCCAGTGTTTGAGGCGCAGTGCGGAGACATGGGCGTAGTGCGGGACTGCGCCTAAGATTCGCCGCCGGAGGTAGTGTGCTCATACATGCGGTGTAAAGTCCGCCGCGCCTCGCTAGTGTGTGGGGCGCAGTGCGGGGACTGAGGAGCAGTGCGGGGCTGCGCCTAAGATTCGCCGTCCGAGGAGGTGCGCTCATACATGCGGGGAAAAGTTCCCTGCGCCTCGCCAGTGTGTGGAGCGCAGTGCGGGACTTAGGCGCAGAAGGGACTGCGCCAAAGATGTGTTCCGATTCGAGACAGGCTGGAAAACAGCGAGAAATCATTAAAGATGTCCGTGCGGAGTATGAATCAAAAAAAAGCCTTTAAAAAAGGCGGAAAAACATTCTCAGAAAAGAGCTCATCCCTAAAAAATAAAAAATACATTAAAAAAAAATCACTTTCCAAAAATCTAGAACGCGCAATATCAAGAATTAGGATATTGGAAATTGCCGGGAAATACAGTAATTCAAATTCTGAAAGCTATTCTCATTGGTCAGCAAAAACCGGCCAATCAGAATAGGGAGCGACAGTGAACCATTAAAACCAATGGAGAACTATTGACCATCAGAATCAAAGGCAGGACAGTTCAAAATACAGTAAAAACGCAGAAAATAGCTGATTGGCTAAGCTAGCGGGGGCTTGGCTATCTCGGCCAATCAGAATAGAATAGGAGCGACAGGGACCCATTATAACTTCTGTACTCTTATCATTTGATTTCGGCCATGTACAGTTGTATTCCCCATTGCATTAGAAAACCCATAGGAGCGTCGCTCGCTCTCCCATTGGTCCAAATAACCGCGCCTCTTTTAAGTTAGCCAATCACAGAGCTCGCTCTGAATTTCTTTTCCCCATAGAACTCTATGAGAAAGTTTCTTGCGTTCTGATTGGCTAAGCTGGACGAGCCCCCGCTAGCTCAACCAATCAGTTCTTTTCTCCCATTTTTACTTTATTTTGAACTGTCCCGCCTTTGAATATGATTGGACAATATTTCTCCATAGGTCCCTGTCGCTCCTATTCTGATTGGTCAATACTCCTCCATAGGATATAATGGGCCACTGTCGCCCCTATTCTGATTGGTCGGCATAAACCAGCCAATCAGAAGACCCTTAAACAATTTGAATTACTGTTTTTCCCGGCAATTCTCTATATTGCAATTCCTTATGTACGCCGGTCTCGGCGACAAATGCTTGTTAGGGATTTAACTGATTTATTTTTATAGAAGGTTCCAGTGCTTTATCTGATAATGTTTTACACTTTATAAAAATGAGTTTTTTATTCATATGCCATGCCGCACGGCGCTGAGCGCCGAGATTGCATTGCGCCGATCTCTCCATAGACTACAATGGGAGAAGTAGCTTGCGCTCTGTTTGGGCCCCGAGATAGCCAAGCCCCCCTAGCTCAACCAATCAGCTCTTTCTGTATTTTTACTGTCTTTTGAACTGTCCCGCCTTTGATTTTGATTGGTCAAAACTTCTCCATAGGATATAATGGGTCTTTGTCGCTCCTATTCTGATTGGCTGGCTTCTGCCGACCAATGAGAAGCGCTTACAGAATTTGAATTACTGTATTTCCCGGCAATTCTCTATATTGCAATTCCCGATGTAGCGCCGGTCTCGGCGACAAACGCGTTGTTTGGGATTTAATTGATTTATGTTTATAGAAGGTTTGAGCTCTTTTTCAGAGAATATTTTACAACTAATAAAAATGATTTTTTTATTCATACTCCATGCCGCACGGCGCTGAGAGCCGAGATTTCATTGCGCCGATCTCTCCATAGACTACAATGGGAGAAGTAGCTCGCGCTCTGATTGGCTGGGATAGCCAAGCCCCCGCTAGCTCAACCAATCAGCTCTTTTCTGCATTTTTACTGTATTTTGAACTGTCCCGCCTTTGATTTTGATTGGTTCAAACTTCTCCATAGGATATAATGGGTCTTTGTCGCTGCTATTCTGATTAGCCGAGATAGCCAGTCCCCGCTAGCTAAACCCAATCAGCTCTTTTCTGCATTTTTACTGTATTTTGAACTGTCCCGCCTTGATTCTGATTGGTCAATACTCCTTCTTTGGTTTTAATGGTTAAACTGTCGCTCCTATTCTGATTGGCCGGTTTCTGCCGCCAATGAGAAAGCTTTCCAAATTTGAATTACTGTATTTCCCGCAAATTTCCAAGATCCTAATTCCTGATATTTGCGCCGTTCTAGATTTTTGGAAAGTGATTTTATTTATGTATTTTTTATTTTTGAGGTTTGAGCTCTTTTCTGAGAATGTTTTCCACCTTTATAAAGGCGATTTTTTTTTCGGAATCATACTCCATGCAGCACGGAGCTGAGCGCCGAGATTTCTGATACGATCTTCTGTGTTTCCTTCACATGTTTCCGTTCTCGGTTCACTTCGCCTCCGCCGAGCATTAGACCAAAATAAACTAGGTCTGACTGTCGGAGCTGCCGAGCGCTGCAATGCGCCGCACTTTGCCGACTCGCGATCGTACATGCCTCGGAGTTTTCGAGCGCGCCGCGTCCCGCCCCGGAACGCCTACAGCGCACCCACACCGCGCCCATTGCCCGCCCCTTCATGCGGGGCGCAGCTGAAAGTGGCGAACGCTGCGCCTAACACTGCATCCCTGCGTCCGACAGCGGATTCGGGCCGGTGAGGCGCAGAATACGCCTGAAAACAGGCGTAAAGCCCGATCATACATGTCGCCCTAAGATTTTAACGCTGTCGCTTGGCAACTCGGAGCTTCAGTTCCCTCCATAAGTTTTCTATGGGATTAAGGTCTGGAGACTGGCTAGGCCACTCCATGACCTTAATGTGCTTCTTTTTGAGCCACTCGTTTGTTGCCTTGGCTGTATGTTTTGGGTCATTGTCTTGCTGGAAGACTCAGCCACGACCTGTTTTTAATGTCCTAATATTGTCATTTAGGATTTTACGGTATATGGCTCAATCCATTCCCCCATTGATGCAGTGAAGTAGTCCTGTGCCTTTAGCAGAGAAACAACCCCAAAAAATAATGTTTCCACCTCCATGCTTGACAGTGGGGATGGTGTTCATTGGGTCATAGCCAGCATTTCTCTTCCTCCAAACACGGGGAGCTGAGTTAATGCCAGTTAAATCAGTCATTATTAAAGTATTTATAATGAGAAAAACAACGTATCTAATCAGTTTTAATTATTAAATACTAGGAAAACAGGTTGTTTATTGTCGGGGGTGGTTTAAGAATCTGGTTGATTTTTTTAAAGGTTCTAAAAGATTCTGGGAACTAAGTAATGGACTGTTACAGTAATCATCTCAGTCGCCAAACATATACAGGCAGTCCCCGACTTACATCGTTCCAACTTACATACGTCCCCTAGTTACAAACGGAGACTTATGGGGCGTGGCTGACATTCAACACTGAGTCACGCCCCATGATAACCAAGTACCAGCATGCCACAGCTACACATGAGATACAGAACGTTAGGTGAAATCTTCTAAAAAAAGGCACAGACAGCAAAACAAATGTGAAAACTGTTCCCTGCACTATCCAAAACTATTTATTTATTTTCCCCTGGAATTACATTTAATAAATATACCTGTTCCGACTTACATACAATTTCAACTTAAGAACAAACCTACAGTCCCTATCCCGTTCGGAACCCGGGGATTGCCTGTATAAACAAATGTGTATTATCAGTGATAAGAAATTAGAGGGACAAAAAACAAGTAATAAGAGAATAGGTCGGCTAAATAACTAAGATAAACATAATTCCTCATTGGAAATTATGAACAATTTAATACTGAAGAACTAAGAAATGTTTATTATATCTATAAACTACCAAGGCTAGGCATTCTCAAGAACAGAATCAAGTTCTTCTGTCTTTTAAGTCTTAGAAATACGAACATTTAAAATTGAGTTAATAACAGAGAAGTCACTTAACCCTACATTTTCTCAGAATCCATAAATTATGTGTAATAATGAGATATGACACAGGGAGAAAAAATTATTAAACACGCTTACTGTTTAAATGTATTTACTTGTTTTACTTGGTACGAAAGCCTTTGTTGATGATGATGACAGCTTTAAGACGCCTTCTGTATGGAGAAACTAATCTCATGCATTGCTCAGGTGGGATTTTGGCTCATTTTTTCACACACTCTTCAAATCCTGAAGGTTCTGTGTGCTCCTTCTATGAACGCTGAGCTTTAGTTCCTTCCATAGATTTTTTATTGGATTTAGGTAAGGTGATTGGCTGGGCCACTCTAGCAGCTTTATTTTCTTTCTATGAAACCGAGAGTTTATTTTAAATGTGCTTGAACATACATTTTGTTCAGCAATGGAGTCTTGTGTGTGAGCGTGCATAGAGGCCATGGAGGTTGAGTGTGTTATTTATTGTTTCTTTTAAACAATTGTACCTGCCTATTGCAGGTCTTTCCATAACTCTCCACAGGTAGTCCTTGGCTCTTGGAAAACTCTTCTGATAATTCTTTTCACTCCTCTGTCTGAAATCTTGCAGAGAGCACTTGGTCATGGCCGGTTTATGATGAAATTATATTCTTTCCACTTCCGGATTATGGCCCCAACAGTGCTCACTAGAACCTTTAATAGTTTAGACATTTTTTCTATAACCAAAGTCATTACTAAGTTTTGCAACAATAAGATATTAAGGTCTTGAGGTAGCTCACTGGTTTTACCCATCATGAGATGTTTCTTGAGTGGCACCTTGCTAATGATACACCTTTTTAGAGGCCTTCAGGTGAACCAGGCAATATTATTTTTCACTAAGTGGAAGGATTGCTTTCTAACCACCGATACATTTTAGCTGATATTATTACAATCCATAGCTTTTTGCAGCTCTCTTTCTTCATGTGTTCAATACTTTTTCCCTATGTCATTTCTCATTATTACACATAACCTAATTTATGGACATCTATGGTTTGATTTCTTTACCTGTGTGAATTGGATGGATTGTTACCAACATTTGTGTAATGACTGTGCCTGTTCAGGCCTCAGCGCAGTCCTCTGCCCATAAAGTGCAACAGAAACTGCGCTTTTGGCCATGATTCTGTGCCTGATTTGTATGTTTTCTTTGTACTCATATGAACTCTGTCTGATTCCAGTTCCTGCTGTATGGTAATTGACAGGTTCTCCACCACAGTCATCTGGTTACTTTGGCTAACCCTAGTGATGGGCTGCAGATAGTTTAGACTGAGTGGTGATATACAGTAGCTTTTGCCACTCATTTCCCTTCCCTGCCAGTCTGTATTGTGTGTGGTCAGGATGTGGGAGGTTCGGTCCAATCACGCTCTGGACTGGGACCACTTGTGCTCTTGCACATTGCTTGTGATAGTCTCTTATAGCTTGAGATGGCGTTTCATATTGGATTGCATTTCTTGGTTTGCTTACCTCTTTGCCTGTTATTTTTTGCTTTCTCTGATTTAACCTGTATCTTCCTGAATATTCCTTGAATTTGTTTGTCTTGTTCTGTGTTTCACTTACCTAGAGAACGGACCGACAACCAGTTGTCGGCAAGCACAAAAGGTTGGGTTGGCAAGTAGGCAAGGTCAGTTTTAGTGGGGGGGTTAGCACTAGGGTTTACACTGTCTGTCTTTCCCTGTTTTTCTATCTAGGTCCCAAGGTCCCTTACAATCTGGTGAGAATTTCATGTCAATAGCACCTTTAGAAATATATTTATTTAGAAAATTGGTCCCTGTACAGGAATACTAAATGGGCCCCTTGCTCTCCTAAAGCTAATTTGCCTGGAGCTTAACCCACATTGTTGTCTAAAAAATACTCCATTGGAATTCAGGAGTATTGAATATATTATTGCACATTTAAATACCAAGGGAGACCTGTATAATTTAATTAGGTTTCTTTGTGATTTCTACTCCATTGAGCATAACATTTAATATATTTGTCTCATTCTCATAATAAGATTTTGTAGTATACAGGCCTAGTGAGAATAGGCAACTCTTTTGTGTCTCCTGTCTTGTCTTACTTGTCTTTATTTTTGTTCTATGTGTCTATGATTGGCCTGATACAGTTCTTTTTTTATTCTAGCCCTTGCCTCAACAGTAGAGCACCTCTTATTTTTGGGTGTTTGATCTATTCTATAGGCCACAGGTGTCAAACTACCGGCCCTCCAGCTGTTGGGAAACTACAACTCCCATCATGCATTTGTATAATCTATAACAGTGGGCATGATGGGAGTTGAAGTTTCCCAACAGCTGGAGGGCCGGCAGTTTGACACACCTGCTATAGGCTTTTATTAGTTTTTTTATATATTTTATTTATATTTACATAGTTACATGTTTAATATAGTTGAAAACAAACATATGTCCATAAAGTTCAACCAAATTACCCCTGTTAAATAGTTATAGCCTTATGCTCTGACAACTGTTTTATAAAGAAATTATAAGAGCAGGAGTATATGGTGCGGCAATGGTGCTGCCTATAACCCTGCCTCTTTTGTAACCACCAATAGCTGCATGATAAGCCGGCAAACTCATGCGGCTATTGGCAGCTACATAGGAGGCAGGACCATCGGCTGCACCCCGGCTGCATTGTATATCTTTACCGTAATATTTTTCTTTTTAGTGACATGTTCACTGAAATGATTTGCTATGTGTATCTGTTTCTAGTTAGTAAAGTTAAATTCACATCAAATAAATCCACTTGACTGATGTACACATTATTTTACATAAAAACGTGTACCCAAACATGCATTATCATACACATTGACTTCTATGGCTGGACTTATTGCCACAGTGTATATCTTAAATATCCATTTCATGACCTTACATCATGTATCCTTTTTTTTTTTTGACAGATGAAAGATGCTTTTTAAGTTGTCTAAAAACGTATGTGTTAGATTATGTTTACACAGCGTCTTTGTGGTCCCTACTTTGGAGCATAATTTCACTGCAAGACGCTCTGATGTACGGACCGCAATTACGGTAATCATTGCTCTCATTGAGAGCTATAATCACCTACCATTTTCCCTGACGCTGGGGGTCGGCCCTCCAGCGCTTTAGAAGTAAACGCTGGCCAGCGCGTACATCTAAAACACCCCGCGTATTGCAATGTGTACAGTATGTACCACAATACCCTTACAATACAAGTTTTTTTTTTTTTGTTAAATGGATGCCAATAGAAGACATATAGTAGCGTATGTGCCCATGTTAGCAAACATTTACATTTGTATCTCTCATAGAAACCTACCCAATCAAATTGCAGGGAAAAACAGTTGACAGCCAATAGAGAAGCTAGTTGAAAAAAAGAAAACAAAGATGCAAAAATGGATGTCAATCATATTCTCAAAGCACTTGGGATACACTTAGCATATACATTATGTACACATTTTGCAGTATGGTCCAACGTGAAAAGGAAAATATCTCACTGTTGTGCCAGACTTAACTTCAAGGGTACAATTTGTTTTCAAGGGATTTTTTTCAAAAATGTTTTCCTTTGATTTCACATAGAGACATAGTTTGTCTCTTCAGTAATATTTCTTCACAATTGTGACCGATTCCATCACCAGACATACAGAGCTTTCTTCCCATAAAAAGCCATACTAACATATATAGACTGTAAACATAAGTGGAGAAACTGCATAATTTTAATAGCATATCAGAATGAAAAATGTCCAGAATACCCACAAGCAAAGTGGCTCTGGCTCTGCCAATTTCATGGGGCCTTAGTGACTTTTATCCTGTACCGTGAATATATAGTGAGTAGCTGGATTAGTCCCAGGCATGTAGTTACATACTCCCTTAATACCATCATCATAGAAGCACATTGCTCAGCACACATAGCTGTTGCAGAAGTCAGTGGGGAGCTATCAGTGCCGGCCTATACATTATTCACTTCATGCTTTTAATTCTGTTGCTTGCATTAATAATTGAAACGTTTTGATATAGTTAACTGTTGGCTTTACACATTTACATCAGGGATCTACAGCCGTTGTGTAACTACAAATACCAGCATATCATGACAGTTGTTAGCTTCATTCTCATGATTTCTTACAGCACATGATGAACAAGCTGCAGACTATTCATGTGAATGTATTAGGTATTTGCATTCCTTTTTATGGAATCAGGCCTTTACACAACACAAAGACGATATATTGAGTTGTAGTACAAGCATAGATTCTCTTAGACCTATATCTGCTTAGTAGGACTTTGTTCACATCGCTGTTGTGGGCCCCTCTTGAAAGTTCCATTACTGTTCTTGCTATCAAGACAGCACAAAACTAATAAACCTAAAGGGTGACATGTCAGAAAAGAGGCGCTTCCTCGCCAGTTTTAAGGCGCATTAAATGAGTGTATAATGCGTCTGAGTAAATAAACCTGTCAAAAATCTGGCATGTGGTATACCTTGTATAACATATTTAATGCGCCTACTTTAGGCGTATACCAAGAAAAGGCGCATAGCATATCATTGCAGGCATGTTTGATGTGACTACTTTAGGTGCATTCAAAAGTGTCATGCCTGTCATAAAATGCACCTAGTTTTGGTGTATTACAGTACGTTTATATAGAGAATAGGGCATCAACAGTTTTTTGGTGCAAAATACACCCAAAAAAATGGTGCAGCCCTAATGGGACATGTTGCCCAAAATGTCCATGGAGCAACCCCACAAATACATTGCCTGCTCGGGCAGCTCCGAGTAACAAGAGTGGAAGTTGAAGGATACTGGTTGTTGGGCTATGTTCACACGGCTTATTCACGGCATAATTGCGGGACTGATTTCACCCGCAATTACGGCGTGTGCTCCGGAGCGGGGGCAGGGCGCAGGGGCCGGCAGCTCGCCGGCCCCATAGACATTAATTTTCCACCGGGCGTATACACCGTGAATAATTGACATGTCACTTTCTCCCCGCTCGCCGTATTTCGCGAGCGGGGAGAGGAGACGGAATCGATAGTTCTCTGAGAACTGTGGATTACCGTACTGACCGGGACAGATTTCAACCGTAATTTGCGCAGTACGGCGCGAAATACGGGCTGAAATCCGTCCCAAAATAAGCCGTGTGAACATTGCCTTAGTGTGAATTCACACGAGCTATCAATGTAAAAAAACAATTGGCTAAAACTTAGCTTTTAACAGTCATCAATTTAATCATAATGAATTATTAAAATAGGGAAGATTAATGTCTATGCTCAAAAAGATATCAAAGGCAAAAACATTGCAAATTTCCGTAATAATTAAATTCAAGGTCAACAATATTTGAATGAAGGCCAAGCCTCAATAGACAAAGGTAGGCAACATACATTATACTAGACGAAAAGCATATTCACACATGGAATAATTTGCAAAGGGCAATGAGTAGGGTGAAATTCAGAGCAAGTCCACAGCAAATGCACATCCAAAGCCACATGTAACACAAGTGAATGTAGTAGCAGATTTACTTCAGCTGAATCTGTGTCGTCTCTCCATAGGAATTATAGGATTGTAATAGAATCTTTGTTTGTCTATCATATTATGTCTATTTAGCTCACAAAGACGGCTCTGCCCCATGTGTTACATGCAGATTGGCTGCGGACTTGGCTGCAAGTCTATTGCAAATTGGCAAGTAACAGATGCAGATTTGTTGAGGATTCTCCATGGCTAAATGTTTGCTGTAGAATTACACCAAATGTTAATGCACCCTTTTGCTAGCAATAGCAAATTACTGGGTAGATAGCTGATGATAAAATATGTGGAAACATTATGACCCTTTACTTGTTACGAAGAGCAGAAAGAAACTTTACACGATAGACAGGTAAATTAAGCATTTTTTTTTAACCCTTTAAGGAAAAAGGTTTTATAACAGAAAAGTGAGGAGCACAATTACAGATGGGCACAAGTGTATAAGCCTAAGCCTCTTTTCCCTGTTATGTGCAGCTTTGTCAATTCTCTATTATGTAAAGTAATTTTTTGCAATTTATGCTATTACCTATGGGACCAATTAATTTTTAATGGCCTATCTTTAGCCTTGGGATGGTTTCACACACAATAGGCCTCATTTTTCAAAACTGCCTAATAGTAAAACTGTGTTTGTGGCCCATAGCAACCAATCAGAGCTCAGTGTTTATGTTTTAAATTGTCAATCTTCAACCAAAAAGACACCGTATCCAGTTGCAGGTGTTATAGCAGCTGTCAGGGTATCCCCACCCTTAGTCAACTTTAATAAGGCACAAAATCAGCTGAAAAATAATGTTCCCAAGCTTATTCAAACATCTTTTGTACTATAGGATGCTTTACTTATTCAAATGTTTTGTCAAAAAAAAGTGAAAAATAACACGTGCACATCTTAATGTAAAAAAAACAGTTTTAGTTGGTTATGTCATAAAAAGTCTTACTGCAAATCTGGATAAGTCCATAGTCAGGTCCAAGTTGAATACAATCTCCTGTAGGCTACACAGTATGCCACAACAGGAGATGTGAGAGGTCTTTGGCTTGTACTCATCTTGGACCTAACTATGGATTTATGCAGATTTGCAGTAGAATATGTTTAAACTGCTCTGGTTTTGTTGCAGTTATTTAAGCTAAAACCAGAAGCTGTTCCAGCACAGAAAACTGTAAGTCTCTCCTTTATAGTTTCTTCTTTTTTTTTATCCACTCCTGGCATTGGCTCAAAAATGTGCATTGATTTTTTTTTTTTTTTTTTTACAAAACATTATGGGTGACATTTATGAATTCTGGCACTGACAGGCCAGTTCTAGATCGCTTTAAGGTAGTTTAGACTGCGCCAGAATGTATGAACTTGTTCTCCTGCAGGTCATACATACAGGCGCAGTCTAGTGTTTTATGTCCTTTTGAATACACACAGGTTGCTATGGTTCCCTGCATACCAGACAGACGTCTGTTATCTGATTAGCTGACAGACTGACTGGACTGAGCTCTGGAGAAAAATTAACTCAAACAAGATTAGCACCTGTTTAACCCCTTCACGACCCTGGGCGTATGAGTACGTCTCAGGGCCGCTAAGGGACTTTGCAGGGGGATCGCTCCGCGACCCCCCTGCACAGCCGCCGGGTGTTAGTGGCTAATCGCAGCTAACCCCCGGCAGTAACGGCGCCGGCGGGTGGCTCCGCCCGCTGGCGCTGTTTTACCCATCAGACACCGCGGGAAAGATGGCCGCAGCGTCTGAATGAATGCCGATCGGTGCCGCACACCGATCGGTACTCCGATGACCGGGCATGGTGGTGGGTGTGGGATAGTGGGACAGCCTCCCTGTGTTTTCCAAGCAAAATCCCATGCATAACAGTTGTGAAATATTTATTTGTATTCTACTGTTTGGCCACAAGATGTCGCTATGTCCAGTTTCCAGTATATGCAAATGAGGGACATGGTATAAGACTGCCACATGAAGCAGCCATTTTAGAAGCTGCTGAGATTCAGAGAACAGACTGAGACAGAGACTGAGCTAAAAAGGAAGGAGGATTCACAGTTGTTCCAGAAACAGAGGAGAGCCTGACTGTCTATACAGACGCCATCGCAGAGAGAGAGAGAGAACTCCTGGACAAGAAGGACAAGCTGCCAAGATAGAGAGGACTGTCTGCAGCCAAAACCATCCACTTCATCCACAAGGATCTGCACCGGAGGACAGGGTTTTGCCGGCCTTTCTTTAAGGTACCTCAGCGGATGCGTGCCCCGGCCAACGAGCCCCAGGGACTGTGAGAAGGCCTGAAATTTTTTTTAGTTTGTTTAGGCCTCAGTTAAAGGCCAAGGAGGGTTCCCAATACATCCTCCTGTTCAGGACTTGGAGAGTTTGATATCACACCGTTAGCTACTTGAAACCGGTTTCATCTGTGGGGGAAAAAGTTTGTGTCACATATGTGTTTGGGGGGAAGTGGGTAAATCCATTTAAGTTGTGTAAGCTGCTGTGCTGCCCCATGAGCCCCTGCAACTGCCAAACCACACACAATTTTTTCCGTTGGTGATTACGGTATTAAGAAGGTAAGGGGTTATCGGCCTTTCCGAACCCCCGGTTAGGTAAAGTTACCGTGCATCCAGAGAGTACACTTCTGGCGATGCGCTGTGCAGCACAGGGGCCCAGGATACATATTTGTAAATTTGTGTTTGGGGGATCTGTTCACCATCTTGTTCCAGAAAATTCAGAAAAAAACAAACCGTTGCTGAGCTGGTGTTGGAGTCATGTTCTTTGTCCGTGACTTCGCTGTATTCCGGAAAACCTGCCCTCGGTACTCGGCTTACAGCTTGGCGTAGTCGTTGCAGGATACAGCGATCGTTATGGACGGAGCTGCGGGGGGAGATCTTCCCCCGGCTTTCAATGGCGCGGCCCAGACCCAAAGCTCAGGGTGCCCCCTACAGTACCCGCCCAAGTGAGTTATGTACCTTTAGGGCCACTATTGCAATCCCTCCCCAAATTTGACGGGAAAAACATGACACTGCAGGACTAGACAGAAAGGGTGCGTAGCGCAGTTAAAATATGTAACTTAGCTCCGGAACTGGGGGCAGAGATAGCCCTGGGGGCCTTGGAGGGGGACGTTAGGCGGACAGTAATGGTGCGACCCGAGTCTGAAAGGGACACGTTGGAGAAAATATTCTCGCTGTTGGAAGGAGCACAAGCGGGGCTTACCAAAGTGGTGCACCTGCGAAGTTTCTTCTTCAACCGGCCGCAAAAAGAGGGCGAGACCCTTATGCAATACTTCAATGCCCTACAGGAAACATTGAATGAGATAAGACGGCGAGACCCAGCGGCTATGGGGGCTTTTCCAGGTGGATACGCTTCTAAGAGACCAGATCATTGTGGGATTGCATAAAAAATCCTTACGGGACTAATTGCCAGAGATGACAAGAATGTCGGCCGACCTGAAATTCTATAGTGTTTACTTAGCTGCTGTAGAAAGGGAGGAGGAACCCATTCCCGTAGTGGTAAAGGCTGTGAGTAGTGCCCAAGCAAGTAGAGGACCAGAGGACGCAGGGTCTTTGACGGATGTGGTCCAGGCACTGCGGACAGAGTTGAGAGAACTTCGACTGGAAGTGTCCCAGATGAAGGCGGAACGGCTACAAGCTCCAGAGACAACGTCGGCTTCCCGCAGTACCCCTTTCAGAACAGCCCCCCAGCGGGGTCCTCCCACAAGAGGTCCATCATTTGTGCAGAGGTTTAGGGGACCCCTCTGCTGGGCTTGCCAGAAGTATGGCCACATCGCCAGAGAGTGTCGGGAACATGTAAGGGTCGAGCCGGGGTTAAACTACCGACCGCCGCAGTAGCTGGGCGTCCTGCGGCGGGGCAACAGAAACCAAAGCCCATGCGTGAGGAGTACGATCTTTACGCCAGTAGTCCTGTTATGGAAGCAGAGCTAGAAGGCAGAAAGGTGCACTGTCTAGTTGAAAACGGGGTCAGAGTGTCCCCTGATGCCCTTGGAATTCTTTGAGAGACACTTTGGGACATGATGGAGCCAGAAGATGGCAGCGTCATTAGGCTGACGGCAGCCAACAATGGTGAGCTGGATGTAACAAGGGATAGTTTGGATGCAGGTCCGACTGTTTGGACAAAGACATTGGCAAGGGAGTTGTGCTGGTGGATCACCCATCCAAGGGAGGGGAGTGGATGTGACCCTGGGCTTAAACGTGCTCCGAGACCTGGATCACCACCTTTTGCCAAAGAAGGGCCAAAATATTTGGCAGCGGGCCACACACACCGACCCACTCAGAAGATCCTACGACAGATGGTGGGGAGCTGCAGTCTGCAGAAGAGCCCCAAACATCCGGTTCGCCCCTTTGGGGGCCGTAAAGGTGTCAGCGAAAAGCCCCGATCAAGATCCCGCCCACGACATGAAAAAATATTGATGCGCCGGTGGGAGCCAGACGGAATTTGAATGGGCTGGAATTCTTGGGGTTGAACCAGTCTCACAGGAAGAGTCACAGAACCGCCCACCGGTAGCTCGGGCCCTTTTCACTGTGGAGAGGGGTTGTGTACCCGTGAGTTGCATCAACGTCATGGACAGCGAGTTGACCATTCCTGCGAATACCCTACTTAGCTGAGTCCATTTTCCCTGGAGAAGATATCTTCCGGCGAGAGGACACCACGCTATGGCCCGACAAGAGGTCAGCCTTTGCAGTGGGGATCCAGAAGGGTGAGCCTCCAACGGCAGAATGGAATGGCCGAGTGATTATGGCTCAGATGGTAATTGACCGCAGGAACCTGACTCCAGGGCAACAACAGCTGCTGGAAGATACCCTCTGGGAATTCCAGGAGGCGTTCTCGAGACATGATGAAGACTTCGGGTGTGCTTCTACCATCGAGCATGAAATCCCCACAGGCGAAGCCCTGCCCATCAAGAACGGTACAGACAAATCCCCCCCAAAAATGTACCAAGAAGTGAAAGACATGGTGGCCAGCATGCTGGAGAAACGGTGATTAAAGAGAGTCAAAGTCCCTGGCCGCCCCTGTGGTTTTGGTGCGAAAAAAAGATGGGAGTCTCAGGTTCTGCATAGACTATAGGAAGCTAAATGCCCAGACCATTCGTGACGCTTATCCCCTCCCGCGGATTGAAGAGTCGCTGTCCGCTCTAGGTCATGCAAAGTTCTTTTCGACCCTCGACCTGGCCAGCGGATACTGGCAGGTACCAGTGGCTGAGAAGGATAGGGCAAAGACAGCCTTCATTCTGCCTATGGGACTCTACGAGTTCAATTGGTTGCCGTTTGGGCTTTCCAATGCCCCAGGGACATTCCAGCGGCTGATGGAGCATTGTCTGGGGGATCTTAACTTCGAGTCAGTGCTGATCTACCTGGATGATGTAGTGGTGTTCGGGAATTCGTTTGATGACCATCTTCAGAAACTGCGGCAGGTTCTGGAACGACTACGAGATCATGGGCTTAAGATCAAGCCAAAGAAATGCCAGCTTCTTCCAGCAGCGAATAGAGTATTTTGGGGCATGTGGTCACTTCGGAAGGGGTAAAAGCCGGCCCCCAGTAAGGTGGAGGCAGTCCAAAACTGGCCGCGGCCGTGTACACTACGAGAGGTACGGGCATTCCTGGGACTGGCCGGGTATTACCGAAGGTTTATACCCCGTTTCGCTCATCTGACAGGCCCCTTAAATGAGCTACTTGGGGATACGGCTGGGGGCCCAAAGAATTCGCCCAAATTTGAGTGGGGGACCTCGGCAGCAAGAGGCATTTGAAGCGGGTGATAAGAGGCGCTGACCAGTGCTCCGATTCTGGCCTATGCGTGGTTCGACACCCCCTTTCTGTTGTAAAATGATGGTTAGTCTACAGGGGTTTGGGGGGCTTTGCTGTCTCAGGTCCAGGAGGGGCGAGAGAGAGTAATTGCCTATGCCAGTCGGTCCTTTCGGGAGTCGGAGCGCCCAAACCTGACAATTATAAGTTGCAACGTTGGCCCGGTATGGGCCATGACTGAAAGGTTTGCAGAGTACCTGACAGGTGCAGAGGTGACTGTCATGACGACAACAACCCATTGGCGCATTTGGGGGAGCGCTAAGCTTGGAGCCCTCGAGCAGAGATGGGTGGCCCGAACTCTCAAAATTTCAATTTCCGCATTAAGTTCGGTCAGGGACGGAAAACGGGAATGCCGATGCCCTCTCTATCCCGGTCCCAGTCAGACTACCATCCCACAGCATTGAATGAGGAGTTAGAGGACACTGAAATGCCGGGGCTTTAGCCAATTCCCTGCGTTTTCCCGGACGTGGCACTCAAGTGGGGGTGGCGTCTGGGATGCCAATGGTGTTGGAAAAGACCGTGGCTGACTGGCAGAGGGTCCAGGATGGTTGCCCAGATTTACAGAAAGTGAAGGTTGTGGGTCCGGTCTCGGGTTGGCCCCGACCAGAGGAGCAGGCCCAGCTGACCTCAGGAGTGGCAAAAGCTGTTGAGGCAGTGGGATAAGCTGAGTGTTTCCAGGGTCTCCTGTGTCGGACCATTTTACTTACAATCAGAGTTGCAGCACCGACAACAGATTGTTATCCCCCTGTCATTAGGGACCAGAGGCTGCTCGGGAAGCCATGAGAGAGGCGCCCATTTTGGGAGTGACAAAAAACCCATAAGTTGCTTTCAACGACTGGTGTACTGCCCAGACTTGTTAAGCATGGTGTCTGAAGCTTGCCTCAAGTGTCGTACCTGTGGGTTAAGTAAGAGCACTGAACAGTGGGCTCCGTTCAGACCATCGGAACATCTGCGCCCCTAGAGTCCTGATGATTGACTATGGGGCAGATTGGGTACTCTGCCTCTGGGCATTGTACTGTTTGGTCCATGACAGATTTATTTTACTAAGTATGCCGTGCTGTACCCACTAGGGATCAGGGCTGCAGAGTCTGCTGCTGAGGCGGTCTGCAAGCACTTTTTACAGGTGTTTGGGTGCCCACAGAGGATACATTCCGACCAAGGGGCGTGTTTCCAAGGGGCTATAATGAGCGAAATGTACCAGTTGTTTTTGGGATTGAGCGTTCCCGTACTACTCCGTATCATCCGCAGGGGAACGGAGCTTGTGAGCGGTTTAACCGCACCCTTATTCAGATGCTGCGGACTCTAGAGGACAGCCAGAAGGCTAGGTGGCCTGAGTACCTGCCTGAGCTGATGTTGGCCTATAACAATAGGGTGCACAGTACCACAGGCTACTCCCACACATGCTGATGTTCGGGGGGGCCGGGTCGAGAGATTGAGGATCTTCACATGCCAGTCCAACAGCACCACCACCGACCAGTACCACGGCCTGGGCCCAGGAACACCACCGCAGACTGCGGACGGTGCACAAGGTTGTTGGAGAGCGTCTGAAACAAGTGGTGCATCCTAACCCACGGCCTGTGCAGAGAGACAGTTTTGCCCAGGTGATCGGGTCATGGTCAGGAGTAAGAGGCCATCTGGAAGTTGGATGGGAGGTTTGGGGGGCGGTCCATATGTGGTCAAGAGAAGGGTAGACCATGCCATCCCAGTCTCGAGGTGAGAGCCGATAGGGGACAGGGGGCCCATCACGAAATCTGCACAGAAATATGTTGAGGCGCTGTGATTTTGAAGTGCCTGAAACTACGCCCGAAGTCCTACCCCTTTTTCAGCAGCCTCCCTTAGTTGAAGAATGGTGGGGTGTCCCATTGCTGGTGTCAACTGAGGTTCCAGCTGTGACAATCTTGCCACCCAGAGAGAGAGTGGAGCACCAACAATCCTTCCCAGGGGATGTGCCTGAAGCCCTGAGCCAATACCCCGGGAGGATGCCCGATCCAACGCTGGTGTTACCCCCCCCAGCGCTATGGGGTCAAGACGAGTTTGTGGGGAGGGTTGTCGAGGGGCGCCAACTTCTAGCGGGGGTGGTATGTGGATAGTGGGACAGCCTCCCTGTGTTTTCCAAGCAAAATCCCATGCATAACAGTTGTGAAATATTTATTTGATTCTACTGTTTGGCCACAAGATCACTATGTCCAGTTTCCTGTATATGAAATGAGGGTTTTGGTATAAGACTGCCACATGAAGCAGCCATTTTAGAAGCTGCTGGATTCAGGGGAACAGACTGAGACAGAGACAGAGCTAAAAAGGAAGGGGATTCACAGTTGTTCCCCGAGACAGAGGAGAGCCTGACTGTCTATACAGACGCCATCGCAGAGAGAGAGAGAGAGAGAGAGGAGGGAGAGGAACTCCTGGACAAGAAGGACAAGCTGCCAAGATAGAGGGGGACTGTCTGCAGCCAGACCATCCACTTCATCCACAAGGATCTGCACCCGGGGGACAGGGATTGCCGGCCATCTTTAAGGTACCTCAGCGGATGCGTGCACGCCAACGAGCTCAGGATGTTGAGAAGGCCTGAAATTGTTTAGTTAGTTTAGGCTCAGTTACAGGCCAAAGGTTTGTTTCCCAAATTTCATCCTCCTGTTCAGGACTTGGAGAGTTTGATATCACACCGTTAGCTACTTGAACCCGGGTTCATCTGTGAGGGAAAGTTTTGTGTCATATGTGTGTTTGGGAGGGAATGGGGTAAATCCATTTAAGCTGTGTAAGTGCTGTGCTGCAACCACGAGCCCCTGTACTGCCACCACACACAATTGTTCCTGTTGGTGGGTTACGGTATTAAGAAGGTAAGGGTTAATCGGCCTTTCCGAACCCCACGGTTAGGTAAAGTTACCGTTCATCCAGAGAGTACAACTTTCTGGGGTGGCGCGTGTGCAGCACGGGGCCCAGGATTTGTATTTGTAAATTTTGTGTTTGGGGATCTGTTCACCATCTTGTTCCAGAAAATTCAGTAAAACAAAACCGTTGTTGAGCTGGTGTTGGAGTCATATTCTTTGTCCGTGACTTCGCTGTATTCCGGAAAACCTGCCCTCGGTACTCGGCTTACAGGGGAGCCTTGTGAAGACTCCCGTCACTTACCCTGGCTGGTTTCCCCACTTTCCGTCCGCAGACAGGAATGGGGAGAACCGCCATCTTTGTACACACCCTAATGGGATTGCCTATGCAATGCATTAGGTTGTATTAAACAATCGCGCCCCCTAGTGGTCAAGCCACCATAGGGGGACTAAATGTTACAGTAAAAAGAAAAAAAAAAAAAAAAGTTTTAAAAATCAAAAAAAAAAGTATTAAAGTTCAAATCACCCCCCCTTTCCCCATTTTATAATTTAAAATCATTAAAATAATAAAAAAGTTTACACATATTTGGTATTGCCGCGTCCGGAAAAAAGTCTTGATCTTATAAAAATATAACATTTATCCCGTACGCTGAACACCGTAGAGAGAAAAAAAATTCCAAAAGCCAAAATTGCGTTTTTTGGTCATTTTACATCACTCCAAAAAAAAAGGAATAAAAAAAGATCCCAAAAAAGTTCGCATGCATTCCAAACTACTAGCGATATAAAAATACGCTTCAGCCCTCAAAAAATGCACCCTTACTGACGTCCGTAGGTGTTATTACAAAAAGTTATTGGTCGCACAAAACTGGCGCCGCGGCGCAAAATGTCAAAAATAGAAATGTTTGGAATTTTTTTAGGTACCAAAACATAACAAAAACCTACATGTTTGGTATTCCCGGATGCGTAACACACTGTTTGAATACTGATAATACATTTATATTTACCAAAAATTGAACGCCGTAAAAGCAAATCACCCAGAAAACATGGCGAAAATACTTTTTTTTTACAATTTGTCCTACTTGGAATTTTTTGCGGTTTCCCAGTATATTCTATAGTATACACCATTAGAAAGTACATCTTGTCCCGCAAAATAAAAGCCCTCATGTGTCTATGTAGGTGTAAAAATAAAAAAAGTTATGGCTTTCAGAAGGCGAGGAGGGAAAAACGAACGTGTCGCAAAAAAAAAAACCCGGGTCCTGAAGGGGTTAAGATAAGGACACTGAATTGAGGGCTCACAGCACCTGTAGCTTTTGATTAATAAAGATTAGCTCTCCCGTATTTGTCAGGGTAGAAGATGAATATGCTAATCATCTCTATAGAACCGCCCACAGTCTGAGAAGACAGAGTGAGTGGAAACTGCTTGTTAGTCTCGCAAACAGCATGGTGAAAAACCCCTTTAAACTGTTTTCCAAGACAGAGCCTAATAGGATGCCTGTCAGTAGAAAACTCACAGGCATAATATGCTGCAATACAGAGCTATTGCAGTGTCTTATGGAAATTATTAAATGATCACACGTTCAAATCCCACCACCCAAGAAGAATAAAAGTAATAAAAAAACATTCAACATGCAAATGTTTTATAAAACTATACATAATTGTGTTTGCCACCTCCATAACAAACCAAACTATAAAATGATCACATTATTAATACTGTCCAGTAAAACCAATGTGAAACAAACCATGCCAGAAAATTGTACATGCCCTGAAATGGTGTTCATTAACCAGTTCCTGATTAGAGTGTTTACACCCCCTCCTCCTTCCTGATCAGGCACATTTTCCTTTTTCTCAGTACAGACAGGTTTAAATGCTATAATGCTTTTTTTGTGCTTGGTTAGTCTACTAGTTTTTTTGCCTTTGTTCCATGATATATATTTTTATATTTATGTAATTTTTATATTAGATTGTTCTGTTCTGTCACACTTTTATTCATTTATTTTTTAACAGCACAAGTGACGGTAAAATAGGTTTTTGTAATTGTGTCGTCGGGGCAGGACTAAAAATTGCGGTTCGCGCTATTAATGTTTCTTGTAATAATATTTTATTGTGTGTGTATTTCACTATCATTTTATTTTGCATATTGTGCCCCCAACAAGGTCAGAGAAAGACCTGTGGGGGGCATTTTTACATCACATATTTATTTATTTGATTTCCCCTGTAACTGAGGCTAGCAAATTAGCCCCAGTTAGGCTAAGTTCACACGGCATAATTGTGGGGTGCAAGTACGAGCCGCAATTACGCTGGAACTTCGGGAGCTCACGCGTACCACCGCGGAGGGGGGGTGGGCGGCAGCCCGCCGGCCCCATAGATTGTCATTACTAGTGGCGCGTATTCGCCGCTAGTAATTGACATGTCACTTATCTCCCCGCGCATCATATTTATCATATTGTACGAGTGGGGAGAGGAGGCGTAGTCCATAGTTCTCTACTGTGGATTTCCATAATGACTGGGGCGCATTTTGCTCTTATTTGAGCAAAATGCGCCCCAATTTAACCCGTGTGAACATAGCCTTAAAGTGGAAATACAGGGGAAAACAACCAGTACTTCCTGTAAAGCTGATTTTGGTTTGTTAAGACCCAGCAGCATCTGTAACTGCCAAGCCTTGGCTTTGCACCCGCACAGCTGTACAATTAGTGTGCAGCTACAATCTCTGCATGGACGTTCCAGAACATCAGTGCAGAGATATACAGCCACCACCCGGATGTACGTATTCACAATGCTAAAATGTCAGGAGTCTTGGAATTTGGAAACACAAAAAACAAATAGAACACCATAACAAGAAAGGACATAAAAAATGTCAAAATTGCTGGTTTTTTTCAACACCCCCTCCAAAAAAGAATAAAGGCTTCACAATACATAATATGTACTTTATATGTATCCAGAAAAATAAATATGATATGGCTCTTGAATGTTACAATGAAAAACGCGGAAAACAATCAATGCTATGGACTGCTTTGACATGGAAAAAATATTTTTACATACTTTATGTTACATTCAGTAAAAATTCCTTTACTTATTTTCAGACCCTGTGATATTGAAATTGCAGCCTGACTCTAGTTCTAAACATTTCTCATGTGGATGTATATGAGAAATACCTGCAGGAGGTGAGTTGTGTATGTTCAGAAGTCTGGTTTTGCTGTGGGTGATTTGCTTTCTCTCTACACTTGTATACAACTGTGTATGCTTTCCTCGTTATCTACAGCTTGTGCGAGCTGCCCCCCTCTCCCTGCTGACGGCATGGTTTTACATTAGGATTTTGATACGGATTTCAGATTTAGGAATCAGTGAAAATCTGACTATAAACCATCCCCATAGTCCTCAATAGAAAATTTGAATGTAGTCTACACAGATTTTCTGAGGTCGGATTTCAAAACCAACAGCTTTGCAAACAACTTGGAACATGTACATTCTTCTGCCGAATTTATGGTGGAAAATGTACTTTTCCAATGTTAAGTATCCGAAAATTGGGCCAAAAAACAGCTCAAAAAATGAAAACCAAGTGTAAAATACTGGTCACATTCTGATTTTGCGTCCAACCAGTATTTTGTCCTTGCCGTGTGGATGCAGCCTATCACTGAGAGAAGGGTAAGGGAGAGCAGAGAGTCTTTCAGAAGTATTAAAAGACAGCGTTAAAAATTTCCTAAGGCTGAGAATGGACATTCCAAATCCCTGCATTACAGTCAATTATTCTCGGGGACTGGAATGCGATCTGCAACAGGATCACCTGTGAAAGGTGGAGGGAAACTCAGTTACGTTTTATTTAGAAGGCGATATATGGATTCATTATTCCTCCACACCCATTAGCCCCTGATAGAAAAACAGCTTGCCCCAAATGTTTGATGCTGGGCACGGATTTGATACACGGTATGTAGCAATGTGATAGTATTCACATCTTTTGGAAAAAATTATTACATCTGCTCAGAAAAAAAGAGGATTTGAAATTGGCGGTTGCATCAGAGGTTTTATTATTTTACAATTTACCCTCGTTGGGTGTAAATACTCATTTTATGCACGTACTCTTGCTGGGAGCAAAGAGATTCATTCTAGAGAAATGGTTAGATGCAACCACAGCATCCTGTGAAATGGTACTAAACCAAATCAAAATATATATGCAATTGGATAGGATAGAAATTGAACAAATGAAAGCGTCACAATCCAATACATTTTTTGAACAAACCATTCATGAAAAAAATGATGTCTGATATTAAGATAACTCAGATAATGGCGTCTTTCTTTAGTACCAGTTGTTACTTAGAAGCTGATTTATCAGGAATGTTGGGAAGGCTAAAATACCCCAAACCACAATTGTTTAAACTACAGTTCTGTTACCCTAAACCGTATAGACATGTTCCCACGGCGTAATTACGGCACGCATTTTGCCGCGTATTTGTGCTTTAATACTGGCGAGATGCGCGCTGCAATTACGATAATCCATAGTTCTCATAGAGAACTATGGATTACGCCTCCCCTCCCCGCTTGTACAATACGAGTGTATTGAATGTGCAGGGAGATAAGTGACATGTCACTTATTCGTGGCGCTGATCAGCATGAGCTCCCGAAGCAATATGTCATGTGAACATACCCTTAGTCTATTGCTCAGTGATCCCTGGAGTTCTTGTCTCTTGTATCCCTAATCTAAAAACATGATTACCTACTTATTGGTGTGTAGACAATTAGAGGTGCTCGGATTTGCCCCTTCTACATACATACCGATACTTATATTGCAAATTGGATAACAAGGTAATCACCCTGGTCTGAATCGTCATCTCTCCTATGTGCGCAAGTTGTTTTGATTCATAATGTTCGTTTTATTATTCTTTTTTTTTTTATCATAAATTTTTTATTGATTTTCAGATATTAAATGAGAAGAGTATACAACAAGTGTCAAAAACTGTGCCAAACACGGCAACATATCAAACAATGCCATTACATATGAATTCAAGTACATTTCAAATCGAGCATGGTAAGAGCAAAGTATTATTACATGGTCTAAACAATAATAAGTCTAGCATAAGAGAGAGGTCGAGCAATAAGTTGACAAGTAGTCATAAAAACGCTGGGTTTTCATAATACCTAGAAATGGTCCAAAGAAGCCATTTATCCCGTACCTTGTCTATAACATGAGGCGGAATCACTATGCATGTTTCCGCTGCAAACTGCGAGTTTACACGTTGTACAACCTCTTTAACTGCTAAAGGAGATGGCATCTTCCAATGGTGTGCAATCACCATCCTGGCTGCTACTAAAATGTGAAAAATGATGGTGCGGAAGTCTAGTGGAAAATCTCTTAGGTTGATGTCTAGAATGGCTAACTCAGGGGTCAAAGTTATCGGACAACCTGTTACTTCTGACAGAATTTTCTCTACCTCCCCCCAAAGGGCCCTGGTTGTTGGGCACTCCCACCACATATGCAATAGGGAACCTGTCGCCCCGCAATTTCTCCAGCATAGATTGGAGTGGTCCAAAGACATGTGCGCCATTCTATTAGGTGTAAGGTACCATCGAAGGTGTAACTTTCTAGAAAGTTCAATATGATTGGCACATCTAGAGAATTGCTGCTGCTTCTATCCAAGTGTCAACTAAAAAGGTCTGTCTTAGCTCTTTTTCCCATTTGAGAGCATAATCAGGTTTGTGATCAATGTCTTTCTTTGTTAGGGTGCTGTAGGCTGCTGAGATCCCCCTCTCAAAACCCTTTTTCTGAACAGAAACAGAAAATTATGGAAAGGGGTGGTTATCCTTGGTCGGGGAGGCCATTTCTAGGACTGTAGTACACTCCTGACCTGTAAATAGCATAGAAAATGAGACTGAGGAATATCAAACTCCAAAGCCATAGTGTAGAAGGATTTAAAGATGTTGTTGTCATATAATTGTCCTATAGTGTTGAGTCCTTTATCACTCCAACTTGAAATTGACAGATAGGGAGCCGTAGAGTGTAACATAGTTAAGAAGCATGAGTTTTGGTTCAGCCAGACATTCTGATTTGGGACAATATGCCTTGTCCAAACCAATGCCGCTTGTTGTAAGGTTGGGAAACTCCAATTTGGTAGTTCATGGCCTAAAAGGGCCCAAAACTGAATTTGTCCCTAACTGTATAAGGGCTAACTGACATAGCTTCTATGTTTGCCCAATGATGAGCCGTTGGGTTATTCCAGAGGAAAAAGATAGGCTCAAGGACTGCTGCAATATTATAATGAACTAGGTTTGGGACTGACAGACCTCCCCAGTTTACGTTGCCTATATAAGTATTGTTTTTTGAATCGTGGATTCCTTGCATTCCAAATGAATCCCAGAAGTTTAGCCTGCAAATCATTCAGGAGCAAGGTAGGGAATATAAAAGGTAAGGAACGAGCAATGTACAGAAATTTTGGTAGTAGTAGCATTTTAGTAAGGTTGATTTTTGCCAGCCAGGATAAGGGTAGGTGTTGCAATCTATGTATTTCTGAAGATAGGGAAGTTGCCAAATCCGTCAGGTTAGAATTAATGGGTGTGAGAGGTTTGGATTTAAAACTTAATCCCAGATATGTTACATATGCATCTGGGCCACAAGAACGGGAACTCCTTTAGTCGGATCACCTTTTCAGGAGAACAATTCACCGTCAATAGGGTAGATTTGTTTGCATTTAATTTTTATACAAGATTTTGTGAAAACTTTAAATAACAGGGGACAAAAGGGGCCTGTTAGGAAGTTTGGGGCCCCTTAACAAAAAATTTTAGGTTTATCGTTTTTGGGTACAAGCAAAACTTTGGGTTTTAAAATGTTTTGATGGGGTTTTTAGGGCCTTTTTTTCTGGCAAATACTCACCCCCCCCGGGCCCCCGAACCCCGCTGTGGGCCCGGGGGGGAATTCAGTTTTTAGGCGCAGTGTTCCCCACTTTCAGTGCGCCCCGCATGAAGGGCGGGCAGGGGGCCCCGCTTTTTGGGGGGGGTTGGCCCTTTCCCGGGGCGGGAAGCGGCCCCCTTTCCGGGGGAAAACCCGAGGCATGTAGGGATTGGGCGAGTGGGCCCAAAGCGGGGGCGCTGTGCAGGGGCTCGGCAGCTCCAAACGGGCCCGACCAGGTTTTTTTTTTGGTCTAAAATTCTCCGACAGAGGCAAAAGTGAAGCAGGATGGGAAAACTTTCGAGGAAAGCGTTTAGAAGATCGCGAAAAGAAACCTCGGCGTTTCCGCTCCTGCCCCGAAGTATTTTTCCGGGAAAAAAATTTCCCCTTTTTTAAAAAAAGGGGGGGGAAAAACATTTCCCAGAAAAGAGCAAAACTTAAAAAAAAAACTTTTTTTAAAAAAAAAAAAAAAAACTTTTCCAAAAAAACCTTTTAGAAGGGCCCGGAATACCGAAAAATTATGATTTTTGTTAAATTCCCGGGGAAAATTTACAGTAATTAAAATTCTGTAAGCTATTCTCTTTGGGGCCCCGGCATAAAATTTCCCAAATTTTCAGAATAGGAGCGACAGTGAAAACCATTAAAACCTAGGGGGAAGGATTGACCAATCAGAAAAAGGATGCCCAGTGGCACATTCAAAAATCCCCTATAAAGGGGAGAAAAAAACCAATCCAATAGGAGCGACAAAGCCCCATTTTTATCCTATGGAGTTTTTTGGGAAACCAATCAAAATCAAAGGGCGGGACATTAAAAAATACAGTAAAAAAGAAGAAAAAGTGATTGGCTGAGTTTAGGGGTGCTTGGCTACCCCCGCCAATCAAAAGCGCGAGCTACTTCTCCCTTTTATTCTATGGAGAGATGGGCCCCCATTTAAATCTGGGCGCTCAGCGCCGTGGGGCATGAATTTTAATAAAAAAATTATTTTTTTTTAAAATTTGTAAAAATTTTTATCAATAAAGACCCAAAAACCCCTTTCTTTAAAAATTTAAAACAGTTAAAAACCCAAAACAACGCGTTTGTCCCCCCGAAAACCGGGCCCTACTAGGGAATTGCAATAGAGAAAATTTAAAAGGAAATACAGTAATTAAAAATTTTTTTTAAAAGGATTCTAAATTGGGTTTTGGCAGAAGCCGCCAATCGGGAATGGGACGACAAAGACCCTTTAAATATCCATGGAGGAAAAATTGACCAATGGAATGGGAGGGAAAATTTGTCCCTTTAAATACCCTATGAGAAAAATTGACCAACCCAATTTTAAAAAGGGCGAAATTTTTCAAAAAAACATTAAAAAGCGAAAAAAAAGCTGATTGGTTGAACCCGGCCCGGGGGCTCGTCCAGCTTAGCCAATCGGGAGCGGGGAAA
The DNA here is from genome assembly GCA_025379985.1 of Phyllomedusa bahiana. NCBI lineage: Eukaryota > Metazoa > Chordata > Amphibia > Anura > Hylidae > Phyllomedusa > Phyllomedusa bahiana. The sequence continues at coordinate 81,326 of JAODAL010000593.1, forward strand.
AATTTTTCCCCATAGATTTTTTTTTTCTATGGGGAAAAAAAATTTTCTGAGCCGCTCTGTGTTTTGGCTAAGTTAAAAGAGGCACCGTTTTTTTTTGGCCAATGGGGGGACGAGCGCCCTTTTCCTATGGTTTTTTTTTTAAAGCAATCTGAAAAAAAAATCCCACAGGGGCCCAAAAATCATATTATAACCAAACAAAAATTTGGTACCGATGGTTAAAAACCCCCGAATGAAATTTATGGGGGTAACAAAAAAAAAATTTTAAAATCAAAAAAATCATTTTTATTTCTTTTTTTTTTTCGTTCACCCATACAAATTGTTTTCCCTTTGGTTTAACGAAAAAAAAGAATAAAATGTTTTTATTGTTTTAAATTTTTTTTTTTTTTTCGTTACCCAGGGGTTTATTTTTTCTTTTTAAAAACAATCAGGGACCACTTCTTTTAGCTTAAAATTTTTGATTTCGCCGTGTACATTTGATTTCAGATTGCATTAAAAAAACCCATGGAGCTCGCTCACTTTTCCCTTTTGGTCCAAATAACGGGGGCAATTTTTTTTAATTAGCCAATCACAGAGCGCGCTCAAAATTTTCCCTTTTCCCCATAGAACTCTTGAAAAAAGTAGCTCGCGCTCGGGATTGGTTTAAGCTGGATAAAGCCCCCCCGTTTTTTTAACCCAAAAAATCATTCGTTTCTGCATTTTTTACTGTTTTTTGAACTTTTTTCCGCCATTGAATATATTGGAAAAAAAATTTTTTCTCCATAGGATTTAGGGGGACATTGTCGTTTCCTATTCTGTTTGGGGCCCAATTTTCCTCCTCCTTTAGGTTAAAAAGGGGGACATTTTCCCCCTTTTTCCTGATTGGCTGGTTTTTATCCCGACCAATGAAAATACCCTTAAAAAATTTTTAAATTTTAACTGTTTTTCCCGGCTTTCCCTTCTCTATTGAAATTTCCCCCCTATGTACCCCGGGCCCTGGGCCGAAAAAACGCTTTTGTTGGGGTTTTTTTTTAACTGTTTTTTTTTTTAAAGGAAGGGTTCGGCTCTTTTAATCTGAAATTTTTTTTAACTTTTTAAAAAAAAAATTTTTTTTGATTAATACTTAAATGCCGCCCCCGGCCCTGAGAGGCGGGGATTTAAAGGGGCCCCCACCCTCTCCATAGACTATAATAAAAAGGTTTAATGCTCCCCGCTTGTTTGGTTTGGGATACCCCAAAGGCCCCCCGCAAACTCACCCAATAAACTCTTTTCTGTTTTTTTTACTGTATTTTGAATTTCCCCCCGTGGATTCTTTTTGGGGCCCCAAAAATTCTCCATAGCCCAAAAAGGGGTTCTTTTTTCGCTCCTTTTCTGATTGGTTTGAGCTACCAAAGCCCCCCGGTAGTTTTAACCCAAAATTCACTTTTTCAAAATTTTTTTTATTTGTATTTTGAACTAATCCCCCCGTGGTTTCCCCTAAATTGGCCCTAAATTTTCCCCCAAAAGGTTTTAAGGGTTCACTGTCGCCCCTTATTCTGTTTGGGGCGGTTTTTAATCCCCCGCCCCAATCAGAATAGCTTTCAGAATTTGAATTACGGGAAATTTTCCCGGAAAATTTTCCAATACCCCCTAATTTTTTAAATTTAAAAAGGGAAAAAAAAAAATTTTTTTGGAAAGTGTTTTTTTTTTAAATTTATTTTTTTTTTTTTTTGGGTTTTCCCCACTCTTTTCCTGAGAATGTTAAAACCCCTTTTTTATAAAGGCGTTTTTTTGATTCATACTCCGCCACCACATCTGGAATGATTTTTTCCCCCCTTTTCCCAAGCCTGTCCACACCCGGAACTTTTTTTTTCGGGCATTTCCCCCACGGGGGCCTTTAATTTCCCGCACTGCGGCCCCCATGCCCCCCCACTGTGCCCCACACCCCACGGGCCCGGGGGCCGCGGGGAAATTTTTTCCCCGCATGTTTTGAGTGCGCTATTTTTCCGGTGGCAAATTTCATGGGCGCACCCCCGCTCTGCGCCTCAGTCCCCGCACTGGGGCCTAGCACATGGCGGGGCGGGGCGGACTTTTCCCCGCATGAAAGGGACCGCATTTTACCTCCGGGCCGAATCATGGGGCCCAGCCCCGCACTGCCCCTTGGGCCCCCGCACTGCGGCCCAAAAACCCACTGGCGAGGCGGGGCGGCCCTTTACATGCTATGTATAGCGGGGCCCCGGGCCCCCGACATAAATCAGGGCAGACCCCCCCGGGAAAAAAAGGGGGGAAAAAGGGTGCCCCCGCCCCGGGGGGGATTCTTTTAAACATGGGGCCCCCTTTTTTATTCAGTTTTAAAAGAAGATATTCCAGACACTGGGGTAGGTTTCTATCATCTGTGAAAGGGGTTCTACACATAAATCAAAAAATTGAGAGGGGAAAAAAAAAAAAAAAAAACCTTTGAGGGGTACCATTTGTTTTAGGCAAGGATCGGAGAAAATAACCTGGTTGAGAACTTGGGCCGAGGGGGGAACTTTAAAAAGGGGGACAGGAGGGCCCTTTTAAAAAAATCTCCCTAAAAAATCCAAATTTAAAAGCAACACCCCTCTCGGAGATAGAAACCCCCATTATCCTTTTCAAAGGCCTTCTCCCCCATCAAGGGAAAAAGGGGGCCAAATGGGAATGTTTTCTTTTTTAATTTTGGGGTAATAAAAACCAATCACTCTTATGACTCCATCTCTCCCCTTTCCCCCCCCTTGTACGAAACCCCACCTAAATCCAAAACTAATTAGAGATAAAAATTATTTGCAGCCCTGTTAGAAATAATTTGGGAAATTTAGAATTAAATGGGCAATTGAGAAAGGGAAAATGGGCCCTTAATTAGTAAAAAAAAGGTCGGGGGGTTATCAGGTTTGGGGTATTGTGGTAAAATTGTGGCGGGCAAAACATTTTTTTTCTGGGGGGGAAACCATAAAAATTTTCTATTTTAAAAATTTTTTAAAAGGTGATGGTTTAATACGGAGAATACTTTAAAGTACTCCGTTAGTGGGGCCATCGGGTTTCCTGGGGGATTTGTTAGTCTTCAAATTTTTTTTAATGACTTGCTCAACCCCCCCTCAAGGTTTTTGGCCCTATTTTAAAAATTTTTTATTTTCCCTTGAAGAGAGGGTATTTTTCCCTTTGGGGAGAAAACTGCCGCCTTTTTAGATGACCCCCGGGGGGGGGGGGGGGGGGGGGTCGAAAATTCCCCCCCAAATGTTGTTTTGGGGAAAAATATATTATTTGCAAATGGTTAAATATTTGTGGGGGTCATAACCCTTTTTTGCCATCCCGCCCGGGGTTTTTAGGTAGTTTTTTAATTTTAGCTCTAGTTTGAAAAGTTTTCACCTCTTAACCCAGAATTTTACCCGGGAAAGGGTTTGCCTTGGGGAATAAAAATTTTCCCCCTTATTTTTATTAAAGGGGTGGTGCTCATATTGTCTTAACCCTGAGTTTAGATAACTTTATTGAGCCCTTTTAAGCTTTTTTTCCCCAACCTAAAACATTTAGGGGTATTTTTTAAGCTTTGTCCCTCCCCCAAATATTGTTTATTGCTAAAAGGGAAAATTTTCAATTCCCTTTTCTCTTTTTTTCTCTAGAGGCTATAGCGTTTAAAATTTTTCCCTCTGACAGGGGCCCCTTTGGGCGCCCCACCACAAGGAACCAAATTTAAAAAGGCGCTGTGGGGGCGTTTTATTTAAAAGTTTTCCCCTTAGATTTCAGTTAGTTCGAAAACTATTCTTTAGATTTCAACAAAAAAATTTAAATTTTAATGCCCAAGGGAGGAAAAAACCCAAAAAAAAAAACGTGAAAAGGAAAAGCGCCCACAGAGGGTCCAGGAAATAATGAAAATCAATATTTTTTGGGAATAAAGGGCAAAAAAAAACCAATGGAGGCATGAAATTTTAAAAAACTAATAAAAAAAAAAAAAAGCACTTTGGTTTCCCAAAACAAAAGCGTTTCGGGCATATCAGCCCTTAGTCCTAGCCCCGGGGGGAAAGCTGAAGTGTTTTGGGCCCAACTCTAAAAGTTAAGGGAAAAACTGGGCATGATCCCACCAGGTCCGTACCCCAATTTTTTTGAGGACAACACTTTTGGGGAGGATTCTCGTCAAAATAAAAAAAAAAAGTCCTTATCCTCGAGGGGGGATTTTTTTTAAATTTCGGGGTAGAATGGAAATAATCCCTCCCCTTCATGTGCGTGTTTTCGCCCAAAGAAAAGTTAGTTGTTCCCCCTCTAAAAAGGATATCCCCTTTGCTTGGCGAGGCCCCCGGGGCCTCCTTTAGGATTGTCCCCCAAGGGGCTGTCTAAAACCAAAATTAAAGTCACCACATTTCTATTTTAAATTATGCGAATCAAACGTCTAGCCCTTTCCGGGTTGTTTTTTTGGTTTTTAAAACTTTGGGGGACGGGGTTGGGGGGGTATAAAAGAAAGGACCGGGATTTTTTTGGGGGGAATTTAGGGGGAAACTTAGAATAATAAAACTGACCCTTTTCGCCCCCATAAATTTAGTTTTAGAAAATTTTAAAGGGTTTGTGGTTTTTGATAAATTTTGGCAACCCCTCCCCTTTTGGGACCCCAAAAAAAAAATGGTATTAAATTTCAGGGGAAAATTTTTTATGATGCAAGGGGGCCCACCCTCCACCCGGGGCCCGGTGGGTTCCCCCGTAAAACGAAAAACATGCGGTGCTTTGAAAGGGTATCCCTCCAGAGTAGAGACCGCTTTTTAAAGGTGAGGTTTAGGGCCCTTCACATTCAAAACTCAAACCTGATACCCCCTTTTTGATGTGAAAAAAAAGTTTAGGTAAAAATGAAAAATTTTTTGAAAAATTGGGGAAAAAACGATTAAAACTTTGCCCAGGGTCACTTTTCCCAAGGAAACTTTTGGGAATGGGAATTTTTTAAAAATTTAAAAAAGAGGCTGAGGCAAAAAAAGGGCAGCCCCAAAATAAAACCCGATTCAAAAAAAAATAAAAGGAACGTTTAAAAAAATTTCAATTTCCATTGTTTAAAGGGAAAAGTTTTGGGGTAAAGTCCGCTGCAAAGGGCCCCTGCGAAAACAAAGAGCCAAAAAGAGCTATGTCCCCAAAATAAAATATAGGAAAAAGGGCCTTTGGGGAATCAAAAAACAAAAAAGGGAACCCCAGCCCGTCAATTTTTCGGGGGGAACCCCTTTGACGTGAACCCGCTTCCCCTGGGCCATAAGGAAGGGTGAAAAACGGGCCCGTTTCCCCTTTCTTTTTTAATCGGGGAAACCCAAAAGGGTGGGTTTAGAAAAATTTTCCCTGTGGCAAGAAGAAAACCCTTCACAGCTTCAGGGGGGTGGCAGAAAAATGAGGTTTCCCCCCTCTTTTGGGAACAAAACAGCTTGACAGGAAAAACCCCCCGTGGGTATTGATTGAGTTGTCTCTTAAGATTTTTTGGTTTTAGGGGAAAAATTCTTTCCTACGCAGCAAAAGTTCCCCGCGAAAATCCGGGAAAATTTGGGCAGATTAGAGAATCTGTCTGGCAGAGCGGTTCTTTTTTTTAAGCTCCCCCAAAAAAATTATCTTTTTTGCAAAAAAAGTGGATTTTTTAGATTAAAAATCACGGGAAACTGAAGATGGAAGGGGGTTTTTTGGGGTTTTTGGGGAAATCCCGTGAAACCTATCAACTGTTTTGAACCCTTGAAGAAGCCCTAGGGAAAGGGAAAAAACTGCCATCAAAATCCGTTAGGAAAAAAGGGGAAATTTTCCCCAAAAACCAAATTATTCCCGGGGTGCCCCTTTTTAAACGGGTATTATTTCCCCCTAAAACGGTTCCTTTTTAAGTCCATTACCTTTTTTGCAGATAAAACCCTTTTAACCTCTTCTTCCAAAGTTGAGTTAGCATCTATTTAAAAAGGGTTTTGGGGAGGCGACAAATTCTCCCAATTTCTTTCAATATTTCTCCTGTTTTAGAGACAAGGGATTTGGGTGTCACGCCTAAGGCTCCCCCTCAAAATGTTTAAAAATTTTGACTTTGGGGGTTTTTTCTAAATTTAAACAAAAAGCCTCCTTTAAGTTGTAGTTTTCCGCTGGGGGGAAAAAGACGGTGAAAAAATCCTTTATTTTCCACAACCCCCGACTCAGATTTGGGGAAAGGGGTTTTGGGGTTTTAGAGAGGGGAAATGGGCCGGTTTTCCCCCGTTGCCCGGGTGTTAGAGGGGGAATTTTGGGAAAAAAAATTTAGTTTGCTTCGTAAGGGTTTTTGGGGGTTTGTTTTTTTTTTTGAAAGGGGCCTCCCCTTGTTTTGAGGTATGAAAAATTAAAAATGGGGTTGGGTTAAAAAAAACCCCAAAAGTGGGTTTAGGGGCCCTTTTTTGGGTAACCCGCAAGGCTGGATCAAAATTTTTAGGTTTTTTTAAAGGAATTTTCGATAACCGGTATAGGGATTTTGTTTTGTAAATTTTGGGCAACTTGGGGGTGTAAAAAAGGGGGGCCCGTATGGGGAGGTAAACTCACACGCTAATCCCCCTCCTTGAAAAATCTGTCCGTTGTCTTTTCAGGGCAGCATCTTGGGAAAGGGGTAAGAGCATATTTTAGAAGCTAGGGCTCCAAAAGTCCCAGTCCCCTGTGTTTTTTGGGAGGCGGAGGTAGTTAGAGGAGCTTTGGGGGAAAGGTAACCAAAAAAGGCGTCTGCTCCCCCTTCCCACTGGGAAGAAGACATAAAGAGCAGGCTGTTGCCCGCCAGGGAGGGTTGTAGGTAAGTTGCCCATTGGGGTGATTTAAAAAAGCCCGTCTTTGGTTGGCTCCGGGGGTATTTTAAAACCCGCACTTTTTGACTTGGCCTGTGTGATGATAGCAAGCACAGCTTGGTTTTCCCCCCTTTACAGTTGTAATCAAAAAAGGCACCCCACATAAAAAGCAGATTTTTATTCCCGGGGGGTTTTACTCACTGTGGGGAAGGGAGCCAAGTGTGCGTAAATTGACGCCCGTTTTCCCCGGCTGAGGCGCCTTTCCCGGGGGGGCAGCGCGAGGTGTCCGGCCCCCCCAAAGTCTCCCAAAACCCCCCCAGTAGGAAAAACTTCCCCCCTCAGAGCCCACGCGGTCCTGGAGTCCAAACCCGGGGTTTCCCCCCACCCTTTTTCCCCCGGGATCGTCAGGGTCCCGGGGGGAGCGAACGGCCTCACCGCGGGTCGGCCCCCCAACCCCACCACCCCCCCCGCACAGGTGCGTTCACCTCCTCCTCTGCTCTTCCCGCCACTGAGCTCCTCCGCTACTCTTCAGGGTTTTACTCCTTGCGCGCCGCTCCTTCAGTGTCCAAGGGGTTGGACTGCACTCTCCTGTCTCCAGGTAGGTTCCCCTGTGGTGCGAGTTAATTCAATAGCTGCTAGGTAAGGTTTAGTTGTGCCCGTGTTTGGATTCTCCACGGAGCTCTCCCTCTATGCGTCCGCCGCCATGCAGAGCCAGGCCACGCCCCCTCGTTTTATTATTCTCTAGTTTTATTTCTAGGAAACGCTGGTTTATAACCTCTGATGTCTATTAATATACTCATTATAATTGTGGGTGTGTTTCATGGCTTTCACTGGGTCCCTGATGGGTTTGCTAATCTTAGAGTAAGAGACACAAAGTTAGACCTTGAGACCTCGGCGGCTTGGTGAGAGACAAAGAAATGGACTCCTTTTTTATTGTCTTTTATTTTATATTAATTACTTTATTACTATGTGGGTTCTGAAGGCACAAACAAGTGTAACCTACTTTCTATGATATTCTACTTTTCATATAGACTTCTACAAGTTTGTTACCTTCATAACATTGTACCAGAGACATGTTAAAATTTTTAAATTTATTTTGATGAAAATCAACAAAAATAATTTTTACCAGCTGCAGGCTGGTGTTTTTAGGGTGAGAAATGACCAATATTCATGGAGCGTCTCATCTTAATATCAGCCTGCAGCTGCTAATTTTACTTTGGCTGGTTAAAAATGGAGGACCCCACATCTTTTTGTTTTCTTCATTAAAAAGCTAAAAAGAACAATTTATTTAAAAAAAAATAACGTTGGTTCCCCACCATTTTTTATAACCAGCCAAGGTAAAACCAAGGATACTGGTTCATGGATACTGGTCCCTTCCCACTCTACAAATACCAGCCCGCAGCTGCTCCAGAAGCAGCCTTCACATTGGAGGCTCCTCTTCTAATGGTTACCCAGCTCTTCCTAGTATCCCTTGTGTGTTGGGTACTGGAGTAATGACACCAAGCCCGAGCAATAGTAATAGAGAGGAATCCATCAGATGCCTCTATTACTATCACTGAAATAAAATGAAAAAAAAAAAAAAAAAAGAAGCAGAAAAAAATATTTAAATAAACACTCCCTGACAACAGCCATCGTTAACCATTCTATTAAAGGGGCAACGCTGGTCTGACGCAGTCCAAAAGGGAAACCTGTAAAAAGCAACAACAAGAAAACCCACCCTACAGGTGTGGCACTACCCAGCTTTTTCCGGAAAAAAGTTGGGCAACATCCCACATGAGTGCTACTCATCGTCCTCAGCAGGCACCCAGCTTTTCTGGATGCCTGCTGTGGAGGGACGTCACCCAGCTTTCCCAGATGCTGGATAGGCTATTCAGCACCTGGGAAATCTATGTGACATCCCTCCACAGCAAAAAAACACAAGTTGGGAACAGCACAAAAGTTCCACAATAGACCTATTCAGGTCAGAATTAATGCAAAGTCCGTTCCAAAGGTGAGCAAGCCTATAACTCACCACAGGCAAATTCGAAATAAATGTGATGGTTTGGACGACAGCATCTTAAAAGCAGGAATCACCTTTATTCCAAAGTTATGGTGTTACTCACTTTGGAATAAAGGTGATTCCTGCTTTTAAGAGGCTGTCGTCCAAACCATCACTTTTAGTTGGAATCCCTCCACAGCAGGCATCCAAAAAAACTGGGTACATGCTGTCCGGAACACATGCCACTCAGCTTTCTTGAATGCTGGATAGTCTGTTCAGCACCCGGGACAGCTGAGTGACATCCGACACGGAGGAGGGGGGTTAAGTGGGGGACAGGGAGAAGAGGGGGGTTAAGTAGGGGACAGGGAGGAGGGGGTTGTGTGGAGGACAAGGAAGGGGGTCGAATGGAGGACAGGGAGGAGGATGGTCGAGTATGGGATAGGGAAGAAGGGGGGGATCAGATGGGGGACAGGGAGGAGGGAATGACGTAGGTCACTTATCTTTCTCTGCTTCCGCTTTAGCTCTAGAATGAACAGTCTAGCTGAGGGGTGGGGTGAGCCACCTGCAGCCAGTGACGTCAGGGGAGCGTCTTATGACACTTCCCTGGTACCACTGTTGTTCCTCTGCATTTGCCGGCTGTCATGGAGAGAGGTCCCTGATAGCCGGCCACTGACTCTACGGCCACTGTTTGTAGGTCCTGTGGACGCGCAAACAGTAAACTCCATAGCACAGTCTCGGGGATTCAGGGCATATGCCATGGATCCCCAGGACATCCCAAAAAATCTGGACTTCTCTTAGCCGACCCAAACGTCGGTCCAAAATCGAGACTGTCCTGCCCAAATCAGGACAGTTGGCAGGTATGGTGACATCATCCTGTGACTTGGGAGTTTTGTGGCTGCAACACAGTTTATATGAAAGCAACTAATAGCAGAGAGACATCTGTTTTTCATGGCTCAACAGAGGGGTTATGTTGTGGTGTGTGGAGACTTACTTGAATGTATTAAAATTTTAGTGGAGCAATAATGGCATGTAAGTCTCCAGACACCTTAATTGTGCTTCTCCCTAATAAAGAATATTACCCTGAGTGAGCTAAGTCTACAGCCTCTTACACAGCCACATAGTATTCTACTCTGCAATGATGAGGGGAAAACAAAAGGAAACAGCTATCTGCAGATGAGTATGTGGTTTGGCTTTACTCCCAGTCATACTGCAAGTCTCAGTGAGTTGGCTGTGTCTTGAGGAACGCTACATTCAATATCTTTTCACTTAAGCTTTCTTGAATATATCTATTTCTCATCATATGTTTAGCTTTAAAGGGAATCTGTTCCCATTAATCATTTTTTTTTTACTTATTAAATTAAGATCCTGATCCATATTATTTTCTTCTTAGCCATTTTTATTTTTATTTTCTGATTGTAGATTTCTCAATTCAGTTGTCTATATATGATTGTTGAGACATCATTCTTGCCTGTACTGCTTTTAACAACAGTCAGATAGATACTTTACAGCAGCTTCCTGCACATAGGAGCCTTTAGACTGAGTCAGTCCCATTGACTTCTATAGCAGAGTTTTCTAGGCATGCTCTGTGACCTGGGAAGAATCAGTGTGCAGGGAGGGGGAGAAGGAGAGCTGTGACATCTCCTATTGTGACTGGTGAATCCTGTGTTATCTATACACATTGGTGTCTTTCAGTGTAACCCTGCTTGTGCTGATAATGAGCAGACTGCTGAAAATCTCTTTCTACAGGACAGGAAGTGTCAGAATGTTATTAGGCCAAGTGGCCAAAGTGAAAACTACAGGACTTAAGAATTATTAAAAAATATTGAAAGTGATATGGAAAATAAAAAAACATAACCAAAAAATCCTAAAAAATGTAACATAAAAACGTGAGTTAAACAATAAGTCATTTTTGATGACACATTCCCTTTAAATACAAAGACTTCACCCAGTCACTGAAAGGTTTGAGCACAAACAAATTGCCGTTTTCCACTGGTGGTACGCTTTAATTCAGGCCTGCAAAAGAACCAGAGGATTTCTGGTGTTTCGCAATGGCCCCCAAATGGGTAGTCAATAGGAAGTCCTAGGCAGGTTTCTGTGTTTTTAGCTCCTACATCCTACAGCTCTGCTTTAAATATTTATTAGTATAGTGTAAAGGAAAACATATATTTTTCTAGTGTTTTTCTAATAAAGTTTGTGGTGAAAAACATTATTACAAATATATAAGCTTAGCTGAACAGCAGAGATACTCCAAGATGGCGCCTGCTTCCTGAACGACTCCCCACTATATGGCAGCATGGACCTGGGTGGAAACCATGACCATATCTGGAGAATCAATCAACTAGTGCCTCATTCCTGATGGATGCAAGAAACAAAGGAACTTAACCACGCCCCTGAAAGCAATTTGTAAAACCCATTGTATTGTAATAAAGGCTGATTCAGTCTGTGCCTGCTACACACTGAGGAGTAGAGGTCATACCAGCTCTCTGTGTTTGGGTGTCATTTCTTTACACCGGCAATCAGTGTTCAATTTGGACAGAAGTAGTTACACGGTGTACCCCTGAACCCCAACATTTGGTGCCCAATGTGGGGCGGTACCATCGGGACGCATTCCCCTGGGGGACCTGACGGTGACCACTTGGACTTACCTCGGACTGTCTAAAACGGGAGACTGATCACCTCCACTTGAAAACATGGTAAGCCTGCTGGTTTTCTTATTGAAATCTGTTGTTAGCCTGTGTATTTGGACGGATCCAGGTTGGGTCGGGGGGTTTGTCTGGTCAGCCTGGGGTTCCTGGTCGGCACAGGGAATTCCCGCTGTACTGTCCCAAGAACCTGATCCCAGCTGCCGAGCCTATCTGACAACTGTCTGTGCATCAGTTGGTAGATCATGTGGACAAGGACTGACACACGAGGTTTAATTTGGAAATCCTACCTAGATTGGACAAGATTCTAGCTAGATCAGGACAGTGCCAATTGCAGATTAGGGGAGAAATTCTAGCAGAAGGGACTCCCGGCTAACCGGTAGCTCGAGAGGGAGGTACGCTAGTACGTGTGCCTCTAATAAGCAAAAAAAGCGGTGATATGATTAGGTTCCTCAAGTGTGTGAGGGGTACAGACGGCACATTATAGGGCTCAGTCAGTCCGCAGGATCTAGTGGAGAGAAAAGAAGGAAAGAAGCATGTAAAGAAGGTGAAAAGGTTAATGAACATGTGTGGTTTTCACCCAGAGGGTAGACTTCAACCTCAATTGTGGGCTTTAGCTGTGAAAAGCAAGGGAGGGCTTGATGATGACAAGCTTTTAGATGCTGCATTGGTTTGGAAAAAGACAGCTGAAGAGATATGAAAAGAAGGATGTTCTGAAACTGAATGTAGGGATAAGAAAGGAAATGTTATTAGTTATAAGCATTGTTCACAGAAAGAACATCCACCACCTTATAATGGAGTTGATTCTCAGTGCTGAGCGTCCCAATTGTGGCCAGCAAAATCCGCCCCCTGCTGAGTATTGTGTTGCGTGTGGCAGAGGACGTCCAAATCCTGCTCCTTCCTGTACACCCAAAGTTTCCAGTGCCACTGTCCCTCCCACTACCTCTCACTCGCACAACTCCTGTCACTTCCTCATCCCCTGACGAGTCATCTGATCCTGTCCCTTCTGCCTCCAAGGCCACGCCCCTTACACTCTCAATGCCCGGTGTTACTACTTCCGCTCCCGCCTCCGGAAGTGCGTCACCTAGTCCAGCCTTTCCTCTGCCAGTGGCCATCTTAATACACCTCTATACCCTGTACTTACTGCGCAAAGTACATACTATGTCCCAAAGGATCAAGTGACTCCCTTGTTTCCATTCCACCCTCAATGCCGGTGTTACTACTTCCGCTCCCGCCTCCGGAAGTGCGTCACCTAGTCCAGCCTTTACTCTGCCAGTGGCCATCTTGATACACCTCTATACCCTGTACTTACTGCGGAAGGTACATACTATGTCCCAAAGGATCAAGTGACTCCCTTGTTTCCATTCACTTTAATGGATAGTCTTATTAATAGTCCTGTTTTCCGTGATCGGATGAGACAATTAAGGAAAGCGGTTGAATCAGATGAACCGCAGTTTGGTCCACCCTCGGAGTTCAGGCCAGAGGAATCATCCTCCCCTACCACCAGAGTCCGGTTCCATGAACCTGAGACCCCCGCCTCACGTAGAGACACATTGTCAATGAAAGATAGACCCAAGACCTGAGATCCGCAGGTTCAACGCCTCATCTGGTCCAATCAGACGGTACTGTCAGCTGGCCCCGGTGACATGACAACCCTCCGCCTTGAGGCCATAGTGAATGCAGCCAACAACCAACTATGACATAGGGGCGGCCTCGCCAGAGACATAGTCCTAGCCGGAGGGGAATCCATTCAGCATGACAGTGACCACATGATAGAGAGCCATGGCCCTTTACTACCCACCGAACTTGCCACCAACGGCCCAGGGAATCTCCCTTTCAATCTTATTATTCACGCTGTAGGTCCTGTATATGAGTTGCAATGCCATAATCAATGTGTTTCCCGGCTGGCTTCTACAGTTTGTAGAATCCTTGCTCTGATACAACAAAAGAACATTAAAACTCTGGCCTTACCAGCCATAAGTGCTGGCCTCTTTGGTTTTCCGCTACAGGCCTGTGCCAAACTATAGTTCAGGCCATATTAGAATATCCACCAATATCGTCACTTGAGGAAATCTGTCTTGTCAGCAGCGACCCCACCACCGTGACGGCTCTGGCAGAAGCCATTCAGAACCTCCCTTTACGACCCGAGCCTCCACTCATAAGTAATCAGAAGTTCAGGAGAGTTGATACCAGACATCCCCAGGTTACAGCCCAAGCCTACAATCCGGCAGAAAAAGCTCTAATAGCAGCCTAGCTCCAATCACCAGTAAGTCAATGCCTTGCCAAAAGCATGCTCTTGGAGGGATTTGAGTCCCAGGACTTCCAGTGCTGCAGGTCAATGGTGTTTAAACGCACAGAGCCATCCCATGAAATAATGCCATGGAGGATAAAGGCCCGAGCCATCCCCATCCACCAACCCTCCCAGTTCGATGCACAGCAATTAAAATATGAATGCAGAAGCAAAAAGGGAACCAAGTATGTATCCTTTACTCCATCCCAAGTGAACCAGATTGTCAGCCAACTACCAGACCTGGATAAACAGCCAATGCCGTTTTACAGGAGGCTCAGACAAGTACAACAGACATACTTCGCTACATGGAAAGACTTCAAGTTTCATTGCCAGCATTTAAGGCCGGAGATGGTTTTCTGACCGATAAAACAAGCTGCTTGAACGACTCAAGATAAAGGACCCTGAGGACTACCACTCTAGTGATGAATCTGTTCTCAAATGGAGATATGGGCACCATGACCGACTGTCTGAAAGTTTCATCAAGTATCTCTGACTGCACACGAGGATGACGGGGAGTCTGTAAGAAGTTTATGCAAGGATACATTCGGCCCTGTGTTTGCATCAAGGGTTTGATACCAATTAAGATTCAACGACCCTACAGTCCACATCTTTGAGTTAATCGCGGCCATAAAGGAAGATATTAAGAAGAAAACGTGGTGGAAGGGACGTATTTGGATATTGGATCCTAGGAAATTTCTGCTATCGCCAAAGCCCTGGAAAAGAAGAACCCCCAAGCAGGATCAAAAGAAATCCACCCGAAGTCAAGCGTCCCCCCTCCAGATTGAAAGATGATGTTAGCCAAATCATGGTTTCAACATCCTCCTCACCTTGTGTCCCAGTTGACCAGCCGCCCCCACAAGAATAATGCTCCCTCCGCTTTTCTGGGAGGCCCATCCTTCCCTTCTACATCTATTCCCTTTCCACTGGGACAAGAGGGCAATACATCAGGCACCAGGAAATTGTCCAGGCCCCCAGTTACCAAATCCAACCTCGCCAGAACATCCAAAACCTCGTGGATACCGCACCCACAGGGCCGCTCTCATGTGTTTCAAGTGCGGAAAGGAGACAAATGAAAGAGAACTGCAGTTCAGAAGTTATCAGAACCAAGGCCCCGTACAACCCCTCGGGCCTCCAACAAGATATGCCACAAAATTAGCAATAGCAGTCTCACCCCTCCACGTGAAATTTCAATATCGACCATTGGATTATTGGCAAGTCCTAGTGCACCACCTTCTCACTAAAAATTCTACCTTCACTAACACAATCAGGATCTGTCCTCTACTGTTCAATTGCTGGGCGATATGCCCTATCATTTCTAGTTGACACGGAGGCAGCCAGGTCACATGTTTAGTCCAGGGAACAAGACCTTCCTTCGAGAGAATCTCTCATCTCTTGTGATTTAGTCTCCTGTGTTGTAGTTATGGGAGCCTACACCATCAAAACTTTACCATTCCAATCCCTCAAGGCCCATACACCAGGATGTTGTAGCTAGAATCATAGTCTCAACAAACCTGTCCCACTTAATTTACTCGGAGCTGACCTTTCTACAGAAACTCCAAAGCTACAATTCATTATTATGAATAAGATAGAATGCCTTCCTGGACGCTACTTCCACCACTTTTAGAATGAAGAATCCTGTTTACTTCACTATCTAGCCCTAATGATTGAGAATTTCTCCATTGAGGGACCATACTGCAGACTATCCCTGGACCTACTATGCTAACCATCTACCAGACACTGTTGGTCCAAATGCCCTGAATATCTGGACGCATCCGTACCTCCAGTGAAGGTTTTTTTCTCAAACCAGAGGCTGACCCATCCCCACGCTTACCACAGTACCCACTCAAGCTAGCGCAAGAAGCCTCCAACAAGACCAGATCTCTACAACTCCTCAACAAGGGGGCGCTTTTGACCATGTATATCTTACCTGCAACACACCACTGTTTTCCTGTGAGGAAGAAGACCCCTCTCCCAGGTGAACTAGAGAAATTCAGGATGGTTCAGGACCTTAGAGCTGTCAATCAAGCTTCCATTTTGGAGACCCCGGTTGTCCCAGAAAACCCCCACAAACACTATTACACTCAGCACAATACCACCCCCATGGGCCATTTACAAGTGGCCGACCCTAGCAAATGCCTTTTTCAGCGTCCCTCTTCATCGGGACTGTCAGTAATTGTTTGCTTTCACATACAGAGGCCAACAATACACCTGGACCATGATGCCTCAGGGGGCTGAAAACTCTCCCAACCACTTTTCTTTTTTTTTTATCATTCAAACGTTTTATTGAATAAAAGATATATAAACAAATGTACAGAGCAAACAGAAAAATCAAATGTCGATATCCATTATCTCTGACAATATTAAGGAGCAAAACACAGACTATGTTGTACTCTTATGAGGGAACAGAGCATAAACCTGGAAGACATCAGCATATATACACCAGCCCGCCTCACTAAGAGTGGGAGGGAAGCGTATGAGCTTATTCATTCTATAAGCAATATAAACAGGAATAATGCTAACATTATCAGAAATAGTACAGATCAAATATTATGGGTATTACTGATCTCTGCACAGAAGTCTAGAAAACACACATAAATCTTAAGCGAATAGAAGGTGAAACACCATAACATGGAAACACAACAACAATAAAGGAAAAAACGGCTGAGGACCCCAACCACTTTTCTAAAGCCAAACAACCCTAATGCCATGGAGGGCTGACCAACCGGTTTTTACCCACCTCCAATATGTGGGATACCTTTTCTATTCAGTGAAAAGCTTAGCAACTACTACTCTTTGTCTTTACTACAACATTTGGCCTCAACTCTAAAGTTACTAAGAAGAAACTCCAATGGTTATGCTACTCAAGTCACTTTTCTGGGCCACTTCGCGTTTTTTTTTTTGGGGGGAGCAATATTTTCTCAAGGTTTGCAAGCACCTCACATAAACTGCAAATTTGCTATCGAGAGACATCCCGACCCCTCGTGGAACAAAACCGTTTAACAAGCTTTCCTTGGCATGGTGACTTACTGTAGACAAAGGATCCCAACGCTTCAGTCCTCACAAGAACCTTTGTATGAACGCCGTGAAGATGCCATTCTGGGATCAAGACCTTATCCATTTAATCTTGAGGTGGATGATGGAGTTGACCCCGTCTGTAAAGAACTCGTTGTCAGGTGCCCCGGCGCTCCGGCATTCCTGACTATACCCAACCTTTCACCTCGTCTCTTGAATTGTAGGACCAACGCTTCGAGTAGTCCTGCCCACCCAACCATTGAGGACAGAGAGGCCTCTTGGTACTAATCCATCCGCCTAGACCCATTGCAACAGGCGGCACCCCATATGTCCTGAAGGGCCGTTTTTTGCAGCTCAAGAGCCTTCTGATAAAACATCTGACATTTATTTTGGGGCCACCCTGTTACCATCCAGGCACCTCATGATTTGAAAGTCATATTAGATCAAAGTCAGCAAAAACATTTGTCAACACAACGCCAAATGCGTCTCCAATGCTCCCTTCTACTTCTTTCCAACGTTATGTTACAAAGATACAGCGTTCTCAACCCTGCCACCCTGCTTCCTCTCTCAAAGGGTGAATATATGGACCCTAGAGGGCATGGACTCCCCCCAATCCTCCGCTACCACATGATGATGATGACCCCCAGATGCCTCATATCATGATTGCCTTTGGAAGGTCCCTGCAGCAGAGAGGTGTCACTCTCCCCAACGTTTGCGAAACACCAATTGATAATACAAAACTATGTGCTATTCACTGATGGATCAAGATTTGCTTGATGAACAAAGGAACTTGTACTGAATATACTGTGACTCGCCCCATGACTGTTTGTTTTTCCGCAGGAGCACTCCCACCACACTATCAGCACAAGAAGCTGAGCTTGTAAGCCCTGACGGGTGGCATGCAGCCATGTAAGGGAAAACAGCCCAACATTTACACTGACTCAAGATATGCATTTGGCATAGCACAATATTCTTGGCAACTCTGGACAGCCGAGGTAGGGTATAAAGGCCAGTGGGAATTCCAATCAGAATGCAAAGGTTAGTATCAGAACTCCTGAGGCACTAAACCCTCCCCCAATAAGTAGCAATCATTAAAAGTGAAAGCACATGATAAACTGGCATCAAGAGGCGAAAAGTAACCATCTGGGCGGACCCAAACAGCTAAGTGGCTGCACACAACCACATGAGAGAGGAAAGCAGTGTGTTTATATATACAAGAGTTCAATCCAAGTTGCAAAGGACCTGTGAAGTCCCGGAAAATGCAGCAATGGAACAACCAGATCAGGCAGGGATAAAAAACCTTTAACTGTCCCTGCCTTGGCCAGAAATTTTACCAATAACTCTGTATTCATTAAGAAACACCCCAAGACAACCCACTGGCCTTTCTCCTTATGAAATACTCTGTGGGGAACACCCGAGAGTGGGCGGGTACCACCCATCAGTTAAGTTTGGGGAATGATAGGTGTTTGTGGAGTTTCATGATCCTTCTGTGAAAGAATTGAATAAACACCCTTTATCTCCTTTTCTATTCCGACCCCAAACTCTATCCCTTTTTGTCACCATCAACCAAAAATTTATGTACGGGTGACAAAACACGTAAGAACCCGGGGCCTAATTTGAAGGCCCATTCCAACCCTTCTAACCATTCTCAAAATGGGGAAAAATTGAAGGGTAAGTACAGGGATCCACGCATCGCAGCAAAAAGGCTCCCCATTTTCCTGAATATCCTTTTCTTTTAAACCTAGCGAATTACAGTTTTTCTCAGTAGCAATCACCCGGGATAATGGGGGCCCAAATTTTGGTATAATTCTTCAAGTGCCCAAGTAGCCACTATACATTTGATTCTGTATATTTTCCATTTTTTACATAGTTGGGCTCCAAGATGGTAGGCCCACCATTTAGGGGGGGGGGCAAAAATAATCTGTGTGAGGTGAAGGGTGGGGGGAAACTTGCAGCTCTTTTACAGCGGCAGAGGAATATGGGGATGACGGGGGGAACAACCCAACCGCACTGAAAAAAAAGATTCCAGACAAAGATCCCCCTAAATAGAAGACACTTACAAGGCAAAAACGGGAAAAAATTGTGATTATATAACTTGCAATCCTTTGATTCTAAATATAAAAGTCACCCCAACCTGTGATGCAGGAACCCTATGTAATGGGTACATATAGGGGGGATGTTATGGTTGCCCCATCTTAAAAAATTTCCAAGCTAAAAGTAGGGTGGGCTCTCCCAAGGGGGGTGTGGCTCCAAAATAAAAAAACCCGGGGACCCCAACCCCGTTGGCCCCCAAAACCCAAACATTCAAAAAAAAAATGGGACCATGACAAATCCCATTTTTTTGGGGACACCCGGAAATGGAAACGGATAAATAAAATGAATGCCTGGGTGGAAGGGTAAAAGTATATGCCCAAACCCAAAATAAAACTAATTGTTTGTATTCAGTGCCAACCCCCATCTGGGTAAAACCCCCTAACTATCCCTGTAGTGCAAAACAGTGTTTTATGAGGTTTTTTCACCAAATACCTCTACAAACCACAGTGCCTGTGAAGATTGGAAATTTAAAATACCCCATAGTTACCAAGCCCCCAAAACCAGGGGAAGGCCCCACAATTACCCGGGGGAATTACACTTGCTCGAGTCCCTCAGGTAAGATTTTAACAACTTTGTAAAGGGTTTTTTGTCCCAATTTTCATTCCCGGGATGCGCCAAAGTTCAGAATCGGTCCAGTCCTTAGTAAATTTTATTGGTTTTGGGTGGTGAGGTAAGTGAGGAGCGGGTTAGAGAGTAACTGGACGGTTCAATTACGTCACCAAAATTTAATCATGCCTTTCCACATATGTCAAACCCAGGGCCTTTAGTATCTTGGAAAGGAAACTTACATAGCAGAACAAGAGGGGGCCCCAGCTGGCAATTTTAACCAATTTTAAACATAGATGCCATAGGCTCCCAAGGGGGCCCTAATAAATTTAAAGGGGGTTGCCCAAGTCAAGCGGGGGGTTCCTCATTTTTTATGCCCCATGGGGTCTTAATGAAAGTCGACTGAATGAATTACCTTTTTTTAAAACCAAAAAGGGTTTATTAATTAAATCTAGCGATGATCTCCAAGGTCTAACCAACCAACTAGATCCCATTCCACCATAGTTCCAGAATAGAATGACTTTGGACATGTTTTTTAGCAGAAATGGAAGGGTTGAAAAGAAGGGGACTTTTGTTGCACATTATCCAGACAAACTGGTCCCACGGGAATTGCGATGGCCTTGAAAAAAATTTGGGATGATCGGCAAAGAGTGGAAAGAAAGTTTTGGGTTAAAGGACCCAGGGAATAGTTATTTTGGGGGGGATGTCAGGGGCAGATGTGGTTGACTCAAGTGGGCATGCCATAGTTATAGTTCTAATACTGATGGCAGTGGTTCTTCTGTGTATTTTCCCTTGCATAAAAAAGGGGAAAGAGTAGGGGCCTGTCAGGGCTGGGAAAGTCCAACTACAAAGGGGGTCACTCGCAAAGGAGGGGCTATCTAAAAACCTGTGAAGCATACACCCTTTTTTTCCCCCCCCAGCCTTGGCAGGCCAGGGTTTTTGTTTGGGGGAAAAAAACAATGTGAAACAAACTCAGGGTCAGAGTGTAATAATGTTTAGGGGAGTTTGTAAAGGGGAAACATTTTTTCTAGTGTTTTTTTTTAATAAAGTTTGTGCTGCAAAACATTTTACACATATTGCTTAGCTGAACAGCAGAGATACTCCCAAAATGGGGCCGCTTCCCGGGCCACTCCCCCCCCAAAATGTGGCGATGGACCTTAGAAAAAATGCCCTATCTGAAAAAACCAATTCAAAAATACCCCATTCCTGAGGAGCAAGAAACAAAGGAAATTAAACCCCGCCCCGAAAGCAATTTGAAAACCCATTGTATGTAATAAAGGCTATTTTCTGTGCCTGCTCCACAGAGGGTAGAGGTCAACCAGCTCTTTGGTTTTGGTTTTCATTTTTTTACACCGGCAATCAGGTTCAATTTTTGGGCAGAAGGGAGTCACGTGGGGGTACCCCTTAACCCCAACAATAGTATGTACAAAAACAACAGAAATCTGATAATTGTATTAAAACACAGTAGGTAATATGTCAGAATTGGGCTCCACTATTTTTTGCTGTTTTTTGTGGTAAAAGATTGCTGTAGCCCTCCCTATTCCCTAAAGATGAATAGTTTTTTACACCCAAAAATAGGGGCAGTTTGCGCCAGGCACACCATTTGAATGCCTGAAGTTTTCACCCCAAAATATGCTAGTTAGGTGCCTAGGTTATGGGCCTAAGATATGCTATGCAAGGCATACCACACGCCAGATTTATGAAAGGTTCATACATTCAGGAGCACTATAAACTCATTTAATGCGCTGACGGCGCCTCTTTTCTGACATGTCGCCCAATGTGTATTTATAGTATGTTCAAATAAAATCTGTCTGGTCTTCACTGCTATTCATTGTAGGTATAAAAACCCCGGCAAAAACGATAAAAAACCACTTTGAGGATGTATGGATGACACCCCGTCGCTTTTACAGTAAAAAACACAAAATGCCCCTTCCCGCGGCTTCCCATTTGACCCTGGCAGGGGCCCTGGGGCGTTATAGTCAGCGCTTTCGTGCCTTCCAGCAGGGTAACAGTAAAAAGGGTTGTCTCGTACAATGATTGGGTTTTTAAATTTAAAAATCTTTAAAAAACAAAAGCTTTTCAATATATGTTCCTTCAAATGTCCTACTATTTTTTAGCTAGCCCGTTCAAAAGGGGTGCCTCAGCTTCTCAAAATTTTATAGCACCAACCGTTGTCCCTTTTCTTTTCTGGGTTCAGGGTTTAATGACCCCCACCTTTGAAGACAGGGCGGAGCAGAGAGCCCCTCCTCACAGAATGCTTCTGTAGTGGGGGGAGGAGGAGGGAGGACTCTGGCTTCTATGTCCCTGCTGCTGGATTAACCCTGTGTGTGCCTGCTTCCTCCTGCTCTCTACACAGATTGAGCAGAGATGAGGCTGATCAATAGATGTGACAGCAGTGACCCTGTTTGTTACTATAATCATGATGTCTGTGGAGCTGTAACTATAATAATACTATACAGATTGTGAACAGTTCATGCTGTACTAGGGACACATCCTGAGTAACACTTTGCAGCTTTCCTGCCTCTGTTCTGAGAGGGTTTGTTTGTTGTTGCTGGAGATGTGGAGATATGTAAGCTAAGCAGAGGGTATAGGAACACTTGCAGACCCTCTGTTCTGCTATTAGCAATCATAGACCTCTCTAGGCAGGCACACACAGGGTTAACTCTAGCAGCAATCCCGGATAGCTGCCTGTGTGCTGAGAGGAGGGGGGAAGAGGGGGGGAAGAGGCAGAGAAGCTAGCACGCCCCTCAATTCAACTCCCATTCACAGACAGAGGCTGAAAGCTATTAATGAGACAACTCCTTTAAGCACTTGGCTTCAACTAGCACAGCTGCTCTGCTTCGACCTGATGAGGGGAACTATAAGGCTATGTTCACACAGCTTAATTGCGGGACGTATTTCGCCCTGTAATTACGCCGTGTGTACGGGGGCGGGGCAGAAACGGGACGGGGGGGCTGGCAGCCCGCCGGCCCCATAGACATGCATTGTCCACGGCGCGGATACGCTGTGAATAAGTAGCATGTCAATTCTATCACCAATAGACTTATTGTGAGAGCAGGTAGATGAGAAGTAATCCATAGTTCTCTATGAGAAATTTGGATTACCGTAATGACTTGGACGTATTTCAGCTCTTAATTTGCGCAGTACGGCGCAAATTACGAGCTGAAATACGTCCTAGAATAAGCCGTGTGAACATAGCTTAAGGGTATGTTCACACGATGTATTGCGGCACGTACAGTACGCGGCGCAATACATGGTGTGTTTCGGAGGTTCACGCTAATACGTGCGTACTCCCGCAGCGTGGGGAGGCCGGCAGCCTGCCGGCCCCATAGACATGCATTACTTGCGGCGCGTATTTGCCACAAATAATTGACATGTCACTTATCTCCTTGCGCGTACAAAACGATCATATTGTACAAGCGGGGAGAGGAGGCGTAATCCATAGTTCGCTATGAGAGCTATGGATTACCGTAATTATGGGGCGCATTTTCCTGCGTATTAGGTGCAGTACGCCGTGAAATACGCTGCGAAATGCGCCCCAAAATAAGCCGTGTGAACATATCCTAAGGGTGCGTTTTTGATGCGGGTTTTTTTTGCAGAAATTCACAGTAATTTATGTTGTGCATTGTAGCCAAAAAAAAAAAAAAAAACACATCAAAACCGCACCGAGTGAAAGCACCCTAAAGTCAAGGCTCTTGTTTCCCTCATTGCCTGAGATTTTCCTGGACATGTTGGTTCCTGCATTTGGCTTTGCCTGTGGATTCCTGCTTTGTTCTCTGGCCAGCTAGACTTTTGTTTTTGTTCTGTTTGTCTGGATGTCTGTTTTGTTTTCCTGCTTGCTGGAATCTGTTTTGCCCCTCACATCCCCTTGGATTCACCCTTTTATTTTAGTTTTTTTTTCCCGGGACAGTTTGTGTTTTTGTTGTTTATTTTCTCATGATGAAGTCCGTTCTGAAAGAAACCTGACAACTCAAAGATATGACAAAAGAACTTTTAATAGCTAAACATTCTAGATTCATGAAAGATACCTCGAACACATGAAAGTTATTTTTTTGAAGGGTTTGTCTCTTGTATTCAATGGTCTGCTAATTACTCTGACATCAGATAAAAATCTCCTGCTCTCCAGTCCAGAGAAGCTCTAGAGCTAAAGTAAACAGTAATAATGGGTCTCCTTTGTTTGTTAGATAACATTCAAGCTCTCAGGCTGCTGGCAGCTGTGTACTGACCTGTGTGATGTTATCCGTGCTATCAGATAAGACAAACAGCAGGGCAGAGCAGTTTCATAACCTAGAGAAACCTGGGTGCACTCAGAGCTGATAAAATCACTTTTATCTCCTCAACAAAGGAAAATAAATAGATATATTTGGAAAATGTCTTCATTTACTGTTCCCTACATGTTGAAAGCTATTTTTTTTGTAGTGAGACAACCCTATTAATGGCATATGATTTGTCAGATCAAGTAGAGGAAAAAATCATAGCATTATCAACAAAAAGTCCCAATTAATACTTTATTGCTCCTCCTCAGACTTTTAGAATAAAAGCCTGAATTAATTGAGGCAAGAACTTCACTGATCATTAAAAATAGATTTAAAAATCGTCTGTAATTCAGATTGTCGCCTACGAAAGAAGTTGTGTTGTTCTTAAAGGGGTGTTACCATGAGGTAGGTGCAAGTCGACCGTGGATATGAATAAGGAGTGCGGTGTTGGCGGCCGTCCTCACCATTCACTTCTATGGGCAATTCCGAATATAGCTGAATGCATACACTTGGTTATAATCGGAACTCCCATTAAAGTGAATAGAGAGGATGGACACAAGTGCCACCCTCCTCTTCCACATGCATATTCAGCCTGCAGCTAGCTATGAGCAACCAGTGCAGGGGATTTGACCTCATGGCAAAACCCCTTTCTTTTTTTTAACCATAAACTTTTTATTGGTCAGATATAAAGTAGTACAAAAAGAGTACAGTATATGTCATTGTAAGACCAAATTTCAACTTTTATCCCCAAAACACAAGCAAAACCCCTTTCTGACACAGGATGTATGGCTTGGTTCTGGTGCCAGTAAAGTTCTATTTAGCGGGTTAACTCGGTACATAGAAGGCTGGTATCGGCTGCTAATTGCAGCTGAAAACCGTTGGCAACCATTGGCTGTTTAACCCCTTAGATGCTAGAACTAAATGAATAAGAATCAGTGTTGTGCACAGTTTCTCATGATGATAACACCCCCGTAACAAGACTGCAGTGTGCCGACCAGTTAACGTCTGCCGTTTATCACTTCCTGTCCTAGACAGGCAGTGATAAAACCACTATCTTTGTGCACCCTTCTGCATTGTTTATACCAGGCATCCTCAAACTGCGGCCCTCCAGCTGTTGGGAAACTACATCTCCCATCATGCCCACTGTTATTGATTATATAAATGCATGATGGGAGTTGTAGTTTCCCAACAGCTGGAGGGCCGCAGTTTGAGGATGCCTGGTTTATACAATGCAGAATAATTTATTGTTGCTCATGCACCCTAGTGGTCAAGTACCCAATGGGGATTGAATGTAAAAAAAATGTAAACATTTTTTTAAAAGTAACACCGCCATCGTTGTACACCCATCAAGTGGTAAAGTACCCTAGAGGGACTAACTATTACAACTCTTACTGTGAAAAAAAATAATGTTTAAAAGTATTAAAAAAATAAAAATATTAAAAGTTCAAATAATTTTGCTTTTGCCATTGTACTAATAAAAAAAAATAATAAAAATGTACACATAATTGTTATTGCCGTGTCTGTAAAAGTCTCGATCTATTAAAATATAATATTATTTATCCTGAACGCTTACCATAGTAAAAGAAAAAGCAATCCAAATGTCAAAATTGTGGGTTTTTTTTGTCATTTCACATCCCCTAAAAATTGAAATAAAAAGTGATCAAAAAAATGGCACCAATAAAAATAACACTCAGTCTGCAAAAAATGCACCCACACTCAGGTCCACAGGTGGAAGAAGAAAAAAGTTATTGGTCGCAGAAAATGGAGCACACTGAAGAACAGAGAATATTTGGATTTTTTTTCCATACCAAAACATAATAAAAACCCTACATAGTTGGTATTGCCGGAATGATTTCAATCTGCAGAATACAGATAACACAGAGTTAATGCTGTAAAAACAAAACCCCTGCAAACATGGCGCAAGTAAGTTTTTTTCCACATTTTGACCCACTCTGAATTTATTTGCGGTTTCCCGGTATATTCTATGGTACAATGAATGACACCATTAGAAAATACATCTTGTCCCGCAAAATAAAAGCCCTCATCTGTCTATGTAGATGGAAAAATAAAAAAGTTATGGGTCTTGGAAAGAGAGGAGGAAAAAAACTTAGGGTCACATGTATGAAAACTCCCTAGGTATAAGACTTTGTCGCCCATAGCAACCAATCAGAGCTCCCCTAACATTTTTTCAGAGCACTATATGAAGTGAAAGGGGAGCTCTGATTGGTTGCTATGGGCAACAAAGAAAGTCTTAGACCTAGATAGTTTTCGTACATGGGGCTCTTAGAGCTACATTATTATGACCGGCTTTCAGGAAGGGGTATCCCAGCACTTCAAAATACTTGTTCATCTGTTGGGGCGTGATGAAAACTAGAAGACAGGAAGAATACTTACCTCTTGGTCGCTGCGGCCATCCTTGCGGTCCTGGCTGTAGCTGTGAACGTTTATTGTGGTGCAGCCAATCACAGGCCTTAAAGGGGTTGTCTCACTACAAGGATTGCTTTTTACGTTAAAGATCTTTCAAAAACATGTCACTTTGTAATATATGTCCATTAGCAGTGTTCTACCTATTCCTAGATATCCCCTCTTGTATGAGCTGCATCAGCTCCTCAGGTCGCTATAGCTACAGACCTATTCGATCTTTCCTGTCAGTGCTGGTCACTATAGCTACAGACCTGGTGTCCTCAGCAACTCATCACTGCAGGTCAGTAGAAGCCAGTAAACATTGAATTCAAAAATGAAACTGAGAAAACAGGACTGAGGTGAGATGAATCCTTGTAGTGAGACAACCCCTTTAACGTTCACGTGACCTCTGTGGCCTGGGATTGGCTGCACCTCACGTGAACAGTCACAGCCGGGATCACCAGTTTGTATGCTATGTATGTTATTGCATTGTAAACAGTACTGTATGATGTCAACGTTGTCATTTTTGCTATGGACTTTTCAATAAACCGTGTGTAAAACAAAAAAAAAAAAATCGTGCCTCCCTATATCAGTGCTGCCAGTCCTGAAGCTGGCACCTGTTGCCATGGTAACTGCCTGGCCCTTCGTCCCCCTTTCCACATGTAGCGCCCACATGTGTGTCTGCACCCCTCTGCAGCGCCGTGTGGGCAGGTGACACTAGGTAATAACGCACACACCACTGGCAGCAGTGAAGCTCCTACTCACATCACCGTCTTTCTCTAGTTTGCTCTCCCATTGGCTGCCCGCATCCAGACAACCAACCTTACCCGCCAAAGGATTGGACGAGCGCTCCTAGGCGCTAATGACGTGGCGGCTCACTATTGGCTGATGGGCTGCGCCAGCCGCCATTCCGTTCCTCTGATTGGACAACGAATCGATGCGGTTGTCTGGAGCCGGCTGGTCTGTGCAAGATGGCGACGGGTTTCTTTCAGGTTGAGGAATGGTGATAAGGGACCGAAAGCCTCGTTCAGGAGGTGAGTAGTGTGGCCCGGGGAGGTCACTGGCGGCTGCAGCAGCGCTCCTCAGCTAATGCACTGGGAAGCAGTTCAGCGACAGGGGACCGCTGTTTCGCAGCAATGAGGCCTCACCTTCACCTGTTATACTGTGGGGACTCCCGCTGTGTGTAGCCCGGGTGCTTGTGACTACCTCTGCTGCCTGCACTGTATACCGGTCACTAGTAGAGAGTGCAGTGCAGCTGACACTGAGCCCTGTGCTGCAGCCTGGCCAGTACTCGCAAGGTCTAGTTCATTCTAACGTGGGGCTGTGATCACACTGTACTGTTTCTTCAGCGTTACCGCACTGTAACGATGTGCTCAAATAAGATCAGAGGCATTGAGTTTACCTCATTATGTGCTGCTGGCGATACCCAAGTAACAGTCCTGGCCTGGTAAATGATCCTGGATGTGGTCAGGCACTATGGAAACTGGCTAGCAGAAAGGCTGAGTTCACACGGCTGATTTTTCAGCGTCAAAACCTTGTCTGAAAGCTCCTCAATGCAGCAGTTTTCAGATGAGGATTTGATGCGGGTTTTGGCATGGTTTTATTTAATACACTATGATCGTATTAAAAGTCATATTAAATTTTTATATATATATAATATATATATATATATATATAATAATATATATATAATATAGTATAGCATGTGTACTAGTGTGTGTGTCTATATAGTATTTTATTTATATATAAAATACTAATATACTACACTATACTATATATATTATGATATAGTAATATTAATATATATATATATATATATATATAATATATATATATATAGTGTATATAAAATGTATTTAATTTGGTTCTTATGGTAGTTTGGTGTTGAAAAAGCTTCAAGAATTGACAAGACACTTCTTTTTCAGTGTTGAAACTGTGTCGTGTGAACTATAACATAGGAAACAATTAACATGAACTGAGGTAGTTGAGGAGGCTTTTTTGGCGCAGAAAATGCATCAGTGCACGTTTAAATCAGCTGTGAACATACCCTAAGGCAGGCATCCTCAAACTGCGACCCTCCAGCTGTTGGGAAACTACAACTCCCATCATGCATTTATATAATCTATAACAGTGGGAATAATGGGAGTTGTAGTTTCCCAACAGCTGGAGGGCCACCGTTTGAGGATGCCTGCCCTAAGGGTATGTTCACACGGCTTATTTTGGAGCGCATTTCACGGCGTACTGCGCTTAATACGCGGGGAAATGCGCCCCATAATTACGGTAATCCATAGCTCTCATAGAGAACTATGGATTACGCCTCCTCTCCCCGCGCGTACAATACGATCGTATTGTACGTGCAGGGAGATAAGTGACGTCAATTACTTGTGGCGATTATACACCGTGAGTAATACATGCCTATGGGGCGGCGGGCTGAACCTCCCCCCCCCCCTTTACCCCCCCGCGCCACGGGAGTACGAACTTCCGAAACACACGATGTATTACGGCGTGTACTGTATGCACCGCAAGCACGGTAACATCCCAAGGCTCTTTTTTCACGATTCCTATTAAAACACGTGTAGTTCACACACAAAAGGTTTTTTACGACATTTAGACGCTTATTTGGACGATGAAAAAGAAGTGACATGTCAGTTCTCGAAGCGTTTTCAGCACTGAAAATCCACATAGGAATCAATAGAGAGCGTCAAAACCTCGGCGCATTTTTAGATGCATTTCTTGGCGCGATTTTGCCCTGGCTGTTAGTTTGGATGTGTGAAAACAGTGTTTGTTGTTCATAGCAACCAATCAGAGCTTAGCTTTCATTACTCCAGAGCAGGATAAGAAATTAAAGCTGAGCTCTGGTTGCTATGGGCAACAAGGGCAATCTTCTGAGAATCTTATGAGTAGACAGTTTTCATAGATGAGGCCAATGTGCACAGCTCGCATGCCTTCTTCTTCATTGACAGCCATTATCTGGCTTCGGTCACCAAAGTCAGTGGGATGACAGGTGATAAGCGTGCCTTCCTCTGGATCAACACTAACACAAACTGAACTGGATGACCTTTTTTTTCACCTTACAAACTATGTAACTATGATATAGATAACAAACGCTGTCACCCATCCACATCATCTGCCTGGAACCTATCATCTTCCATTTAAAGGGGGTAAACAAACTCCCGGGAATCATAGGGTTGATTGGTCAAACGGAAAACCCCCGGGACAAGCGCTAAAAAACGGTAAAAGGGCCCAAGCAGCTGGGAATTCATTTGAGTGTAAAAAACTCTGTTCCCGGTGACTTGAGGTTAAGACTACTATGTAACAGCAAGAACAGTAAGAAATTCACATTCATGCACATGTTATCTGACAAAGAAGTATTATAAGGCCCTGTTCTGGGTGAAGCCTCCATCGCAGAGCTGGCGCCAGATCCGTTACATGCTATATTGTTCCGTCCTTTTTTCCCACACGCCGTATTTGCGGCACGCATTTCACTGCATATTTGCACTTTAATACGGGCGAAATGCACGGCACAATTACGGTAATTACGTCTGAATTACGCCTCGTCTCCCCCGGTGTACAATACAGTCGTATTGTACGCCAGGGGAGTGAAATGACAGGTCACTGAAGTGAATGGGGTCCCTCCCCCCATCCTTGAAATTACATGCTGATCAGAACGTGCTTCCAAAACACACGGCGTACTGTGGCACGTACAGTATGCACCCTAGTATGCCTAGTGTGAACATACCCTAAAAAAGAATCTGCAATGGAGGCTCCTAGCGGAACCACTGATGCAGATGTGAGCCAGACCTAACATTCACAAAATAGGTATAGCATTTACACAGTTGTGTCATAGTATTATGACCTTGGCAGCGCTTAGGAAAGAAGTGGTGAGCTGGCTTGGTGGGTATATATGATGTGTGCAGACTGCCTATCACACATCTCGTTTCTGTCATGGGTAAAAGGTGAATTATCAGAGTTGCAAAAAGGGCTAATTATTGGCAATTCTGAAGCTGTGCAGTTTGTGAGCTGTTCGCGTGCTGCTGTGGTGAAAGCGTATCCTGAGTGGACAAATGACACCAATGTGAATAAGCCATGTGCCACTGATGTGAGAGGTTAACACCAGCTACAAATAGACACAAGAGTGAACTGAAACACTACAGTGGAGCAGCTCACAGGCAAAATGAACCAGGGGACGTCCAGATGTGTCTAAATCAATAGTTCAGCGAACCAGACTGCATATGAGGTCCATAGCAGACGGATGGTCAATGCACCTCTGCTAAAGAACTTGCATATGCAGAAAAGGCTTCAGTTTTCACTGCAGTATTGGAATTGGATCTCCATTTTTAAGCTGTCCACACACCTTCAATAACATTCAGGCAGCAGCCACTCCTCCTGACCCCCCCCCCCCTCCCCCCCCAAACACATGGGTTGCTCGTTTTCAGCTGAGAAAACCCTGCATCCTCAATGGGGAAAGAGGGTTGGGATATGTGTGTAATATATATAATTTATATATATTATAGTAATATAATATATAATACATATATAATATTATATAATATATAAAAATATATACATACACTCACGGCCACTTTATTTAGGTACAAACCTGTCCAACTGCTCGTTAACACTTAATTTCTAATCACCAATCACATGGCGGGAACTCAGTTTCATTTAGGCATGTAGACATGATCAAGACAATCTCCTGCAGTTTAAACCGAGCATCAGTATGGGGAAGAAAGGTGATTTGAGTGCCATTGAACGTGGCATGGTTGTTGGTGCCAGAAGGGTTGGTCTGAGTATTTCAGAAACTGCTGATCTCCTGGGATTTTCACGCACAACCATCTCTAGGTTTACAGAGAATGGTCCGAAAAAGAAAAAACATCCAGTGAGCGGCAGTCCTGTGGGCGGAAATGCCTTGTTGATGCCAGAGGTCAAAGGAGAATGGGCAGACTGGTTCGAGCTGATAGAAAGGCAACAGTGACTCAAATAGCCACCCGTTACAACCAAGGTAGGCAGAAGAGCATCTCTGAACGCAACAGTACGGCGAACTTTGAGGCAGATGGGCTACAGCAGCAGAAGACCACACCGGGTGCCACTCCTTTCAGCTAAGAACAGGAAACTGAGGCTCCAATTTGCCCAAGCTCATCGAAATTGGACAGTAGAAGATTGGAAAAACGTTGCCTGGTCTGATGAGTCTCGATGCTGCGACATTCGGATGGTAGGGTCAGAATTTGGCGTCAACAACATGAAAGCATGGATCCATCCTGCCTTGTATCAACGGTTCAGGCTGGTGGTGGTGGTGTCATGGTGTGGGGAATATTTTCTTGGCACTCTTTGGGCCCCTTGGTACCAATTGAGCATCGTTGCAACACCTTGTGAATCTATGCCACGAAGAATTGAGGCAGTTCTGAAGGCAAAAGGGGGTCCAACCCGTTACTCAGCATGGTGTACCTATAAAGTGGCCGGTGAGTGTGTGTATAAATATATATAATATATATATATAAATATATAATATATATAATCACAAAAGGTTAGGCTATGTTCACACGGCTTATTTTGGGGTGGATTTCTTTCTGTATTTCGCGCCGTACTGCGCTCAATACGGCTGAAATCCGTCCCAGTCATTACGGTAATCCACAGTTCACATAGAGAACTATGGATTCCGTCTCCTCTCCCCGCTCGCGAAATACAGCGAGCGGGGAGAAAGTGACACGCCGTAATTGCGGGCGAAATCCGTCCCGCAATTACGGCGTGAATAAGTAATATTTGGCTTTTGGTTGAAATTTCAGGATGCTAAAAGACGGCATGACTATAAAGTGTTGGAAATTGTATTTTGCCGTTCATATGTCTCTCTAAATTTGGTATTGCGAAGATATGTATATTTTATTTTTCTGTATTTTATTTTTTACAATGGAAAATCAATAAAAACATGTTTAAAAAAAAAAAAGAAAAGAAATTTCAGGATGAACATAACATTTCTTGGAAACTTTTTAAAATTAATTAAATGAGACCATCTCATCACTTAAAATGCACATGTCCAACTGTTCAGTGTTTCAGTACTTTTTGCACAACTTGCAGATCTCCAATAAGGAACTTAACGGGAATATTCACAGTAGGTGTTTGAGGATCCTTGACTCGCCCAATAAATTTAGGGGATCAGTGTGTTTGTGTGTGTGTGTGTATATATATATATATATATATATATACACACACTAGTTAGGAGTGATGTGACTTTCTTGGATATGTTTCGGGACTCGTGGCATGAGTTGTGCATCGCTGGTACCCGTTGATTTAATAATAATAATTTTTGGTGTGTTGCTGTTTGTTTATTTTTTTTAAATTCTTGCTTATTGTGGGTAAAAGAGTCCAGTGGGCGGTCTTATTAGTGATTGACAGCTATCTCTATGCACCCTCATAGCAGGAAGGCTGTCAATCACTGATAACGCCGCCCACAGGACTCTTTATCCCAAAATGAATAAAATACAAATTCTACTGAATCTTTTCCCACAAAACTATACATCTATCTGCTCTTAATGCTCTATACTATGCTGCCTGCAGATCACATTGCATGTTCAATGTGACAGGTTCCTTTTAAGCCCTGTGACAGCAGGTTACTCCTGGATCCCAAAACAAGCCGTCATCTCATTCACACAAGCTCTTTGCATGTCTATGGGGGAGCTGAGAGAGAGCTTTTAGCTGCTTCTTGTGCAACAATTAATAAGACAATGGGTTTAAATGGCATTCTGACTCTATTTGATGGGTTGTTTTAAAAACGTCATACATATATACACAAACTTTTTTTTATATCTATATTCATTTCAGCTTTTGTGTTTCCTGACATTTTCTTTCTCCTCTTCTTTCTGTCTTTTGTTGCAGGTAAAGCAAAGCTTCAAGTCCAACAATGACTTCTCAATGATAACGCTTCTTAAGCTGAATACATTGTGATTTCCAATAATTGAGGCAGTGGTTCTAAAAGCTGTCTACATTAATGAAAAGAGCAATGTGGCCAGCTTAACTGAATCTTCTGTCTGGCCAATTGAGATATGCTATATCCACTGTATTGGACATTCTCCTTTAAGGACTAAGAATAGAAATTACTGAATTGTGTAGTTATTAGTTGTACTGATTTAGTTTTGAATATGGATCAATGTGAGTATGTAGCTCCTCTTCCTGATGACCCTGGACGCACAGAAATGGAATGCATATCTGCTTGTCCCCCACCACTGCCGCCAAATGAAGAGCCTCCACCACCTCCCCTGCAAACGTCCAGTGGTGCAGAGGTAATGGACGTTGGCTCTGGTGGTGATGGACAGTCACAAACCCCAGCTGGGGACCTGCAGCTAAACTTCGGAGCACAGCTACTCACAAAAGGGTCGTCTGCTTACAAGAGTCGTCCGACACTGATAGATCAGTTACAAAGTGACCAAAGTCCCAGAACAGCTCGTCATGCACCAGCAGTTAAGAAGTTTACTCCTGATCTTAAATTGCTTAAAGATGTTAAAATCAGTGTAAGTTTTACAGAGAGTTGTAGAAGCAAGGATAGAAAGGTTCTGTACACTGGAGCAGAGGCAGAGGATCAGACAGCAATAGATAGCAATAACACTGTCAATGGAGAGTTGCATGTTTGTCCTTTTGCTGGTAATAGCAATGATAAAATTGTCAATAATCATGAAATTGCAAATAAAAGAAATGAGGAGGCGGAACCCGATCAGGAAAAGAAAGTGGAATACGCCGTTCTCGATGATCTGGAGGATTTCACAGAGAACGTGATGGAGGTAGATGAGGACGGAGCAGAGTTTGTATCGGAGTCCCTCTTCAGAGAGATAAAATTGATGACGAGTCCCTGATCTACAACTACGAGGTATGTGTGCAAGTGCTAATGCTACCCCCATAATCTACTAATCCTTAGCATTTCATTTTTAGTTCCACAATTTGTCTCTTAATGAACACTGCTTCGTCATATGCTTTCTAACCATGCCTTGGTCGGATATGTTTACTGTGTATTGCTGACTACATATGAGTGTTGTGTTGTCTCCGTGTTTTGTAGACATTCTTTACCATCCTCTCTAGCTGCAGATTGGAGGTACATATCTGTGCTCGGTGTTAAGGGGAATTTTGCCTCTCCCATCTTTGGAGGGGACGTACCTGATAGTTTATTTTGCAGGATGATTTTGATAACGATGTGGATGCACTGCTGGAGGAGGGTCTACATACTTCAAAGAAGAGAAGACTTGAAGAAAAGTACGACGAAGAAAGTGATCACCATTCAGATGGAGAGACCAGTGTTCAACCAATGATAACCAAAATTAAAACTGTATTGAAAAGTAAGAAAAGCTTGTTGCTTGTGTACTGTGCACCAGTGTTAGACAAGTGATAGGTCATAATATATCAAAGGCTGGGTTCACACGGTGTTTTTTGACAAGTATTTTAACGTATTTGTAAGCCAGGAGTGGAGCCTACACAGAGGAAAAAACATAATGAAGAGGCTTGTACTTATTCTGCATCTTGGGTCCATTCCTGATTTTGGCTTACAAATACTGCTGTGTGTACCCAGCATAAGGCAGTGTTCACACGGCTTATTCGAGCCGTAATTGCGGGACGGATTTCGCCCGTAGTTACGGCTTGAATAAGGGGCGGCGTGGCGGGGGAGCTGGCCGCCGGCCCCATAGACATTGCATTATTCACGGCGCGTACGCGCCGTAAATAATGTGCATGTCACTTTCTCCCCCCGCGGCAGATTCGCCGAACGGGGAGGAGCGACGGAATCCACAGTTCTCTGAGAACTGTGGATTTCCGTAGTTACTGGGACGGATTGGAGCCGTACTGCAGCGCAAATCCGGCATGCAGTATGGCTCCAATCAGTCCTAAAATAAGCTGTGTGAACGAAGCCAAAGGGCATGTCCCCACGGCACGGGTTTTCGGCCGGTTTTTCAGCCGGTTTGCGGTTTTTCAGACCGCCTGAAAAACCGGCCGAAAATTGGCACAATTGTGCTCTATGGAAAACCCGTGCAGCAGTCCCCACAGCACGGGTTTGCTGCCGGCGGTCCGGCGGCAAAACATTGAACGTATTCATTCTTCCGTCCGGTTTCCGAACGGAATATGAACAACTCAACTGGAGGGGGGAGGGCTGTTCTCCGCTCATTGCAAACCGGCCAGTATTTGTCCACTGCCTTGGGAACATGCCCTAAGGGTTCTAAGCTTCTAAAAACTTGTGCTCAAAAGGCAGTATTCAAGAGAGATGATTTTTTTTTTTAACCTCCCTACACAGACTGTTGATAGGAGCACCAGTGGAATTCTAGA
The DNA here is from genome assembly GCA_025379985.1 of Phyllomedusa bahiana. NCBI lineage: Eukaryota > Metazoa > Chordata > Amphibia > Anura > Hylidae > Phyllomedusa > Phyllomedusa bahiana. The sequence goes on from JAODAL010000593.1 coordinate 116,548, forward strand.
AGAATATGGCCTGGGCTTTTTATTCAATCAATGCTCTCTTGTGTGTGGCAGAGCTGGTTTTACACAAGAAAAATGTGTTTTTTGTATTACAGCTCAAAAGCCCACGCATAGCTCTAAGAATCCAAACTAACAGCATCTTTGGAATCCATGGTACAGTCAGTTCGGGTCATTAGATCCTTAGTTGGATCTGGATTTGCAGTCATGATATGGAGGCAAAAATGTAAAATGGGACAACACCTGATTTATAAGTGCTAATACACATAGAGCACTTCCTGAATGAGATTCAAGCTTTGATCTTCTTCTTTAGGAACCCATCCCCCATTTTCTTTACAAGCCTCCACAGCTGGTGTGGAGAGGCAGGATGAGGCCAATTGTCTATTAGAAAACTTAATTGCTGCCTCTACTGTAGCAGTTTGTTTAAAGGGATTATGTCACCAAATTTTTTTTTACTTATTAAATCTAGACCCTGATTCATATTCTTTTCCTCTTAGCCGTTTTTATTTTCCGATTGTAGATTTCTCATTTCAGTCGTCTATATATGATTGTGGGGCTAGCATTCTTGCCTGCGCTGCTTTAACAGCATTTAGAGAGATGCTTTACAGCAGCTTCATGCACATAGGAACCTTAAGACCGACTCCGTCCCATTGACTTCTATAGGAGAGATTTCTGGGCATGCTCTGTGACCTGGGATGAAGTCAGTGTGCAGGGAGGGGGAGGGGGAAAGGGTGAATTGTGAAATCTCCTCTTGTGACTGGTGGATTCTGTCAATCTGTGTATCTTATCTATACACATTGATGTCTCCTTTCAGTTTGACTCTGCTTGTGCTGATAATGAGCAGACTACTGAGAATCTCTACAGAAAAGGAAGTGTCAGATAATTAGGCCTAGTGGCCAAAGTGAAAACTGCAGGACTCAAGAATTATTAAACAATATTGAAAGTGATATGAAAAATAAAACAAAATGACCAAAAATTCTTAAAAAATGTGTTTAACATAAAAACAAGAGTTAAAAGATGAGTCATTTTTTGATGACACATTAGGAGTTCAAGAGGAAAATCAATGCAGATGATTATTATTATTTAGCCTTAGGAAATTAAATCTGTGGTGTGAAACAGGAAATGGGCACAACAAAATATGCAGTTTGATTTTATTTTTAGTGTGGGCAATGAATAGTTAACTATTAATATGACGTATCCTTTCTAATATAAAGGTCGAGGCCGCCCTCCTACTGAGCCCTTACCCGATGGATGGATCATGACATTCCATAACTCCGGCATTCCTGTCTACCTACATAGAGAAACAAGAGTGGTCACGTGGTCTAGGCCTTACTTTTTGGGAACTGGAAGCATAAGAGTACGTAGACAGAATAAAACGATCGATGCTTATCTGTATTTCTTGATTTAAATGGCATTGTAATATGTCGTCTTTTACATTTTTTTTTTTTTTTCAATTTTCTTTAATAGATTACCTGTTGCTTTGTGTCCCTGTCCATGTAATAGAAATTTTATTTTACTCCCACGGTACTGTAAGAATCTGTGTAACCTGTATTTTCCTGCAAAGGTGTAGGTGTCAAGTTGACCATACATTAGTATGTTATAAAGCAAGAAAAACCAAGCAGATTCCTGCAAAATATTGTAGTAAAAAAAGCAGTCCAGCTGGTATTTTTGTCATTAAAATAGGTGCTAATTCTGGGGCCATGAGTCTAGTGGTCGCTGTTGCGTGTACACACAGAAATTTGCATACTCAACTGTACTACTTTATATACAAAAGCTATGTTTGAATAAAACAAAACCGGACCCAAAAGACACATTTAAAACTATGTAATAGTGCACATCATGTTCCAAACCTTTGACTGGGACGAAGGACCCATCATACATGGTATGCACAAGACCAACAGACTAAAAAATACAAACATTAGATTGTTTAGTACAATGTCAAATACATACAACAAAGTAGAGGGACTATCAGGGGCGTAGCTACAGGGGGTGCAGAGGTAGCAGTCGTTACCAAGATGACACCAGTACTATAAATGGTACATGGTAGTTGGGGGGCCCCTATTTCACTATTTGCACCAGGAGCATCAAGTTTCGCTTCTGGTGATTTATTAGTATATCACCAAAATCCAACGATGCAGTATCAAGAAAAGATGATAAATATCAACTAAAGGCAATGTAAGTGTATTGTGGTGGAAAAATAAAGTACAACAGATGGGTGTGAGATCCTCTATATCACTGTTACCACAAGTTCACTTTAAGTAGTTCATTATGAATCTTTCATCTGTCAGTTTTCATACTGTTCTAACATAATAATAGTGGGACGTTTGGTAGCATAGCAATCTTACATAATACATACTTGCATTTGTCGAATAATATTAGTATCATATATTTTGCTATGTAGTGTTTGAACTGTCTGTTAAATCATTTTATCTGATGTTTTAGAAACATGATCCTCCTATCAGTAGTATTCCTTGCTTGCATTACAAGAAAATGAAGGACAATGAAGAGCGGGAACAGAACAGTGACACTTCGTTAACTGGTCTTCTGTCTGAATCTCCCTGTGACAAAAACTTCGAGCAACCGTCAGATGAGACGGACTCCACCGTGGCTGGTAATTTTCCATCAGATGATAAAGAACCAGCAGTGGAAGTCACTCAGGGAGCACTGGGTCAAGTTAGGGCTAAAGTGGAAGTTTGCAAAGATGAATCCATTGGTAAGTAAAGCTTCTTAGTTGCCTCGATGAATGTATTTCTGGTAAGGCTTTAAACTATGGGTAAACAGAATGCTGTATACATGTGCTATATCAAGCAGTACCGTGTTGCTCCAAAAATAAGACCTATCCCAAAAAAAGGCCCTATCTTGATTTTTCGCTGTTTTTATAGTAGGCTTAAAATATAAGCCCCAGTTACAGTTCAAATTCACTGCACACCTTTACAAATCCTCTATTCTAAACTCTACCGTTTATTTTTAAACTTGATTAACAATTTTTGGGGATATACTCACTGGTAGCTATTCCATTCGCTTAGGATGATTTTTCCCTATGCTTGCTCAGCCCTCTTATTCAGTCAATCAGTCAGGGAAGCATCCCGAAAGGGTCGGCCTGACTTTAAATGACTGGCCCTACTGTCCCTCTCTTATATCTTTAAATTTAATTATTTACCAAGATAAGTCTCCATATATAATTGCCACTCTTTCTGATAAGGAAAAATATGGAGAAATATACAATATATACAATAGGGTCCTGTAGTGACTCTTTATGTGTGTATGTCTTTATACAATATTACCCCATAACTAGTGAGCTAGACAAACAGAGGATGAAAAGACATGGATATAACCTGAAAAAATCCACCTCTAAGATAGATAAATATAAATAGACAATCATTTATATGACCCTAAGGGTCTACTCCTAAGATAGATAAACATAAAGGGTAGACAATCCTTTATATGACCTTAAACGTTTAAGCTACCAGTGAGTATATCCCCAAAAAAATTTAATCAAGTTTAAAAATAAAAGTTAGATTTTAGAATAGAGGATTTGTAAAGGTGTGCAGTGAATTAGAAATCACAGATCCTGGATAAAATATTTTTTGTTTTCTATGTATGAACCAGTTACAGTTCACACAGTTCCAGCCAGCTATACCGGCAGATTCCAGTGGGACCGTCCTCTGCATGGCAAATTGAGGCCTGCCATCTTATGCACTCAATCACTGCCTCCCAGTCTCCTCTCAACTAGGGCTTCACGCTTTGATCCATCGGCAACAAGAGCAACACAACCAGTGGAATAAACTGCGACAGGCTATCCACAGCCACAGCATTCCAGGGTTCTTTCCCAATTGCAGTATCCCCTGTGGCACTGCTGAGACGCCCTTTCATGAGCTGCATCCATTACCTGGAGTGTACTTAGTGGCACTTCCTCAACCCATCTCTTTATCTTTGTGGGCTTCCTTTCGCTTCTGCGCTGGTGATTCTACATCTCTAAGCCACCTGTGTTGTTGTGGTTCTTCTTTGGCCTGTCATTACAGAGTTGCCAAAAGGGGCTTTCTTGTGCTCCTGGGCTGGTGATTCTTTGCCAAAAGGGGGTTCATACTCCAGTAGCTCTCCTTCAACTCATCACACACAGTTCGGATAGCAATACAGTACCGGAGTTCTCCCAAAACTAGACCTGCCTCGATGATAAGCTCTAGCTTTTGCTTTTGGGAGCAAACAATAATGTAAGACCTTGTCTTATTTTTGGAGAAACATGATATTTACTTGAACTCCATGAGGGAGATAGACAATGATATTGGTTTTTAAAAATTTAGCAGTTTCTTTCTTGTGCATAAAGGTAATATAAAAGCAAAAACTGTAGTAAGAGCACCCAAAGATATAATTCTTGAAAGTAATGGAAACGGGGTTTTTTTTGTTTTTTTTTTACATTCATTCAGATAAGTTATTGAAAAATGGTGCCACATTTAGGCTATGTTCACACGGCGTATTGCCGGCGTAATTGCGGGGACGGATAGACATCCATTATCCACGGCACGTATCCCGCCAGGATAATGTGCATGTCACTTTCTCCCCGCTCGCGAAATCCGGCGAGCGGGGAGAGGAGACGGAATCCATCTAGGAGAACTGTGGATTACCGTAATGCCTGGGACGGATTTCAGCCGTATTGGAGCGCCATACGGCTGAAATCCGTCCCAGAATAAGCCGTGTGAACATGCCCTTAAAGTGTACATCCAATTACAAAACAATTTTCCATGAATCTGCAGAACAGGCAAAAAAAATAAATAAAATAAACTTTCTAATTTATTTTATTAGAGAAGCATTCTTCTTTCTTTAATCAACCTCTCCCCCAACTCCTGCTTTCTTGTCTGTTTACTTTTTTGATTTTTTTACCAGTGACTGTACACTGTATTTATGTTTTCCCATACTGGTCTGTCGTTTGGTCGCATGACTGACATTCTGAGTTTCCGAAACAAACACGTTGGCTGTGTACCAGCAGTCAATATCTCTATGCATTGCTGTGTGCTCATGGGCTTTACATTGAGCATCCCACAGGAATGCATACAGAGACTAACTTCCGGTCCACACAGCAGATTGTGTGTCCCAACCGAAAACCAAAACTGAGATAATAAATCCAGTATACAGCAGCCTGTTAGAAATATTATCAGCATTACTATGCAGATAACATCACTTGTTAACCATCTAGAATAAAGTGCTCCTTTAAGGTCTGATAAGGTATTATACAAAAAGGCACCAAACCATTATGTGGTGTAAGAACTTGCGAGAAAGAATTAAGTGAACATCCTGTAAGCCTGGCATTATTTGAACCTTTCTCTGTCTTCTTTGACTCCCTCACCAAGGGTTGACATCCTACAGTGTGTACAGACAAGAAGTAAAACAGCTTGCTCTGATGAGAAATATATGTTCTACTTGTTTTTTTTTAAATTTATTTTATAGATCTTGACGATTTCCGGAGCTATTTGGAAAAAAGATTTGATTTTGAACAGGTTACAGTCAAAAAGTTTAGGACATGGGCAGAAAGAAGACAGTTCAATCGTGAAGTGAAACGCAAGCAAGCAGGGTCAGAAAGACCCATTTTACCTGCCAATCAAAAACTTATAACCTTATCTGTTCAGGATGCACCAACAAAGAAAGGTTTGTTTTTACATATACATGTCCATTAGGCTACGGCCACACGACAGTGACAAAATACCAGTTATATTCTGATTAAGAATCCGGACAGTATTTTATCGACTTTTGAATGATTTTGGGGGACTGTTCTGTCCGCGGTTTGCGGATTCGCCCGTCCCCTTAACCATTGACTAGCACAACTTCTGCCCGAACACCAGGCTGAAGATTGTGCATGTTTTTTGGAACACCAGCAGTTAGAAATCAGTCTGACTGAAAATCCTTTTAGTGTAGATTACTGGGCGGATTTTCTATTAAAGTCTATAGGGATGGTTGCTTGTCGCTTTTCAGACTGTTTCCAAATCTGGCAAACCGTCTGAAAATCCAGCGAAAAAACCATGCCGTGGACGGACCCATAAGGTGTTATATATATAATGTGTGATTAGGTAAAGGTTATTCCACAATTAAATATTACAATTTACTGTTAGGTCATGCACTCATGTCTAGATATTTCTGATGCAAACATGTTATGGCACCACCTAAAGACTAAGGATGTTCGACCACCAGCCTTTAAAGGGGTTGTCTCGCTACAAAGGTGAGCGTTCAACAGGTTGGGATCACTAAATGAAGACGTTTTCCAAATATATTGCGTTGTTCATTTTTTGTTTGTTAAGGAGCTACAAGTGATTTTATCACTTTCTGTGCTCTCTCTCTGGATCCCCACGTGACTGACGTGTACTCCTTTTCCCCTGCTGTTTGTGAGTGATGTCATCACACAGGTCATGGCAGCACAGCACTCCTGACAGTGAGAGCTTGTTTGTTATCTGATCTTTCAGACAAAAGACAGTAATTACTGTTGTTTACATAAACTCAGAAGCTTCCCTGGTCCTGACAGCATGAGATTTATCTAATTAGCAGAAGTCTGACTACACAGAGCTCATATGCTAATTACAGACAGCTTGACCAGGAAGTGACCAAGCAAAGCAGCATTATTTCATTCATGCATTCTATGAAACTTTGAGATGAGACAACCCCCTTTAACAAATTCAGTGTTTTTGTCATTTTCCCCTAAAAGCAATGCTTGTAGAGGAGACTATCTCTGTAATACTGTGCTGTACAGAGGCACAAAACAACTGAATGCAGTACCCACCACTTCTATGGCAATGGTAATATTAACTGTTTCTGTTAGCCAGACAAAGCTTGTGTGAATTATTTTATGCTGTTTACATATGTATATTAATCCTGTAGTAATTTCAGCTATCCTATATGACCATAACTGTATATACATCATAATTTACTTTGGTTTTCTATTGTCTTCCTTAGAAAATGTTTCTAACATAATTGCTTAACAAAAATGTTTTAATTCACAATATTTGGGTCCATCACCCTTTTAAAGGGCCATTAAATATACAATTTAAACATTCTACAATCTGCTGCTTTTTCTTGCTGATGTCACAATCTTAAAACGTAAAAAATAACAGAAGATGTGCAGTCGATTCTTCTCTTATGAGGCAGTCATGTTTACTCCCCTCTCTGTGTTGCATCTGAGAAAGGAAGTTTAGAAGGCAGTGGCTGAGTTTAGGTTGCATACTTCCTGACTGCACATAGTGTGGCCATTTTGTTTATTAACCAGTAGTAGTAACATTACTAGAAGTGAAACCGATTGGCTGTATGTCATTGCTTCATCTGATATGCTACTGTAAGTCAATTTTACAGATTACTGATTTATTATTCATATAGTGTTGTTTTTTTTAGATATATTTATGCTAGTGCTGTATTGTTTACGCATCGGGGAGAGTAAAAGTCAATGGGAGCTGGCAGTCAGCGCTTTAGAAGTATGCACTAGGAAGCGTGTACATCTAAAACACCCGGCATACTGCAGCAGGCACAGTATGCGCCGCAATACGCCGTGTGCACATACCCTAATAGGAGATTGATTGTAATGACACTACAGTACTTAAAGGAGTTGTCTCACTACAGGCTTTCAGCCTACTTCAATGTGTCTGGCAGCAAAGGATTTTTGAATTCAGGGCGTGCTTCTTGTCTGCCTCTTCTCCTCCCCCTTCCCCCCTCCCCTCAGCACACAGACAGCTCTCCTTCTATGCAGCAGGGGGAGGGCGAGGGGGTTTGTTGCCAGAGTTAACCCTGTGTGTGCCTGCCTAGATCTGCTGCTCACTGTTGGATCAGCTGCACTGTCAGCTCCACAGAGTCAGGAGACAGCAGGGAGAGGGCTGATCTATGAGTGTGGAGAGGTCTGTGAAGCTGTGTATGGTAATAGCAGAGCAGGGGGGATGTAAGTGTTCCTATACCCCCTGCTTAGCATACAAATTTCCATGGACATCTCCAGCAACAACAAACAAACCCTGTCAGAACAGGCACAGGGCAGCTGTGAAGTGTGTTACTATAATAACAATGTGTCACTAATACAGCAGAGCAGGGAGGGGTATAAACCGTTCACATGCCCCATGATCTGTTCTATTATTATAGTCAAAGCTCCACAGATACATCATGATTATAGTAACACACTTCACTGCTGTCACATCTACTGACCACAGATCAGCCTCACCTCTGCTCTCCTCAATCTGTGTAGATTGCAGGAGGGAGCAGGCACACACAGGGTTAATCCACACAGACACAGAAGCCAGAGCCCTTCCCCTCTCTTCCCTACAGAAGCATACTGTGCGGGAGGGGCTCTGTGCTCTGACCTGTATTCAGAAACAGATGAGTCCTCAGCACTGACAGCCAGTGAGATAAAAATCAACAGGTCGGCTGCTATAGTGATTTCAGGAGCTGATGCACTACTACTAACCGGGATAACTCAAAATCAGTAGGACATTTGTAATGAACATATATTGCAAAGCTGCTTGTTTTTTAAAGATCTTTTAATTAAAACCCAATCATTGTTGCGAGACAACCCCTTTAACCCCTTTTCACTACTGCCCCTTTTTGTTTTTTGTTTTTTTGTGGGACAAGAGGGACTTTTCAATGGTACCATTGTCCGTACCATATAACATACTGGGAAACTGAAAAAAAAATTGTAAGTGGTGCGGAATGTGAAAAAAAATGTAATTGAGCCATTTTTGAGGGGATTGATTTTTATAATGTTCACTCTGCATTATAATTGAGGTGTTATCTGTACTCTGTAGGTCGGTATGCTTCCGGTAAAACCAAACATGTAGGGTTTACGTTATGTTTTAGTACTTTAAAAAAAAAAAAAATATATATATATATATATATATATGTATATGTGTGTGGTGTGTTTTATATTTATATATATATTTATTTATATTAAATATATAACGTTCTTTTTTTTTTTTTTTTTTTTTTTTTTTTATACTTTGCTGCACGTAAAATTTCTGTGTTCATTTACTTTTTTTGTTTTTCCACCTATGGAACAGAGTGAGGGCTCATTTTTTGTGTGCTTACTTGTGTTTTTTATTGGTACTATTTTTGGAAGCATGCAACTTTTTTATCTCTCTTTATTCCAATTTTTTGGGGGCGTGAAACAACGTGTTTGGAATTTTTTTTACTTTACAGTGTTCTGCTTACAGGGTAAATTATATTTATCATATTTTTAATAGAACTGACTTTTACTAACACAGCAATATCAATTATGTGTAACTTTTTTTTTAGTTGTAAAATTGCAAAAGGGAGTGTTTTGAACATTTAATATTTTCTATTTTTAAAACTTTTTTTTTTTCCCCACTTGTACATGTAGTTCCCCTCGGGACTTGATCCCTAGTGTCAAAAACAACAATTGGCCAGTCCTTAAGGAGTTAAACTCCCCTTTTTCATGTTTAATTAAAGAGGTTAGCTACTTTTTTTCTTTTCCAATTAAAGGAGTTGTCTCATTACGAGCTTTCAGCCTGTCAGTGAGCCTGGTAAGTTGAACTGAGGGGCGTGCTTCTTGGTCTGTCTCTTCTGCTCCCTCTTCCCCCCTCCCATCAGCACACAGGCAGCTATGTAACTTCTATACAGGGAGGAGAGGGGGTTTGCTGCCAGAGTTCACCCTGTGTGTGCCTGCCTAGATCTATTGCAGGAGAGGGCTGATCTATGAGTGTAGAGAGGAATGTGAAGTGGTGTGCTAATAACAGAGCAGAGAGGATGCATGTGTTCCTATATCCCCTGCTTAGCTTACAAGTCTCCACATCTCCAGCAACAACAAGGGAAGTGTTACTATACTCAGGATGTCTCACTAATACAGGAGAGCATAAAGTATTCACATGCCTGATCTGTATAGTATTAGTATAGTCACAGTTCCAAAGACACATCATGATTATAGTAACACACAGGGTCACTGCTGTCACATCTATCTGTGTAGAGAGCAGGAGGAAGCAGGGACACACAGGGTTAATCCAGACAGCATGGACACAGACTCCAGAGTCCTCCCTCCCCCCTCCCTCCACTTAAGAAGCATTCTGTGCAGGAGGGGCTCTCTGCTCCGACCTGTCTTCAAAGGTGATGAGTCATTCAGACCTGACAGACAGTAAGATATGGATCTACAGGTCCACTGCTATAGAAACTTGAGAAGCTGATGTTGTAGTACTAACAGAGCTTGCACATAATCAGTAGGACTTTTGTTATGAACTGATATTGGACAGCTGCTTGTTTTTTAAAGATCTTTTAATTAAAACCTAATCATTGTAGCGAGACAACCCCTTTAATTTCTGCTGGTGCTGCATTTAGAAAATAAAACCGATGCTCTGCTATGTCCTCACCTCCGTTCCAGCACTGCCAAGGTCAGCTGTTTCTCTGGATCTTTTGTTTTTTTACCTGGTCCTGGCTGTTGAAATGTCATCACTGCGGATGTCACATGTATTGCCTGACATCATTGTTTGGAGCCCTGTACTTTTAAACAGTGATGCCAGGAAGAGTAACATGACCGCTGTAACGGTGATATTCTGACTGGTAGCATCAGGAAGGAAACTGAAGAATGGAGATGAGGACAGAGGCGAGAATTAGTTTTTATATTTGCTAAATACAGCACTAACATATATATATATTAAAAAAAAAATGAAAGTGGATAGAATCCACTATAGTCCGTTGTGACTAAGCCCCATCTTTCACAGATCCACCAGTTTTAGCAATGGTGTCATGCTGGTGCACACTGCTTATACCAAATAGTCTCCAATCAGAGGTGGTGAAGTAATGGACTTCCTGATAGTCTGCAAGATTTCAGCAAAACTGCTTGTCTCTACAGCTTGCTGGATGTCTTGCAGACTTAGTTTTATACATTATTTTCTTTTTATGTTTAAGGTTTTGTGTAACTTTAGATGTAGATCTTGCTGTCTGCTAGGGATTTCTGCTTTGCATTGCAGAGAGTGGAATCCACTGTGAAAATCTGCAGCATGCTCTGCTTTCCATGCTGATTTTTTTTTTCTCACAAGTCAGTGAGGTTTTCAAATCCATCCATATGTTGTGCACTAAAGGTTGTTACAGAGTCTCGGTGCAGAAACTTCAATATGAATCCACATCGATTTCATGGCTTCTGATTAATAGGAGATAAAGTATATTATGGTTACTTAGAATGTTTAACACTTTTTATCTGACAGAGTTTGTTATTAATCCAAATGGAAAGTCGGAAGTTTGCATCCTCCACGAATATATGCAGAGAGTCTTGAAAGTCCGTCCTGTTTACAACTTTTTTGAATGTGGTAAGGAACCAGTCTATCTTTAGTATTTGTTTAGCCAATTGCAGCAGATCAGAATATATGAGCTTTGCTGCTCGGGAGTGATTAAAGTAGAAAAACCTTCATTTGTTTTCAAACCTCAAACTACTCAAGGGCTGCCACTATTTCGGACCGGCCCATTGATCACGTCACATTGATCAGTCGTGTGACACTGCATGTGCCTTTCCTACAAGCAAAGACCACTGTGGCTAGTAAATGGCTACATAATCATGTGACTGATGTTTGTGAAGTCATTGGTGGGGAGTTGAGTTTATTTGTCTCTTTTTTTATTTTTAAGCCCTCCTGACCGTCGAAGCCTTTTTTAAACAAATGGGCCATAAAATGCCTATTTTCAGGACATGTTCCTTTGCAATATCCTGTTCTTGAGAAATCTACTTTACTTGTTTATTTTGTCCATCTTTTATAAAAGCAGGTAAGTAGGATAAAGCACAGGGCACAAATAGTCAGCTGGAATTTCGCATTGTGAATTGTAACTTTTGGTCCAGAGACAGAACTTGGCTAATTATGGCAGTGCCATAGAGTTTAACTGGAAAGATAGTGCTCATACTTGTCTGCCGCTTCATTCAAACAGGGGATCACAAGACTCCCGTTCTCATGATCAGTGGGGGTCCGAATCCTGTGATTTCCACCGATCAGACACCTGTCCCCTATCCTGTGGATACTATGTGATAAGTTGTCTTTATGGGAAAACCGCTTTAAAGCTGTTATAGCTATTTCTTGAACTCTCAGACATTTAGTTGAGGAGTAAAGTGGATCCGATCAGTTTCAGGCTTTTATTTTCAGACCACTCTTATATTTTCTAAAATTCCTTTTTATTTTACGCTATAAGTAACTTTTATCTGTTCTGATGATTTGTTGTGTAGAGAACCCAAGTGAACCTTTTGGAGCATCTGTGATTATTGATGGAGTAACCTACGGTACTGGAACTGCAAGCAGCAAAAAACTTGCGAAGAATAAAGCTGGTACTAGCTTGTTTCATTTTTTTACATGTTGTTTCAGTTGCACTTTCTTAACATTTGAAGATAATTTTTTCTTTTGACTTGTATTAGCCCGATCTACACTGGAAATCTTAATTCCGGACTTCATAAAACAGACCTCTGATGAAAAGCCCAAAGACAGTGATGAGTTGGAGGTGAGATAAAACTGTTTGAATTCTGAACAGGAGCAAGCCGTGTTATTAATGATGCATTAACCCCTTACCTACAGTGGATGTACAGGTATGTCCTGTTGTCGGTAAGATCCTATGTTGTGGGCTTACTAAGTGGGCTTCCGCTACATAGGAAGCCGGTGACAGCTGCTAATTACAACTGACACATCACTAACAGCAGGGAATGGAGTCGGGTCCAATCCTTGGTGTTTAACGCTATAGAGGCCACTTCGATTGCCTTTCCCCCATCTTGTTTCACAAAAGACAAGCCCTCATATGTCTATATAGATGGGAAAATAAAAAGGCTATGGCTTTTGGAAAGTGGGGAGAAAAAAACCCCAAGAGCCACGAAATTATGACCGGCTGTCAGGAAGGGGTTAAATTGTTGACAGACCAACACTTCTAGCGGTAAATTATTTTTCTTAATGTTGTATTGGCTAAATAGTTTTTGGAACATTAACCCTGATGCTTATTTTCTTTGTTAGTATTTCAACCATATCAGTATTGAAGATTCGCGAGTGTATGAGCTCACCAATAAAGCTGGACTGCTATCACCATATCAAATCCTTCACGAGTGCCTTAAGAGGTTTGTATATTTAAAGTAGATCTGTAATCGGTATTTAAAAAGCATCTGTAGGCTTGTTCTACAATACACATATAATGTAATAATCCTATAGATTGTTCTTTAGTACCTAAAACAAAATGTTAGATGAACTGGTACATTTTATAGTCTTACTGTTTTAGAAATCATGGAATGGGAGACACATCAATCAAATTTGAAGTAATTCCTGGAAAGAACCAGAAGAGTGAATATGTGATGACTTGTGGAAAACACACTGTGAGAGGCTGGTGTAAGTTTTATGAGTTTTTGATCTTTACTCCTTTGTCTACTACTTGTCTTCTGCTTTCTAATTCCCATCATAAAGGGGCAGTAGGCATGTAACTTGGCTTTGTCAGGTGGATAGATTGTAGTTTCAGCTTTTTTCTGCTACTTTTATCGACACAAAAAGCCCTGTCCATTAGAGTTATGACTTTTTAACCTTTTTGAACAGTGTAATTATCCTGATGTTGCATTTGATGAACTTTTGCCTATATGTTAGTTTTCTGGTGTTCTTTTGTTATTTTCATTGAAAAACCTCCCATTGTAATTTCACTTTTGCCCTATAGCGAAATTAAAAATTTTAGTACTTCATGATGTAAAGCATAAAAAAACCTGAAGTCACAAGTAGATTTAAGCGAAGATCTCCTTTTTGGAAGAAGTAAAAAAGCGATCAATGCAAAGATTGTCACTTTGAAGTTAGAGCAGCTTACGTCATTTCAATTGAGTCCATTTTTCCTCCGTATGGTAGAAATTATATGCTTCACAGTTCAAAAAGATACCTGAGTTTTTTACATATTTTATATGTTACATATATTTTATTTATAAATACATATTACACATTTTTGTATATTACATATTTGTGTATATTTCATATTTATAGGGTTTTTTTATGGTTTACATCATAAAGTACAATGATTTTTCATCTCGCTATAGGGCAAGGGTAAAATTACAATGGGTGCGGGAGGTTTTTCAATTAAACTAACAAAAGAACACCAAAAAACTAACATATAGGCCATCAAATTCAAGATAGTCAAATTCAACATCAGGATAATTACATTGTTCAAAAAGGTTAAAAAGTCATAACCCTATTGTCCATATTGAAGTTTTATTCTGGAGGTCAACAGATGACTGTAGAGCCATCTTTATGTACCTGCGCCAGGAAAAGCTACGGACAGCACTACATAGTCTAAATGGCTGTTCATGTAATTCTTGGACATCAATGTGACCATAATAGGTATAGGGGTTGTCGTAGTGAGACATTTTCAAACCAAACCTCTGTCAATTTAGTTGCTGTATTTAGCAGTAAACTTAATGAGAAGATGTTTTTAGTCTTTATCATTTGCTCTTATCAGGTCTACTTCACAGATAACAGTAATGGTGCCATCTAGTTGGATGACTTTTTATTATTGCATTTCTTCTTTTTTTTTTTTTTTTTAAACAATCTTTTTCAACACATTGGCATTTGATACAAACATTTCATTTCATAAGAAAGTTGCATTCCTTCTTAATCAATCTTATCTTCATTGTAGGCAAAAATAAAAGAGTTGGAAAACAGTTGGCATCACAAAAAATTCTTCAGCTCCTTCATCCCCACGTGAAAAATTGGGGCTCACTTCTACGTATGTATGGGAGGGAGAGCACTAAAATGGTAAAACAGGTGAGTCTTTTTATACTTTGTATAGTGTGTGTTATAATTTTGCCTTGTGTAGTTTACAATAATTCAGTTGCCACTTTTTTTTTTTTTTTTTTTTTTTGCTTTAGTCCTAAAGTTTTGTATTATTTTAAAACAGTACTGCTCTTTTGGTTAATACAAGTTAACTATTATGATCCTCACTTTAACTTTTTTTCTTGAATTAAATATATTGGCTTTGGACAACATTGACACCTAAAAATATATATTTTATGTGTTAGAAATGTCTGTGAGTTTGCAACCTTATCCTAGTTTCAGATTTTTTTTTGTCATGTGGACACACAGTGGGTTCAAGAGTATTTATTCCGCTGGAACTATTTCTAATTTTTAAACGTTGCAGCCACAATCTTAAATGTATTTTATAATTTTTTTGGTATGTGATAGAGCAGCACAAAGTAGCAAGTATCTGAAAGTATAAAGGAAATGACAATGAATTAAAAACTGAAAAGTGTGGTGTGAATATATATTCATTCCCTTTGAGTCGATGTTTTATAGGACCACCTATAGTTGCAGTGACAGCTGCAGGCTGTTGGGGCATGACTCTACCAGTTTTTTACCCATTTTTCTTTCCAAAATACCTCTAGCTCAGTCACATTGGTTGGCGAACGTTTGTGAACAGCAATTTTCAAGTCATGGCACAGATTCTCAATGGGATTTAGGTCTTGATTTAAACTGTTGCATTGTAGCTTTGGCTGTCTGTTTAAGGCTATGTTCACACAGCTTAAAATGGGACGTATCTCGCCCCGTATTTCGCACAGTACGGCGCTAAATACGGGGCGAGATACGTCCCAGTCATTACGGTAATCCACATTAAGTCTTCTCTCCCCGCTCGCACAATACGGCGAGCAGGGAGAGAAGTGACATGTCAATTATTCACGGCGTATACACGCCGAGAATTATGCATGTTTATTGGGCCGGCGGGCTGCTAGCCCCCCCCCGTACACAAGCCGTAATTGCGGCCGAAATACGTTCCGCAATTACTGCCGTGTGAACATAGCCTTAGCCTTCTTGCTGGAAAGGGAACCAATGCCCTGTCTGCAGCCTCGAACAGGTTTTCTCCAGGATTGCCCTGTATTTAGCTCCATCAATCTTCCCATCAACTCTGACCAGCTTCCCAGTCCCTGCTGCAGCAAAAGATCCCCACAGCATGATGCTGCCGCTACCATGCTTCACGGTGGGGATAGTGTTTTCAGGGTTATGTACAGTGTTGTTTTTCCTTCACACATAGCGTTTGTCACTTAGGTGGACAGCCAAGTAGGTTAGCAATTGTCCCTTACTCCATCCATTAATGGATGATGGCTTGAACAGTGCTCTGTGAAATGTTCAGAACTTGGACAATCTAACCCTGCAATACACTTTTCCAGAACTTTAACCCTGAGATGTCTGGTATGATTCTTGGTTTTCATGATGCAATTTTTTCACTAATGTTATCTAACAAACATCTGAGGCCTTTACAAAGCAGCTGTAGTTTTACTGAGAATAAATTACATACAGATGTATGTTATTTACGAATTAGGTTACTCCTAAAGGCAATTGGTCACACTGGAATTTATTAAGGGGTATCAGATTACAGGGGGCTGAATATGTGTGTACGCCAAACTTTTCAATTTTGTTATTAGCAAAAATTTTGAAAAGCGCGTATCATATATTTTTTTTTTTACTTTACAAATACTTGCTACTTTGTGTTGCTCTATCACATAGAATATAAAAAAAAATTACATTAGTGGCTGTAAATATTTACAAACAAGTAACAGTAACCCACTATATGTCTACCAGTAATGCTTGCTGCCTGTGAGGTTTGTGTGTCCAAGATACTGCTACTTTAATTAGCATAGTTTCATTCCTATACTGCTTTCCCCATTTAACAGCCCTCAGAGGATCTCCACCCTTGTGCTGAGTTAGCAGCTTGTTGTGGGCACTCTTCTGTGTCTTTAACCCCTTAAGGACCCTGGACGTATGAGTACGTCCCAGGGTCCCCAAGGGGCTTTGCAGGGGGATCGCCGCTAACACCCGGCCGTTACAGCGCGAACGGACAGCGTCGCCCGCCCGCGCTGTTTAACCCTTCAGATGCCGCGGCAAAGATGGCCGCGGCGTCTGAATGAATGAAGATCGGTGCCGCGCACCGAGCTTCAGGGCAATCGACATCGCCTCAACATAACTGCAGCGATCCGATGCCTGGATATGGCAGCGGGGAGCCCGGTGAACGCTCACATCACTGCCATGTCCTCGTTTGCCCCACTTCCGGCCGCAGACAGGAAGTGGGGAAACCGCCATCTTGGTACAGTCTAATGCATTGTCTATGCAATGCATTAGACTGTATTAAAGACCGCGCCACCTAGTGGCCAAGCACCCTAGGTGTACTCAATGTTACTGTAAAAAAAAAGAAAAAAAAAAAAGAAAGTTTTAAAGTACAAAAAAAAGTATTAAAAGTTCAAATCACCGCCCTTTTCCCATTTTACAAATAAAAATAATAAAAAAAGTTACACATATTTGGTATCGCCGTGTCTGAAAAAGTCCGATCTATAAAAATATAACATAATTTATCCCGTACTCTGAACACCATGGAAGAAAAAAAATTCCAAACGCCAAAATTGCGATTTTTGGTTATTTTACGTCACTTAAAAAATGGAATAAAAGTGATCAGAAAAGTTGCATGCAGTCCAAATTGCTAGCGATAAAAAAAGTACACTTCAGCCCACAAAAAATGCACCCTCACTGACATCTGTAGGTGTTAGTACAAAAAAGTGCAAATTTCAAAAATAGAGAAAGTTGGGAATTTTTTTACGGTACCAAAACATAATGGAAACCCTACATGTTTGGTATTGTCGGATGAATAACAACCTATAGAATACAGATAACACATTATATTTACCGAAGATTGAACGCCGTAAAAGCAAAACACCAGCAAACATGGCGAAAATAAGGTTTTTTTCACAATTTGTCCCATTTGGAATTTTGCTGCGGTTTCCCAGTATATTCTATAGTACAGTGAATAACACCATTAGAAAGTACATCTTGCCCCACAGAATAAAAGCACTCATGTGTCTATGTAGGTGGAAAAATAAAAAAGTTATGACTCTGAGAAGGCGAGGAGGGAAAAACGAACGTGTCAACAACAACAAAAAGGCCGGGTCCTTAAGGGGTTAAGCAAATACACAGGCTGTGAGATTTAGTCCCTCTCCTTTAAAACTATTGTGTGTATACTTTCCTCACTACATCTACAGCCTGTGTGATCTGCCCTCCATGGTAACTTGGATGTATTCCCTTTTCACTCTCTCTGGTTTGCTATATACAACCTCCTCCTAGCCTCCCTGGTGTTGTCTGAAGAACAAAGAGAGCCAACACAGATAGGGTGTGATGTCAGACTAACCTGGACAACCAGCTGAGTGAAATAGTCGCACCAACTCTACAGCAGCAAAATGGTAGGGTGTGTAGTGACGACTGGAAAAAGTTGCTTAATTTCGCACTTGGAAGCCAAATAAAATAATGAGTGCAAAGATGTCTTTATCCTTTAATAGCCCTTTGCTTAGTTACAGGGACATAAATTAACTATTTCAGTAGGATTGAATGAACGATGATCATAGGTTTATTATCGGCTGTGTTGTATTTGTCTCATGTTAGGAAACCTCAGACAAAAGTGTGATAGAACTTCATCAGTATGCCAAAAAGAACAAGCCAAATCTTCATATTCTAAATAAACTACAGGAAGAAATGCAAAAGCTGGCACAAGAAAGGGTGAGTGATGGTTTAACCATTATATACAAGTTGTCTCTTCTTTATTCAGTTTGATGGGCCTTGAACAATCAGTTCTATTCGTCTTCAATGCATTGGTGTAAGTTCTACAATCAGGCTAGTGAATCATCAAACATAGTATCTATGGATGATTGATTATACTTCAAGACAAAGGCTTTGTGTTCCATCTCTTTCACACATTAATGGGACTATTGCACGACTTGTCTCTGAGACTTCAGTTACAAGTTTCTCATTGTGCCTAATGAGCTGCATTTTTTTAATCAACAAATTTTATTGAAAAAACAATGCAGGATAAGTACAGTATCAAAGTATTATAATTAAATATAGTGTATACATATCTCCAAATAGAAGTATACACAGGAATTTAGGAGTAATTACTTACATAAAAAGTACAAAAGAAAAGTGTATTGAGTACAACCAAATCATCAGTGGGTACCAGTATATTAGCCTAAATGGATAAAAGTCGTAATGATACAACCAATCTTTGTGAGAGTTGAGAAAACAATAATAAACAACATACATCACAACTACTCTATTAATTTAGATACAAATCATTGTGGGTGTGGTCTCTATATATCCCATGAGCACATACTCGAAGGTAGGAAAGCTGACCACAATAAAAACCATCACGTTCCAGATTATGCAAATATATTACCATATTTTAATATAGGTTCCCTCAGGTCATCATAAGCTAGTTCCTGTGAAATGGTAATTGTCTCTGTTGTTTGCAGCCGAGAATCCCATAATTTGTAAGATTTGAAGGAACAACTTCTGTGTTGAAAAATATCTTTCTTAAGATGAACTGTGCTATTAAACAAATTCAACCATTCGGTAAAAGATGGCATTCTATGAAAGAGCCAGTTCTTAGCTATGACTTTTTTTTGGGCTTAGAATATTAAAGGGGTTGTCTCGCTACAATGATTGGGTTTTAATTAAAAGATCTTTAAAAAACAAGCAGCTTTGCAATATATGTTCATTACAAATGTCCTACTGATTTTGAGCTAGCCCTGTTAGCAGGAGTGCATCAGCTCCTCAAATCTCTATAGCAGCCGACCTGTTGATCCTTATCTTACTGGCTGTCAGGTCTTTATGACTCCTCAGTCTTTATGACTCCTCAGTCTTTGAAGACAGGTCAGAGCAGAGAGCCCCTCCCGCACAGAATGCTTCTGTAGTGGAGGGAGGAGGGGGGAGGGAGGACTCTGGCATCTGTGTCCCTGATTCCTGGATTAACCCTGTGTGTGCCTGCTTCCTCCTGCTCTCTACACAGATAGATGTGACAGCAGTGACCCTGTCTGTTACTATAATCATGATGTTTCTTTTGAACTGTGACTATACTAATGCTATACAAAAACAGGCATGTGAATACTTTATGCTCTCCTGTATTAGTGAGACATCCTGACTATAGTAACACTTCCCTTGTTGTTGCTGGAGATGTGGAGACTTGTAAGCTAAGCAGGGGATATAGGAACACTTGCATCCTCTCTGCTCTATTATTAGCACACCACTTCACATTCCTCTCTATACTCATAGATCAGCCCTCTCCTGCAACAGACCTAGGCAGGCACACACAGGGTGAACTCTGGCAGCAAACCCCCTCCCCCCCTGTATAGAAGTTACGTAGTGCCTGTGTGCTGTTGGGAGGGGGAAGAGGGAGCAGAAGAGACAGAAAGCTAGCACGCCCCTCAGTTCAACTTACCAGGCTCACTGACAGGCTGAAAGCTCGTAATGAGACAACTCCTTTAATTCTTCTGACAGAGTGTAAGAGTATTTGGATTCAAAAAGTTCTAGGTATCGTAAGAAAATACGTGCCTTGGGGCACAAGGGAACAGGAGAAGTCATTTTCAAAAACTTGATAACCTGTGTCCAGAACCTCATAACTTTAGGGCATAGGAGATGAAATAATGAACCTCAGTTAATACCATATTTTGGACATGTATCCTGATATCGAGCTTTAAATGGGCTAAGTTGACCTGTGGAGTAGTACGCCCCATGTAAAATAAAGAATTGAGTTAATCTTTCATTCTAGTTGAATGATACTCAATAGTGAGAGGTGGTGTCCCTCAACAATTCTTCGTCTGTAAGGTTACCTAGATCAGTATCCCATCTATTGCACAGGTTGGTCAATGTGGTTTCTCTTTCACCTGTAGATAATATGGTATATGATATGGTGTGCTAAAAGGGTGGCTTTAAAGGGGATATATCGCTTCATCAGTTGGGCTGTTCTCTTGCAGCTTGTTCCTCTCATTTCCTGAAATCCAGGGGCGTTTCTTCCCCTCCCAGCTGGGTGTTTCTTAACTCACTATTCATGCTGGCTCCAGTGTCCCCCCCTCCACATGTCACTGTCCTCTCACTATGCAGTCTTATTTTTTGTAAGAGCTGTTTACATACCTGCATTCAGTCTAAACAGTCTTCCATAATCTCAGCACTGATCTCTCACAGCTGGACAGAATGTAATTGAAATCTCAGCTAGTGAAATGCAAGGATGAGAGATCCGATAAGGAGTGGAGAAGTTTGTTTACAGAAGATTAGGTTTACTGTGACTACAAGACAGCTTTGCTAATGACATCCACATTGAAAATTTGCTTTGTTTTTCAACTGTCCTTGATCTGAAGGCCATTTTAATGAAATGATCAAGCCCCTTTTAAGGCATGATCAACCCTACGGCTTGAAATTGGTGAACGTATTTCGCCGCGTAATGCGCTCAATACGTGGCGAAATATTACCGAATAAGTTACGTGATCCACATTTCTATGAGAACTAATGAAAATTAGCGCTCACTCCCCTATCGCTCTTATAATGTGACACCGGGGCGATACAGTGACATGTAATTTTCACGCTGTTTACGCCTCGTGAGCAATAGCATGGTCTACTGGGTGCAAGAGCGGCGCTGCTGGCCCCGCGGCAATCAGTCGAGTTCCCGAACACGGGGCGTAATTGCGGACGCATGTTTACGCCCTGCTGCAATTATGCTGTGTGAACTTAGCCTAACCCTTTTCTACCGCAGTTAGTTTTGTCCTTCCTGACAGAGCCCCTTTTTTGAAATCTGACATGTGACACTTTATGTGAGAATAACTTTTTGACACTTTTACCTATCCATGTGATTCAGAGATTGTTGTTTTTCGTGACATGTTGTGCTTTCAGTTAGTAAGAAATTTTGGTCCAAAAATCTTTAATTGTGAAAAATATCATGAAAAATTTACCATTTTCCAACTTCAAAAATTTCTGCGTGTAAGACAGGTATTCCACTCAAAATAGTTTAGAACTAGGATCTACCATATGTATACTGTAGGTTGGCATCATTTTTAAATCTTTTTTTTTTTTTTTTTTTTTTTTTTTTTTTTTTACATTAGGGGGTCTTAGAAATTTAGTAGTAATTTTTCACATTTTCAAGAAATGTAGGTAGGTTTTTTTGTTGTTGTTGTTTTTTTTTTAGGGACCAGTCCAGTTCCCAGACGTGGGTTTGAGGGGCCTGTATGTTAGATACACCCATAAATGACTCTATCTAGGAAACTACACCCATTAAAGTATTTAAAACTATGTTTAGGAAGTTTGTTAATCCATTAGGTATTTCACAGAAATTAAAGCAAAGTGGAGGGGAAATTTCAAAATTTCTCTTTCTTTGCAGATTTTAATTTTTTAATCCATTATTCACTGGAACACAGTAGATGTGACAAGGGAAATTTTACCTCAACATCGATTCCCCAGATTCTGCCGTTTTCATATGTATCCCATGTGTGGCCCTAGAGCGCTATTTGTCTCCACCACAAGACTCCGAATAGGAGGAGCACCTATTGGATTCTGAGGTCTCATTTTCATTAAGATTTTCTTTAGGCGCCATTTCAGGTTTGCGGACACCCTAAGGTGCGACAACTTAATAAACACCACTAAAAAGACCCCATATTGGAAACTACACCCCTTAAGGAATATATCTAGCCGTGTAGTGAGTATATTGACCCCCACAGGTGTTTCACAATTTTTTTTTAGCGTTAGGTGCTGAAAATGGAAAAAAAAATTATTTTCCAACAATCCGCAATTTAGCTGAAAATGTTTCATTTTTACAAGGAATCCTGGAAAAAAAAAGGACTCCAATTTTTGTTATGCAATTTATTCCAAGTTCAGCAATACCCTATATATGAGAGTAAACTGTTGTATGGGTGCATGGAAGTGAGGGAGCGCTATTTGGCTTTTGGAATGCAGATTTTGGTGGGTGTCCTGTTGCCGTTACAAAGCCCCCAAAGTACCAGAACAGGTGAAGCCTTCCAGAAGTTGCCCCATTTTGGATTCAACATCCCTCATGATTCTTATTCATTGTGCATTTTGGGCTCACAGGTGTTCCATAGGTTTTTTTTTTGGTTTTTTTTTAGCATTGGGCCATGAAAATGGGGGGAGGGTGGACGCAGTTCCGCCATGTTTTTTGGGCTTCAATTTTACAGCATTTGCCATGTAGTGTAAATGACAGGATAACTTTACCATGCGGGTCAGTACAATTGAAATTATATAAATTTTATATAATTTTTTGTTTTATTACCCGTATATACTCGAGTATAAGCCGAGGCACCTACTTTTGCTACACAAAAAAAAGCTTATTGACTCGAGTATAAGCCTAGGGTGGAAAATGCAGCGGCTACTGGTGAATTTTAAAAATAAAAATAGATACCAATAAAATTACATAGGCAGTTTAATGTCCCCCATAGGCAGATATAGGCTGGTATAGGCAGTTTAATGTCCCACATAGGCAGGTTATAGGCATGTATAGGGAGTTTAATGTTCCCCATAGGCTGGTATAGGCAGGTATAGGTCCCCTAGGCAGGCTATAGGCAGGTAATTGCCCCCATAGGCAGGTATAGGTCCTCATAGGCAGGGTATAGGCAGGTATAGGTCGTTATAGGGTGGTATAGGCACGTATAGGTCCCTCTAGGCAGGCTATAGGCAGGTAATTGCCCCCATAGGCAGGGTCTAGGCAGTACTAGGCAGGTATAGGTCCCCCTAGACAGCTATAGGCAGTACTAGGCAGGTATCGGTCTCCCTAGACAGGCTATAGGCAGGTATAGGTAGGATTAAAAAAAAAAAAAAAATCACTTACCGCGATCCCCGCTGCTCCATCTCCCGGGTGCTCTCCTCCATCTTCTCGGCACAGGCGGGTGATGTCACCAGGCCGCGCACGCAGCGTGATGACCCACGCGGCCTGTGCCGGACACTCCGGACAGCCGCAAATCTGCGGCCTCCCGGAGTCCACTGCAGAGTACGGAGCGCTCGCTCTCTGCTCCGCAGTGGTATCTCTTCTCCTGCATGCGCTCCGGAGGAGTCGCACACAGGGAAGGGAGATCGCTGACAGCGCCTGGGCCACTGCAGTGCCCAGACGCTGTCGGCTTACTCGGCCTTCAGTTATATGCGCTCCATGAGGAGTCGCATATAACTGAAGCGTCCCTGTCGGCGCACGGGCTATCGCAGTGCCCGAGTGCCGACAGTGACTCGAGTATAAGCCTAGGGGGGGATTTTTCAGCACATTTTTTTGTGCTGAAAAACTTGGCTTATACTCGAGTATATACGGTACTTTTACACAATAGAAATTCATTTATAATTTTAAAAAAATGCGTTTTTGTGTCTTCATAGTCTGCTAGCCATAACTTTTTTATTTTTCTGTATATGGAGCTAATTATAGGTATTATTGGTACCATTATGGGGTGCATATAACACTTTTATCACTTTTTATTAAGGTTTTTGTGAGGCATTTTGAACAAAATACAGCAATCCTTGTAGTGTTGTTTTTTTTTTTTTTTTTTTTTATACAGCGTTCACCGTGCAGTGTAAGCGATATGCTAGCTTTACTCAGCAGCTCAATACAATTACAGCGATACCCAATTTTTATATTTTTTATGTTTTACTGCTTTTACACAATAAAAACACTTTTATTCAAACAGGAAAACATGTTTTTGTTTTGCCATAGTCTGAGAGTCATAATTTTTTTTTATTTTTCTGTATATGGAGCTAAGTATAGGCTTGTTTTTTGCGGGATGAGTTGACGTTTTTATTGGTATCAGTTTAGCATTCATATGAGTTTTTGATTGTCGCTTTTACATCCGTTTTTTTACATACCAAATATGTATACTTTATTTTTTATCTTTTTTTGTTTGTAAAGAGGAAAAGGGCGGTGTACGTGTTTTTATTTTATGCTTCGTGTTTGTTACTTTTTCTTTTTTTATTTTCTCACATTTTTTTTCACTTTTCCCCATAGGGGATTTGTATCCGTGATCTTCAGATCACTGATACAGTAGAGATCGGTATGTAGCAGAACTGCTATGTACTTGTCTTTATGGCAGCTGTCACTCAACATGCCCGAACATGCCCACAAGGCACTGTGGGGTATGGTGATGTCACAGACAGTCTTGAAGTGTTTCTTAGGCAGGGTTCACACGGCAATAATTGCAGGGCATGTTTCGCCGTGTGCTCGGGAGCGGGGGCGGGGAGAGGGGGCCGGCAGCCCGCCAACCCAATAGACATTCACTATTCACTATATTTCTTATATAATGTTCTTTCTCTTTTGTGCTAGAATAAGTTTTTCATGTATGATGATTATGATTTTTTGTTTTTTTCTTTTCTCCTCCAATAGGAAGAGACACGGAAAAAGCCTAAGATGACGATTGTTGAATCTGCACAGCCTGGCAATGAACCTCTATGTACAGTAGATGTCTGATCTGTGCACTAAAGGGAGCAATAAGAAACTATGAGAGCTTACTTTGACAGACTTGGTATAGAAAATGATTCCTAAACAGGGCTGCTTCCTTATGCATTGTCCATTTTTTTTCATCAGCCGGACAAAAATAGACATATTACCTCCTTTATAAAGCTTGCTGTTTTTGTTTTCATTTTCTTTTTAGCTGATGTGAAAAAGCAGGGCTGAGGTGTGCAAATCTAAAAGGCAAAGAAAGCATTACACTTTGTACATCAAGCACTTTCGCTCCTAGGGTCATTTCCGTCTCTGTAGAAAAGAGAACTATGTACGGTTTCCAGTTTATGAAATGCAAAACTAAAATATTTAGTTCACTGAATGCACTGAATAGCTAATTGATTATACTCTTATAGAACTTGGTATATGTTTTGCAGTGATGTTTTGCCTACTGATCTCTGTCTAGCTTACCATATTTATTACCTAGGCCCTGTAATAGAAGGTCTTACCATTTCAAATCAAGATGTGAGGGAAAGCTTTACACTGTTGTAACCACTGCAATATGGTCCATTGTGGTTACTGGCTAAAAGGCATAGACCTTGTAAAATTAATAACAATCTTGACACAGCATTTAGGTATTTGCTATGATTGAAGTATGAAGAACCCACAGCACAATATCCAGCACATGTATACAATTTTTATTTTGCACACATCTCAGCTGCTTCTGCTGTTGGCAAAGTCTCTGTCACTTCTGTTGCTCTGCCTCCATAAATTGGGTGGACTGCGTGTTGCAGCCATATCATTTCCTTGCAAGTTCGGAGCAATCAACTGCTGTAATTCATCTCTTGTATAATAGATGTTTACTGAAAGATGTCTTGTAAGCACAGCCTGTATGCAAACTGAATGAATGTTGTCCTATGCCCTCTAATAGCTGCATAAGTCTGCAATGCAAATACTACTTGTGAGTGTGATCCAAATTATATGCAGTGTACGGAGCCTAGGTGGTCACACTTGCCTTGTATCCTAGAGGTCACGTGAGCAGGAAGTTACAGCAGGTGCTCAAACTATTTAGTACAATGAATATTTAAGCACACAAATGGGTGTCTTTTTAAAGGCTTATGGAGCTTTGTCAGAATTTCTGCAGGAGATCGATGGAATGGTTGTTATCAAGTTAAATCCCTCACTTGGAGAGGGTTGAGGTATTAACTGTAATACAAACTTCCTTGCGTTTGATGATTTTTTTTTTTTTAGTTAACTATATTCCTGATGAATTAGTGCAGGCTGCCTATTCTGTTATTATGTGATAACTGGATCTGAGGAATAGTTAGTGATTCTATGTATGATCCTATCAATGTTACAAATATGAATGTTGGTAAGCTTTGTGTATGTAGAAGCTCTTCACCTTAATCAATCTTGCCTGCCTTTGTAAAGCCTTATAAGTACCAAAGGCAATGACATTCTGTCTGCTAACGCCACATGGGCTTCTTTACACTTATATCTTTCCACTGTTTAGGTAAAATAGCTGGATTTTCTTTTCCACAAATTGTAGTAAAATCCAGTAAGTGCGGGCAAAATCTGTGGGTTTTTTGTTTTTGCCACCCCCTCTGCTTCAGCCCTCCTCTTTTTTTTTTTTTTTTTTTTCTGGTCACCTTCCTCCTGGGTAGCTTCTCGAATTCTGTTTCTGTAATGAAACCTCTTTAGTTAGGCAATAAAACACAGTTTTGTATGCAATATAATGATAAAACCCTTATGGGCACTCACTTTTATAATAAAACTTTGTGTCTAACTTCTTCCACATTGGCACCGTTGATACGGATTGGGGGCTCAGTGTTATGTGTTCCATTAGTAGTTAAAGGTATATTCGTTCAAATGTGACACTACTTCAGGCCTGTATATCTGTATAAAGAAGTGTCTGATTGTATACTGCACTGTTACTATAGGCTTATATTGAGCATTGTGTGATGCATGCCAAAGTGATGTCCTTTTAACATGAATTTGGTAGGTTGATGTCAGAATGGAGACCCAGCTGATTTAATTGGATTGCATCCAGTTTTTCTATCTCAATACATAGAACAATGATGAGATAACATCTGTTTTTTGCATGAGATGCTTTACTTTCACCAGTACTTTAGTTTAGTATAGAATCTCTGGTCAAAACTGCTCAGATTTTTTGATTGTATTAGTTTTAATGGATAATGATTGCAATCGTGTTTTTATGTTTGTTTTTTTCTGCTGTTTGAGCGAGCAGTTTTCAATCTCATGGCCTTAGGAATCTAGGTGCGATAAGCAGAGGTCCCTAATAAGCAGATATAGAACATGATGAAAGGTTAATTGTGCAGTGGAAATTGTATACACTGAAAGAATGTCTAAATGCAACTTTTATGCATGATTCTGTTTCTTTCAGTAATGATACCTAGGAAGGCAGCCTCAAAACATAGCACAGGACAATCTGCACAAGTCATATTGGGCATACAATGTCAAGTTTCATTTTCACTAAGACACAAAATAACATTTGGAATAATGTAAATTGATTAAAAAAAATGTGCAAAGATAATGGATTGGAATTTTTTAGAAAGCTCTATGAAATGCGTTACTATGATTTCAGAGGCAAACTGCTTTATAAACTATTCTTTACAGGAGATGTTAAAGGCTACAAACATCTTTTTTAATGATCTGTAAATCTAATCCTAAAAATTGAGCTCCTACACAGACCCATGGCAATGGACAAAAGACGAGTTCTGTGTAGTGTGATCCTACAATTTTGCAGTACTTTCTTCTGTATGTTCCATACTTTGAGCTATAACACATCAGTAGGGTATCCAGAAGAAGAAGCTAGATTAAAAAAAGGCAAACTATATGTAGTCTGATCCTGTAGTCTGCATAGATGCTGTCGTCTAAAAATATGAAAGAACATTTTTATTTAAGACTTTCTGCAAAGTTGCTTCATTTTACATTTTATTTGCACCAAAGTAAAAAAAAATGTAATGGTTGATAGAGCCTTTAAAAAAAAAAGTTTTTTATTCTACTTATATTTAATAAAATCATTAGAAGCTCTGTTTATCTTATTGTGTGATGCGGTCAACTTCTATATGGCAGACTAAGCTGAGATTTTCGATATTTAAGCACTTTTAAAACTTTCCTTTTGTATGCCAGGAGATGACTGAAAACAAAGAACAATTTATAAGCATTGCCCTTGTTTTGCTTTATATCTGTAGGATCACAATAACAATCTAATGATGGCACAATGGTAAAACTTTTCTAGCCAACTTTTTTCTTTTTTATGCTAAAGTTTCCATTTTTCTATTGTAATCATATCCAAACTGCTCACTTTGCTATAGTTTATGATTTGGAAGAATGTTTTCTGGTGATTTGAGGTGTGTGTGTTTTTTTTTTTTTTTTTTGTTTTTTTTAATACACATATAAAATTAGAGCTCTTAATCTTTTCAAACTGAGATATCCTGCGCAAACGGCTTAAAAACCATGCTTCTGCTATATAAAAGACGATGACGACAAAAATGACATGTGATAAACCTATTATACCATAACCTTCCTAGTTGTCGTAGAAGATGTTTTACCATACATTTTTTCATTGAACCATTGGTAAAAGGTTACCATTTTCTACATTCGGTTGTTGCAGTAGACTTTAATACAGGTCTATTCAAAAATCTAGCTTTCGGTTGTGTAGTCCTTCCAGGATTGCTCAATCTGGAGATGGCAACCCAATGAAGACTTGTGGAACCTGTAGCATGTTCCTAGCAAACAAAATCTATACTACTTAATTTTTAAAAATGGATTCTTTTATGGCTTGTATAGTGTTTGCAAACCAAAGTGTGAACTCCAGTTTTAGATGAGAACCATCTAATCTAGACAACTCCTATAGAAATGCTACTATAAATATGTCGTACTTGTAGAAGATTGTACCATGCCTATGTCACTGATCACACAGAGTAGTTTAATTAGCTTTTTTCTTTTAATTAATAATACTAGTTCATTGATGAATCCATTCATTTCTTTGAGTATTGTTATAATTTGTGTTATCCATTTGCATTCTTCTTGGTTGTCAAGAAATACTCTGCTTTGCAGTCCAACTTGGCTGGCACCAAGATACTTTTCTGGTATATCCTATGTATATGTTATAAATGTATTTGGCTGTAATACTGGTTTGTGTACAAATGTCTATGTTCTTAAGGATATAAGTTTTAGGGTGCCCTGAATCAAATATGTTTTATGCTGCAAGCTATTCGTTATTTTAGCCTGGTACTTATTTTAGCCTGGTGATTGACAGGTAAATCAGACAATTATTATTTACTTTGTTTTATATAATAAACTGGTGAGCCATTAAACCTTAATAGGATTTTATTTTTTACAATGTATTTTTTTTTTTTTCATCATCCCTTTTGTGACTGTAAAGGTGGGGTGTCAATGAGATATATCAAAGATGTACAACAGAACTTTTAAGAATAAGCCTTACTTTTTCATGTTTCAAGGTCTAATACAAAACATATAGTTCATTTCTAGTAACTTGCTAAATACATACAGTTTACACTTTAGAATATTGTAATATGAAAATATTAGATTTGTATAAAAAATAATAATATTGTAATAATTGACATTATTGGACCTGAAAAAAATATTAGGGCTACTTTCACCCAGAACTATTTTGTATCAGTATTTTTCAACCAAAACTAGGTTTGGAGCATAAATGGAGCACAAGTATGATAGAAAGATTGGAGCATAAATGGAGCACAAGTATGATGGAAAGAATTGCATCTCTTCTGTGTTTTGGACCCACCACTGCTTTTAGCTCACAAACACTGAGGGGAAAAAAGTGACCAAAATACTGCCATGTGAAAGTGACCCTAGGCTGGGATTGAACAATTTTTGATGACCTTTTTTGAGCCAAACACAAAAATGGATTTAAAAGGGAATGAAAGTAAAAGGCTTTCCTTCATACTTTTTCCCCCTTGCACCCACCCCGGCTTTGGCTTAAAAAGCCACATGTGTGATTCTAGTCTTAAACAATAATTAATTTTCTTGTTTTTAAATGAGGACTGACACCCACCTCTGTATACTTAGTTTCCACATTAGTTCATTTTTTAGTTTTCTCATTACAGGATGTTTTCACTGATTCTATGTTTTGATTACAAATAATAATTTACTTCCGTCTTAGAAATGATTTTATGAGTTCTTTAGAGACCTTTTTGGTGAATGCCTGACCATTTTCTACAGCATATATAGTTGTCTATTGTAATTTATTACCTCAGAGGAACATTTTATAGACTGATGCCCACTATCTTAATACAGAAATTGCCATATGGAGGGAGAAAACCATGTTGGACTGCAGTCTGTTGCTCTGTTTAAGGATAATTTCTCCTCTCAGTAAAACTGACTGGCCTTTCTGAGGGTAGAGAATTCCTTCAGCTCACTGGTACAAATTGTGTTTACAAACCATATGCGTTATTACTACTAGTGTTGCCTCATATGGAACTTTTTACTCATTGTTTTACTAGTAGCTTACATGTCAAGTATCCATTGCTTGCTATGTTGTACTGGAATCTTAATCTACTTTGGTGCATGACACTTTTCGATATTAAACTTTTTTCTTCTTTTTTATATCGAGTAATTTTTCATTTCATTGACCTACATTAAGAGTAAACCCGGAAGAATACAGATCATGTAACATTACCGGTTTTCCCTTTATTATATGTTGAACTACTTTGAAAGTTAGGTATCCTCAAGGTAATCTACACAAAGGTACGAGAGCAGACAAGCTATATTTGGAGTTTGCAGAGTTATTTAGCTGCTTGCATCCTTATCAAAGAATCTAGTCGCTTTTAAAGACATTACTATAAGCAACTTAGACATTCGATTAATTTACGGACATTTTTTGATGTTGCTGAATGTGTATATATAAATCCTAAGATCCAGGCTAAGCTATTAAAAAGAAACGAAAACTGTTTACTAAGTAGACATGATTATGTTCACTATGTTCCATGACGTGAAGCCATTTTCAAATGAATAGCTTTGTTTTGCTCCAGCCAATTATATTAACCAGTGTAAGTATTGTCTGCGCTGTGATGACTTGTAATCTAATTATAACTAATCAATGGTTGCTGTATGATCTATGTGGAGTGACTGTCAAATAAGTGATTTGTCAAAGTTGTCACATGTTTGAATTGGGGTTCTGCTTTTAATACTAATGTAAATCTTGTGCACTTGATCCTCGGTATTGTGTTTTTAAAGCCTTTTTTGGTTTATTAGTTTTAAGCAATAAAGTTTGATATTACAATTAAATGGTTGCTTCATTTTTTTTTCCCTGATGCTAGCAACACTTACGTATTGTATTCTTCTTTTTAGATTGTTCCAAAATGTATGCCACATGGGTTTTGTGCCATTGTTAATGCAACCTGTTTCCTTTCTTCCAGTGCTTTTGATACCAGAAGCTACGGTAGGGAAAGAAGGTAGTATCCTGCAGAATGAAGCATCCACCACTGCTGCCTACTAAATGAACTATTTCAGTGTCTACCAAGTAAATGGTCCTGAAAAAGGAACACCTGTCTTTTAATTAAAACATAAAACGTAGATTTTTGCTAACTTTTTATGACCCAGTAACTGGTGGGTCATAAAATATAACCCCTGGCAGAAAATATAGCATTACCAGCATTATTGGAGGACATTCATTAAAGGGGTTGTCTCATCTCAAAGTTTCATAGGATGCATGAATGAAATAATGCTGCTTTGCTCTGTCACTTCCTGGTCAAGCTGTCTTCAATTAGCATATGAGCTCCCTGTATTCAGACTTCTCTGTTTATTATGTTTATTAGTCTAGATTAAATAAATTACCTTCTCTGAGGGTCCAGAGAAGCTTCTTAGCTAATGTAGAGTAATGTCTTTTGTCTGAAAGATCAGATAACACACAAGCTCTCACGACCTGTGTGATGACATCACTCCCTTCCATCAGATAGAACAAACAGCACAGGAGAAGGAGTACAGAGGTAGGTCACTTGGGAAACTAGAAAGCCCTCAGAAGGTGATAAAATCATTTGTAGCTCCTTAACAAAAAAGATGAACAAAGCAATATACTTGGAAAACGTCTTCATTTAGTGTTCCCTACATTTTGAAAGCTATTCTTTGTAGTGAGACAACCCCTTTAAGTTTTGTTTTTTTAATTTATAGCAAACAAACTCGAGATGTTATGTAAGACATTAATAGCTTAATGTTCTGGCTTTATAAAACCTTAAATAAAAAGTAAATTATACACTGCTCATAGAAATAACAAAACAATGTAACTCCTAGTCAATCACACTAGCCAGAGGTACCCTGACTGTAATTACGTACCGGAATGAGATTCTCGGACCCATTGTGAAGCATATGCAGGTGCAGTAGGCCATGGGTTCCTTCTGATGCATGACAATGCCAGGCCTCGTGTGACAGAAGTGTGCCAACAGTTCCTGCATGAAGACATTGATGCTATGGACTGGCCTGCCTGTTCCCCAGCCCTTAATGCAATTGAGCACATCTGGGACATCATGTCTCTTTCTATCCACCAATGTCACATTGCACCACAGACTGTCCAGGAGTTGAATGATCCTTTAATCCAGGCCTGTGGGGGAGATGCCTTTAAAAAAATCTCTCATTCTGGCATTTGGCAAATATAAATAATTGTGGTAATCCTAATTGACCTAAAATGGGTAAGGTTTATTCTGATTTCTTGTCAGAAAGTGAGAAAAACATGCATATGTGTCTTTTTTTTTATATAGTGTATGTAAACTTCTGGTTTCAACTGTGTGTGTGTGTATAATATTTTTTATTCTCACGCCACTTTATTAGGTTAACACTCAGCTAGTAACGGGTTGGACCCCCTTTTGCATCAGAAATGAAAAAATTCGTCGTGGCAATAGAACAACAAGTGTTGCAATCGATAGCTCAATTGTACAATGGTGATCCATAAGATGCCATGAAAATATCGCACTACCATGGCACCACCACCACCAGCCTGAACCGTTGATACAAGCAGTGATGGATAAATGCTTTCCATGTTGTTTGACTTCCTAAATTACTACCTACATCCGAAAGTCGCAAAGCAGAGTAATTCAGCTCATAACCCAGACCAGGCAACATATGTTTACCAATTATACGCCAATTTTGATGACTTTGGGCAAAATGGACTCAGTTTCCTGTTACTAAGCCTGAAAGGAGTGGCAACCCGTGGTGTGGTATTCTGCTTTCTGTACCCATCTGCTCAAGAAATTCAGCCGTAGGCTGCGTAAAATGCTTTCAGCCTACCTTGGTTGTAAACGGTGGTATTATGAGTCCTGTTGCCTTTTATGCTCGAACCAAGAATCTCCCATTCTCCTTTGCTCTGGCATAAAAAGGATTTCGAGATGGCTCATGGAGTTTTTTTTGACCTTTGAAACCTAAGATGTTGTGCGTTAAAAGGAGATTCACAGTTCTGAAATACTGACCTTCGGCTGCAGTTCAAAGGTGACTCAAATCACATAAGCTCTTTGATGAGGAGATGTCTTGCATGACTATGAAATGCACTGAGTTATTATGGTGATTGTTAAAGTACGGCTCAGGTTACTAATTAAGTGGCCCGTAGTGTATTAGTTTTTGTTTTGTTTTTCTGAAAAAAGCCATATATCATAAACATATGTCTATATACACTCGAGGCCATAATGGTTGTCTACCCTAGTCCTTTACCTGACATACAGCCTCATAAGTGAGAGGGAAAATTGTTTTCTACCAGCACTAGAAAAAAGTTATAGCATTATCTATTCAGCCAATGCAGATTGGTGATTCATTACTGAATATCACTTTCATCCAATTATCTGCACTACGTGATTGCATCTCTTCAGCCCACTGCAACCTTTTTGTCTTCTGTTTCAGTGTTAGGCATGGTTTTCCTTTGGTTTTCTACTTTTAAGAAAATGCCACATTTATCATACTGGTGCATGCTATGTGATAAATTTGGTGCCTATTGTTTTTCTTTTTACTTTTTTTTTTTTTTTTTAAACTAACTTACTACTCTACACAGGCAAAAATATATGGCTATACTGTGTAACATTTTTAGCTTTAACCCCCAACCAACTACAATGGGAGCAAGTTACCTAAGGAAGACACACAAGCCTACCACCTCACTCCTCCTATCAGTCGGGAGCAACACATGTACTACTACAGGCTTGGACTGGGCCATCGGGGAGCTGCTAAATCTGTTGTGGGCTCCAAACACTGTGGCATGTTTTTAACTGTATGCAGCTCTCTGCTCCACCAACTACTCTGTGGGCTGCAGGCAAAGCCTACAGTGTACAGCAGTAGGCAACATGATGTAATAATGTGATCAGGCCTTCTGCGCCACTGCGTCTCCTAGGCTAAAAACTTAGGGCCACATGTATGAAAACTGACTAGGTCTAAAACTCACTTTGTTGCCCATAGCAACCAAAGAACCCCTCTCATTTCATATAGTGCTTTGGATAAAAAAACCGTTTGTTGGCCCCTTATAAGGGGCCAACCCTGCCTCAGGCTTCTGGCCTACGTGATCCTGGGTGCAGTATCCCAGTGGACATAGTGTGATGATGTCACGCCAGACACAAGCTCTTGGAGAGCGCTGTTTGGCAGAAAGACAGGGAGTGTATGTTTTTTGAAACGGGCCTGGACAAATATGGTTCCCTTAAATTAATATTTTGTTGCACAACTTTTTGCAGCAATCATAGCAAACAACAATTTCTTCAGCTCTCGACTAGACATGTATTTTTATCCACTCCCTGTGAGGAAACTGCTGCAGCTATCTCAAGTTTGAAGGGTACCTTCTCCAGACTGCATGTTTCAGCGCCTTCCACAGATGTTCAGGATTTTGGTCAGGGTTCATAGAAGCCACTTCAGAATAGCTTTGCTCTTAGCCATTTTTGATGTTTTTTGGGTCATTATCCTGTTGGAAGACCCATGACCTGTGACTGAGACCAAGCTGTCTGTCACTGGGCAGAACTTTTTGCTCCATAATGCCTTGATAGTCATGAGATTTCATTGAACCATGCACAAATTCAAGAGACCCTGTGCCAGATGCAGCAAAGCAGCCCCAAAAATAACCGAGCCTTCTCCGTGGACAATGTTCTTTTCTTTTTTTCTGTTCTGCTTCATTTTTTTATTTGCTTTCAACTGTAGTTTCCGCCTTGGTCGTCTTCCATTAAGTCCACTTTAGCAAAGTCAGCAATGGCTGGTGCAATTTTACACTGATGTAGCTTGACCTTGGTGTTCACATCTAATCTCTTTAGAAGTTGTTCTAGGCGCTTTGGTAACCATTCATATTATGTGTCTCTTCACTTATCAATTTTCTTCATGGCTGGCTACAGTCCCATAGACTTTTCTTACAGATAAACTTCTGAATAATATGTGCCACTTTAGGAACCGGAACATGAAGCTGATTGGAGATGGTTTTATATTCTTTATTTTGTAACATGTTAGTCTACAATTTTCTTTCTAATCGGCCGAGACCATTCTCTCCCTAGCCCATATCCACCATGATACTAAACAGCACAATGATTGCTTCTACCATTTAAATAGACAGGCTGACTTGATTACAAGTTTGATGACAGCTGTAATGCTAATTACAGGACATACCTTAGGGTGCTTTCACATGGAGCGTTTTTTGGTTCTTTATTTTGCAGAAATACACAGCAATTAATGCTGAGCATTTCTGCAAAAAACACGTAAAAAATGCACCAAAAACGCTCTGTGTGAAAGCACCCTTAGTTTAATATGTTTTCAATCTTTTCTAGGGGTACCAGTTTCATTTTTTTTTTTTTTTCCAGTTGAGCGACAATTCAAACAATGTGACTACCATTAGTTGATTTTCAGTAAAGTTATTATTACTTTTGACAGTTTCAAGTTATTTTAGTGACCATTGTGGGTTTTTCTCTCTTTAACTGAAGGGTACCAACAATTTTGTATATACCTACCTACTGGGAGAAGGCTATAAATCTACCTACCGACTCAGCAGCCTCTATACCTACCTACTACAGGGAGCATATACATCTACCTATCTACATGACCTGATATGGGCCGTCCCGCATCCTAAGGGCAGACTAGACAAGATAATACATACAGTGAATACAGATAGATATATATAGGACTTCCGGGGGCGGAGCTACCGAGTGTAGCCACATTTTATCAGAGCTCCTGCTCCAGAGCCTAAAATACGCCATTTTCGGGCGAATATCCAAGCCCAAAGCCCGCAAAAGGTCTTGTTACCACCTAGCCCGAAGGGCAGAAGAAGGCCAGCGACCGGAGCACCTATTACCCGGACAGTCAAGGAGCTGAAGCTTGCTCCGTAGCCCACGGCCGCGGATGATCTGCAGCACGCTTCTTCTGGGAAGACAGGAGGCAAAAGGGACCACCATACAGCCAGCCGACAACGCTCAGCGGAGGCCGTACGGGACACCTATCTCCCGGGATTTGCCACACTTACCCTGCCGGAGAGGAGCGGATCAGGCGCGACGAGCAGCAGCGTTGAGGGGACCGGTGCCGAGAGTGCGCAGAGCGGGCGGGGTCCCGCGTGATGCCGGAGTCCGGGACGTGATGGTCGAAGGTGGAGTGGAACAGGCGTGACGTGCGGCAGCATTGAGGAGACCGGCGCTGAGAGTGCGAAGAGCGGGCGGTGTCCCGAGTGGTGCCGGAGGCCGGGACGCGACGGTCGGAGGTGGTGAGCACCGGGAGCTTGGAGTGGCGGGAGCGGATCCCGCAAGCTCTACAAGTCAGAAGCTGCAGGTGGACTTGTGCGGGGCCTGTGCATCGCCAATGAGACAAGCGGTCACGGCGGTGACCGACTCCGGAGCAGTGGAGGTCCAGTGTTTGGTGAGGTAACAACAGACGGGTGGGAGAGCGGAGGAGGAGGCGGCTGGTGACAGAGACTGCCGGGGACTCTCTACTTTTGGCGCAGTGTGCACAGGACGGGCAGTGGGACTGTCGGCCATCTTGGCCCTAGAGCCTGCAACCTTGACTCACCCCAGAGACACGGAGGGCACAGCTCACGGCCCAGACAGCGCTGGGGGTGTGGGACTTGCTCCTGCAGCGGGGAGGTAGATTATCCCGCCACACTGCCGGGCACTCACAGAGGGGGAGGACCCTGCCGGGATCCCTTACGCTCCCCTTGCACTTGGCTCCACGAGGGCGGGAAAAACAGCCGCCATATTACCTTTGGGGGCAGCTTCATCACGCAGCCTGCAACCCCCCAACTCCATCTGCAGGACACTAACGGCACTCCTGGGCGACAGTGCACCTCACAGTAAAGGGAGTGCTGCTGCAGCTTTTCTAAACAACCCCATCACGATTCATTGGATATATCACTGCCCTCCAGGACACTGATACAGCACACCTTCTAATTATCAGACTCTGTGACTTGGATTCTGAACCCCCTGCAGGGACTGAAGGAGCGGAGCTGTGCAGTAACCGGGTGCTAGCGAGACCTGATAAGAAGGGGAGACTCGGACTTCAGAACTGAGCTGCTTACACCCTGTTACCCCCCCTGCCACCAGATAGGTGGTGGAACGGTGTGACGCACAGACACACTGTGAGGGTTAAATCTTCTCCTATCCTAAGTGCTCATGGGACAGCACTAGCGAGCTTTGACCACCAGAGGGTGCCAGAGGCTTGTGACTGGCTGATTGGTCCTGGAGCTTCGCTGGGGAAGTCTGAGCTGCTGGACTTGGATGTGATAAATCTAAAATCTTTCTAGCTAGGTGCTGTGTGACCCACAGCACTGTAGGCGCCATTTAACAGTGGTTAGAGGTACTCTACTACTCTATTGATATGTGACTTTAGACATTCTCCCTGTATCTCCCGAAATTCTTATCAACACTCTACACTCCTTTCATCCCTCTGTAACAGAGGGATGGACAAATATCTATCCAAAAGCACATCAAAGAGGAATACACGTCAACATACGTCCTCACCCACGGTAACGGCTCCTCCGAAATCTACGATGGCACCTAGTACGTCTAAAGGAGCTCCTAAGCCTCCTAAAAATAAGGCCCTAAACATGGCTCATGGTACCCCCCCAGGGGCCGTAATGGAAGGCCCTGCCTCTCCAGGACCAATCTTAGGAGACATGACTACCCCCACCCAGATGTCTCCATCCAGTCCGATAGGACCCTCACAGGGTAATGAACCGTTAACCCTTGCCGCCATAGCCCAAGAGGTCTCCAGAATTATGATGCCCATGATGAATAAACGATTTGAGGTTCTACATACTTCAATTAACTCTGTGTTAACAATGATAACAGCTAATACGCAAAAATTTGTGGAGCTTGAGAATAAGGTGACATCTTGTGAAGTCACCACCTCTAATGTGGAACAATCACTCGCACAGGCAAGGGAAAGTGAGGTGATTTTAAGAGACCGGATCGAAGATCTGGAAAATCGCAGCAGGAGGAATAATCTCCACTTTGTAGGGATCCCAGAGACCATCACGGGCGACTCCCTGATTACTTTTCTTGCAGATAAACTTCCCAAAGCCTTAGATATTGATGTTCCCACAGACAAGTATGTCATTGAAAGAGCCCACAGGTTGGGACCGCAAAGGCAGGAAGGGGAGAGGAATGCGAGACCGCGTCCAGTGATAGCAAAATACCTCAATTGGGCAATTAAGGAGCAGGTACTAAGGGCTTACAGAAGGCGTGACACTCTCATTGTAGAGGGCACCAAAATCTTGTTGTTTCAGGATTTCTCTGCCAGTGTGGCCCAAAAAAGAAAGCTGTTTACCCCAGTCTGCAGGCATCTTCATGAGCAGGCCATACGCTTTCAGCTCCTATACCCCGCAAAGCTGAAGGTACAGGTGGAGGGAAGGCAGATGATCTTTGAGGACCCCGCCCAGGCTAGACGTCACTTTCATGTTGAGGAGGGTTAGCTAGGAGGTAACTATTACATAGGGAGACAAAGGGAAACTTTGGATCAAGTGATCCTTTGACTTGTTGCTGCGATGCAGCTATTGACTCAAACTGATGTTAGTCAAGTTCCGTGGACCGAACTCGGATCCCGAATGTTAATGTTGCTCTGTGTTGTTATTGTTGTGTATAATGTCTGCTGTCTGTGCTCTGCTCTCCGGGCCTGCCCTTAATGAAAGGGATGAGTTGGTAAAGACGCGTGGCTCCCTCCCCTCTGATGTCATATGGACAGGAAGGTGTATCCCGTCGCTCGCTGGGACGATGGGGGCACCGGTAATTGAAGGAAACCACAACTTACAAGGGCGAACGAGTGGGATAACATGACAGGTAGAGCTAGTGGAATGGTAGTCTCAGAAGAGGGACCAATTAGGCTGGTTACTTGGAATGTGGCAGGACTCAATACTCCTATTAAAATGAAGAAGGTGAGCGTACATCTAAAACGGCTTAAGCCTGACATCATCTTTCTGCAAGAAACCCATTGGAGAAAGGACAACATGGTGGGTCTACGAGGTCCTTGGCTGGAGTCCTGCCACATTGCCAATTATTCTTCCAAATCAAGAGGGGTGGCCATTTTACTCCGAAAGGGACTGGACTATTCCATAGAAGAAGAGGTGAAAGATGAAGGAGGTAGATACATTTTGCTAAAAATACTACTACAGGGTATATCATACACACTGGTAAATGTATATGCCCATAATTTATCCAACACAAACTTTTTTGCCAAGTTAAACTCTTTCCTGACATCCAGGGCGGATACAAACGTTATCTTGGGAGGAGATTTTAATGCGACTCTGTGTCCTATGAGACACGATCTACAGTTAAATCGGTGAGCGCTAGCCCCAAATACTAGCGGACATATTGAGCCTGGCGGACGATAACGCGCGCTCTGTGATCCTGGCGGCAGACTCAAAATATGGGAGCAAAAGAGTTCACGCATATTACTCCGCGGTACATTAAAAGTTTCACTCGAGGAATAGACCTTACTTTCTTATTTCCCTAAGGGCTGTGGGAGAGGGATTCTTGGGATTCCACAATTCACACCATACGCTATCTCCGATCATTGCTCCAGTAACGTATGCTGATTTCGCGCCCAAAGGCGCATTGTCAAAATCCACGAGATTTTGCGCATTCCCAGGGTATTTACTAACAACTGAGTACTTCAAGTCCTTCCTCGCAAGTCCATTGGGACCAATTATGTGGATGATTATCTAATCATCATAGGAGATGTCCCTTTGTTCTGGGCTGATGCAAAGGCACGGGGTAATTCAGGGTCATATCATTAGAACTATGTTTGCGGAGTAGGAGAAGGGAGGCACAAACCAACATTTTGAAAAGTTGCAGACCACAATGTTGTCAGACACAAAGAGACATGGTCGACCACTCCCCTGGATTGCGCAGGAAGAAGAAACAAACCACAAAGAAGCCAAAAGCAGTCCTAGACCTTATGTTACAGAGTCAGGCTTAATTGGTTGGTTAAGATTAACAATAATAGATATTCTAGGGTGGGCAGAGAATCGCGCGATAGACGGATGTTGGCAGCAATTGGTTAGGGTCCCCAAACATAAGCCGCCTTAAAACAGTGTTAGCACTGAAGGATCCGACCTCAGCTTGAGCAATGCAACGAGCACAGATGGAGATTTCCTGGGCTTGTTTGTTGATTTGCACTTTTGATGATCTTTACAGAGCGCCAACATGACATTGGACAAGATAAGTCACTTTCTTGAGATGCTGGCACTCTCTCCAGGAGACTTAATTGCAGAGCAAACAGGCCTTTTTTAGATTGCCCCAATCACCTGAAGTAGGAGGGTGAGGCAAGGCCATTGCAATCTTCAACCAAAAAGAAATCACCTGGGCCGGTTGATATGGTTGTGAATTTATAAACTTCTATCAGTTGAAAGTATGACGCCAACATTGACTACAGTTAATATAATGCAATATACCGAGATCAAAAGGGACAATGGAGATATTCTCGGAATCAATGTAGGGAATCTTGTCCCAAAAAAGGGCAAGGATTCCATTGGGTTAAAAAACTTAACGCCCAACCAATACTTTACTCTCCAAAACGATTACAAGTTCTTAATTAAATTTTGGCTACTAGCCTTCAGAAGTTTCTCCCTGTTATAGCCCATTCCGGCAAAGAGGTGCTTTGTGTATGGACGACCAAGCAGTAAAAAATATATAGGACAGTGGTGGCGGGCGTCGGTGAGGACTCGGTGACCTCTCTCGGCATCTTGTTTGCTTTTAGTCATAGATGCCGAAAAAGCATTGACAAGGTTTCGTGGCCCTTTCTGTCCGTAACCATGTTGACGAGAAATTTTGGCCCAAGTCTTCAGGGATTTTATCTCGTATACGCAGGAAGGCTCGTCTAGCAATCTTTTAGTTAATGGATTATTAACCCCTACAATAGATTATGTTTAGGGGCACTAGGCAGGGTTAGCCCACTTCCTCTGTCTCCATTGACTTTTGATCTTGCGCATTGATCACTTGTTAAATTATCTAAAGCCTAGCACTCGGCCACTGATGGGAATCAGGCTGATTACCCCGATCTTGGAATTTATAGTGCCTTTGCGGA
This sequence comes from Phyllomedusa bahiana, assembly GCA_025379985.1. Taxonomy (NCBI): domain Eukaryota; kingdom Metazoa; phylum Chordata; class Amphibia; order Anura; family Hylidae; genus Phyllomedusa; species Phyllomedusa bahiana. Next base: position 158,212 of record JAODAL010000593.1, read on the forward strand.
TGATGTGCTGATAATTTTAAGAAGAATCCAGACACAACCTGCGGGGGGTGCATGCGGGGGTTGCAGGAGATGGGTTCCCTTTAGGTGGGTTCCATGTTAACATGCGATAAAACTAACGGCTATGATACTTAACGGGCACCTAAACCTTAAGTGGACAGCTCTCTTTCCGTTTTTTAACTGGTGTACTGCTTAAGATACCCTATAAATGGGAATATCAATATCGAGGCTCCCTGCCAGTTTATACAAAGACAACATCACACCCATTATATAAGACACCTCGTTGATCGGAGGGACTATTGTGCACGCATGGAGGCGACTACCATTTGTCATATGTGTGGTAGGGGGAATACCTTATCATAACTGGTAGAGTTTCCCAATTTTGTATCTCCTGCATTCCCTTCCCGCTCTATGTCAGGCGCGCAAGGTTGAGATACGGCATCCGTCGATTTATTATTGGGGGGTGGTAAAAGACCTCGGAGTTAGCGCTGGTGATTTTGCAGAAGCTCCAAGGACAATGGGGGTTATCAATCTCCCGAATATTCGGGATATAATGTGGACCGCGTTGAGTCCGTTTATGGCAGCAGACTGGTGCAGAACCTTCAGTTTACACGGACACCAAGGCGGAGCAATATTTTTAGGAAAGATCACACTAACAAATTCTTATACATCTGCCTGGCATCAAATCCCAGAACAGATTAGAGCTAACCCACTTCGTATTTTCAAACTATGGCCGGGGGCAGGGCAGGTAAATGAGGAGGCTCTTTGGGTTATACCCCCACGCCTCTATGCTTCGTTCACTGATAGGCAATCCAGATTTCCAAAAGGGAGCCCCGCACCAAGACTTCTACAGGTGGGAGGCAAAAACACATAGAATCCTACAATTGGAGGAGCTGAGAACTAGATTCCCTGAAGCTGGAGTTCTCCTTCTTCCTCCATATTTTGTGTGCCGTAGCTACGTCCATGGACATTGAGACCACCCACACTTCACACAAAAGAGAATGGGAACCATCAATGCGTAGACTTCTGTTCAAAAGAAAGACTACAGAAAGGGGGACTGACTACTCACTAATTATATAGCTCTACATGAACCACTCGACTTTTTCAGAATCAAATCTGGCACTTGCGAAGTGGGGCCAGGACGTTCCAGTATGGGAGCGTCCATACTTACCTTACAGCCGTTGCTAATAGCCGTAATTCCTAGCTCAGTAGCATTCATCTGGGAGATTGTCCCTCCAACTGTATCACAGGGCACCTTACATTACCCCAGTCAGGGGATTACCGCATGGGAGTTCCGAAAGCAGCCGATGCTTACAATGTGGTGTCTACAAGAAGCTCGATATTTTCCACTGCCTGTGGAGCTTGCCCGGGTGATTCAAGATTTTTGGGACACGGGTGATTGTGACATTCACAGGACACACTGACCAATTAATGTCCCGATACATACCATCTATGGCAATCTTTGGCCATATGATGTCCAGATAACCCCATGTGACCCGGGAAGCAGAAAACTATTATTATGATTTAATGCGCAGGCTTTAAAACTATTCTAAACCGTGGATACAATGAATCCGCAACCCCCTTTCAATGATTTCTTAGATTAACTGTCTTTACATACTGAAGGTAGACTGGGTGGAGGGCCTGGGTAAGAAGGAGGACTCATGCCAAAAAAATTCTTTTTCAAAGTCTGGGGCAGTTTTATCCACTTACTTCCTCAGAGAATACGATGTGGCCCATTAACCCCTTAGGACCCACCCAGCCATGTTTTTGCCATTCTCTGGACCACAGCCCTATTTTTGAAATCTGACATTTGTCAATTAATGTGAGAATTAACTTTTGACACTCTTTACCTATTCATGTGATTCAGAGATTGTTTTTCTCGTCCACATTGTGCTTTAAGTTAGAAGAAATGTTTATCCATTACAAGTCCTTGTTTGTTTGTGAAAAAATATCAAATTACATAAAAATTTGGAAAAAAAAATTTGCGCGATTGTGAAAGTTGCAAAATTTCCTGCGTGCAAGACAGGATTATTATTCACCAACAAAATTATGTTTATAACTAGCATCTACCATATGCCGACTATAGGTTGGCATCATTTTTTAATATGTCTTTTTTTTTTTTTTTCGACATTAGAGGGATTAGACAATTTTAGTAGTAAATTTTTTTCTCATCAATTTTCAAGATAATTTCGCAATATACATTTTTTAGGGACCAGCGCAACAGTTCTGACGTGGCTTTGAGGGGCCTGCTTGTTAGATACCCCCATAAGTGACGCCATCTGAGAAACTAGACCCATTAACATATTTACAACACTTTAGGAAGTTTGTAACCATTCAGATATTTCACAGAAATTAAAGCAAAGTGGAGGTGAAAATTTCAAAATTTCACTGTTTTTGCAGATTTTCAATTATTTATCAATTATTCACTGGAATACGGTAAAATGTGACTAGGGTATAATGCAACGTAATATCAATTCCCCAGGTCTGCCGTTTTTAGAGATATCCCATATGTGGCCCTAGTGCATTATTTGGCTCATCCATAAGCCCCATGAATAGGAGGTAGCACCTACTATACTATGGGGTCTCATTTTTCAATACGATTTTATATAGGCCGCAATTTTACAGGTTTGGGGACAACTAAGTGCTCTCAAAACTTAATAAACCACCTCTCTAAATAGTCCGCATTTGGAACTACACCATTAATGATTATATCCAGGTGAGGTTGCATTGAGTTATTCTAGAAAACACAGGTGATTCACAAATGTTTTTTAGCACTAATATCTGCAATTTAGCTTAAAATGTTTCATTATATACAAGGAATCCTGGAAAAAGATCCTAAAACTTTGTTAAGCAATTTCTTCCAAGTTCAGGCAATACCCTAATTCATGTGGGTGATAAACTGCTGTTTGGGCGCATGGCAGGGCGTTATAAGGGAGGGAGCGCTATTTGGCTTTTGGAACGCAGATTTTGGTGGGGCCATGTGCATTTGCAAACCCCCCAAAGTAGCAGAAACAGGCGAAACCTTCCAGAAGTAGGCCCACATTTTGGATTCTCTACACCCATCAGGGAATCTCATCTAGGGGTTGTTTTTTGTTGTACTGTGCATTTTGGATGCAAATTGTTTTTTTTTTTTAGCATTGGGCAATGTAAAATGAGGGGGAAACACACAAGTTGGTCATTGTTTTTTTGGAGTTTCAATTTCTACAGCATTCGCCGTGCAGTGTAAATTGATGTGATAACTTTACTATGGGGGTCGGTACAATTACACAGTTTGATATAGATGTTTTATATGTTTTTTTCTGTTTTATTACTTTTACCACAGTAGATATTAAGTCTATAAAAAAGTTGACGTTTTTATGTTGTCCTATTACTGACAGTAATAAACTTTTTTATCTTTGCTGTGTGTGCAGATGCTGTGTATGAGGCTTGTTTTTTGCTCGGTTGCGTTGAAGTTTTATTGGTACCATTATGGGGTGCATATGATGCTATGTTCACTTGTTAATTAAGGTTTATATGGAGATGTTTTGAGCAAAATGACAGCAATCTTGGTATTGTTTTTTATTTTTATTTTTTATAGCGCTCACTGTTTGGTATTACGACATGGTAGCTTTACTAAGCAGGTCAATACGATTACACCGATAGACCCAAATTTGATATTTTTTATGTTTTACTGCTTTAATACAATAAAACACTTTTATTCATACAGGAAAAATCGGTTTTGCATCGCATAGTCTGAGGAGGCACATAGACTTTTAAATTTTTCTCGTGCTATGGAGCTGTGTAGGGACTTGTTTTTTGCGAGATTGATGTTGACGTTTTTATTGTATCATTTTTGGTGGGGACAGGCTTTTTGATTGCTTTTAAATCCATTTTTTTGGAGGCCTCAGGGTGAAGAAAATTCTGCAATCCTAGTAGGGTTTTTTATTTTTCATTTTTAACAAGCCGGCTCTCAGTGCAGTATCCGTGAGAAGTCTCAGCTTTACATCCTTTGGGTCGCTACGACTTATGGCGATACCACTATTTATATAGTTTTTTTTATGTTGATGCCACTTTAAAAAAAAATAAGAAAGTTGTTTTTAGTGTGTAAAACAATATTTATGGCATCGATATCTTATGAGAGCTATACATTTTTTATTTTTCGTATACAGAAGCTGGTACTAAGGACCCTCCCCTTTTTTTTTTTGCTCTGGGATGAACTGACGTTTTAATTGGTACAATCTTTGGCATTTCTAGGATGTTTTAATTGATCGCTCTTAATTCCATTTTATGTGCGCGGGCAATGAACAATAATCTTATTTCTGTGTTTCGTTGTTTTTTTTTTTTTTTTTTTTTTTAGGCTTTGCACCGTACGGGTTAATTAACATGACAGATGTTTTAGGGCAGTTCGTTACGCACGCAGCCGATAACAAATATGGGTTACTTATTTAATTTTTGATCTTTTTTGGGGCGATTGCCGTTTGTAAGGGGAAAAAAAGGGCGGTTGTAGCGTATTTCTATTTTATTTTCGTGTTTGTTGTTTTACATGTTTCTTCACTTTTTTTTACTTTTTTTAACTTTTTCACATTTTATTTACTTTTGCCCCATGTTAGGGGATTTGAATGAGAATCTTTAGATCTCTCATTCAATAGGAATCAGTGCATAGCTTGTGCTATGACTGGTTCCTATTGACAAATGTCAGTCACGAAGTACCGGGAACATGCCCACAGGGACACGCGCCCGGGGGCGTACGTGACGTGTTCATCCAGACAATATCCACGGAAAGAGACAGCTTTCTGGCCTCCTCACGATGCTGTCTGTAGGAAGGGCAGGAGATGCTCACGGAGATCGTGCGATCCGTCGATGCTGCTGCGCGACAGAGACTCAGGAGGGCTAGATCTCCTCCCTCCTGCGGTCTCTCTTAGTTATTTGCGACCCGATCGTCACGATTAATTAAGGGGGGTTAACCGCCCCCCCCCCCTCCGGGAGCGATCACGGTGTGGTCGGAGGCCGACACCTGAGGGATGTCAGCTGTAATATACAAGCTGACACCGCACGCGATCGCGCAAACTCTCACTTTAAGAGTTCGCGCTGATCCTCAGGAACGTATCCATACGCCAGTGCGTGTGAACCCCCCAAACAACGACCTGGACGTTATGGATACGTCTAAGGTCGTTTTAAAGGGGTTTTAAAGAAATGCTTTAAGGTGGAAGTGTTATCAAAACAACGGATCTTTGGAGATCGGTCATAGACAAATTAAAAGTCAAATGGGAGATTGACCTTCCTCTTCAACCCCAACCTAGATACTTTTCAATGATCTGTTCTCTAGTTTATAACAAACACTCAAAATTTACTACATATTCTGTTACTAGCTGCAAAACGAAAGCTGCTGATTGCTTGGCTCCAATAGATACCACCAGATATTGGGGGTAGGTAATAGCTTTGGGTGTAGTTTTATCTCTAGTGAAACAATATTTACATATGGAAAAGTAGATGCGGAGCTAGCTAAAGATACTAAAACTGAAAAGTTTTTTAAGGAAAGAATCCTTTTTATAGAACACTTTTATGTAATTCCTAGAGAAATAGAGACCTGGTAAGCCATGCCAGGACACACTAGCCTGTGGTACTATGAGAAGGGCCTTAAATGGTACACTGGGAATATTATGCGGAGAGATCAACATAGAGATAGCCGAACACTCTTTCTTTTCATTTCCGTGTTGAGCGGAAAAGTGTAAGGGCCCAAATAAAAGATTAGCGTTCCCTTTACACTTTGCAAATAACGATCCACAATTCACATATAGGGTAGGTAATTGTTGGTTTTTAAGTTCTTTATTTACTAATGGTTGTATATTATTGTTTGATAAAATTTGAAGAGTAACGCTCTACTTGGAATGTTTAGGACTATATATCTGTCGTTATCTAAGCCTTGCTTAATTATAATCGAAACAAAATTATGAAGAAGCTACGTGACTACTTTCATAGATACTCTATTGAGAAAAATATAGAAGTCTGTTCATCAATTCAACAAATGATGCAATTGCTATTATGATACAGTGTTAAACAGACTCTCTATCTTATATACATAAACTCAGCAGTCTTATTAACCATTCAATGTGTGCAGAGGAGAATGTATAATTATATTGAGCGTTCTCAGTTTCCCTCTGTATGTCTATAACTATGTTTGGATAGACTTCAATATTAAACATAATATTTGAAATAAAAAAAAAAAAAAAAAGAATGCTCTTTAGATTTACACATGGTTCCAAGAACCAGGTATAATAGGCGAGCTCCTAATTTCAGGGTGTTTATATGGGTGATCTGATGCACCAGAGATGAGAATTCTTGATCTAGTCGCCTAAATTATTGTTATTTGTGACTAGAGATCCTGCCCTATTCAACATGACTGGGATACCAGGGCCGGTTGAGGGGAGTCACTTAGAATGATCATACTGTCCAAAACAGAGGACGGGGGGGGTGGGCCTGGTGGAGGAGTGGAGAACCTGTTGATATGTGGTTTTTTGTTGTTGTATGAGCTTAACTACCGCATGTGTTTCCATCATGAAACTTGGAACCCCTGCTCTTTTTCATTGTTTAGATAGCTTACTATTGATAGTCTTAGCCGTAATGATTGCGGGGACGTCTTAGTCTTATATATTGAGAGTGATGTATACAATAGATGGCTTATTTTACAATGTTAACACTTCGAAGAAAGGTATTCTTGACCTACTGAATCAGACTCATGAGTGCACAATGAGGGATCAGACTAGTTTTAATGTCCTGTTGTTTTCTTTTAGTTATGTACATATTATTGAAAATAGGTTAATACCAGGATACGAAATGATATAACATATATCAGGCCATTGAGATCCTCACTAATAATAGTTTGTTGGGCAAAACGGTTTCTCAGGAAGCTGTTGTTATTTTACTGTATTCTGTGTTGCTTAATACAGACATTTTAAGAAGATATATATATCTATATATATATACATACACTTCACCGGCCCACTTTATTAGGTTGCACCATGCTAGTAACGGGTTGGACCCCTTTTGCCTTCAGAAACTTTGCCTCATTCTTCGTGGCATAGATTCACTAAATGGTGTGTGCAACGATGCTCAATTGGTAATCAAGGGGCCCAAAGAGTGCACAAGGAAACATATTCCTCACACCATGACACCACACCACAGCTCCTGAAACCGTTGATACAAGGACAGGATGGATCCATGCTTTCTTGTTGTTGATGCCAAATTTGACCCTACTACTCCGAATGTCGCAGCAGAAATCGAGACTCATCAGACCAGGCAACGTTTTTTCCAATCTTCTTACTGTCCAATTTCGATCGTGCTTGGGCAAACTTGGAGCCTCAGTTTCCATTGTTCTTAGCTGAAAGGGAGTGGCACCCGTGTGGTGTCATCTGCTGCTGTAGACTCATCTGCACCTCAGAAGTGGCCGTTACTGTGCGTTTCGAAGAGAGGCTTGCTGTCTTCTGCCTACCTTGGGTTGTATAGCGGTGGCTACTTTGGAGTCACTTTTGCCTTTTCTTTCAGCTCGAACACAGTTGCCCATTCTCCTTTCAGACCTCTGGCATCAAACCAAGGCATTTACGCACACAGGACTGCCGCCTCACTGTATGTTTTTTCTTTTTCGGGGACCATTCTCTGTAACCCTTAGAGATGGTTTGTGCTCTGTGTTTTGAAAATCCTAGGAGATCAGCAGGTTTCTGAAATACTCAGACCTGCCACTTCTTGGCACCAACACACCATTGTCACGTTCTCAAAGGCACTCATAATCACCTTTCTTCCCTGTACGCTGATGCTCAGTTTGACTGCAGGAGATTGTCGTTGACCATGTATACATGCCTAAATGCACGAGTTTGCCGCCATGTGATTGGCTGTATTAGAAATTAAGTGTTAACGTAGTCAGATTGGCAGGTGAACTAATAAAATGTGCACGGTGTGTGTATATATATATACATCTATATATATACGTTACTATATATATACACCATATACCACACATATATACACCATACTATATATATATATATATATATATATATATATTATATATATATATTATAACACACAACACACACAAACACACACACACACACACACAAACACCATCGAAAATGCAATTACAGGTGTGGGGTTACAAACAAGGTATTAGCAGACAAAGTAAGTCAGTACCTGAGGTTAGCTTTGGTGCTGTGCGACCACATGGGGGCATATGACGCAAGCAGGGAAGGTCACAAAAAGGCGGTGTGCGGTGCTGGTAATCATTCAAAACCAGCTGTGCCCCAGCTATGTTCAGATATCAAAAGCGGCTTCGCTGCCAGGTTCCTAGTAACCGTTCTCTGCTATTTCCATAGGTCTTTGATACCGAGAAGGGAGAGAGACCCATGTGGGCATTTGTCTCACTTTTGGGTTCTCAAATATGAAACCGGTGTACAGTATGTATATGACGTACTGTATTCTCAGAATTCAATATGTAACTTCAGGGCCGAGTTGTCTATCCCACCTCCTTTGCCCCTTTGGAGCAAATCTCTACTTTGGCCCCTTAGAGGATGGCTAAGCTGTGAACAGAATAATAAAAGGCTTTTAAGGCTTAATGCCCTGGTGAGATTGGCTGCCTTTACACCGTATTGCTGGCTAGGTGGTTGGTATGAGAAACTATTGATTTCCTGTGGGAACAGATTCTGAGTGAGGCCCTGTCTTTAATTATGAGGTCTTGGATCCAATTCTATTTTGTCACAGTTTTACACTTAGAACTTTGTGTTTATATAAAACGTATCATTCGTGGGAGAGGTGGGGCAATATATATTTATAGACCTTTTATGTGCACTAGCCACTGTCCTGCTTCAGCTCACCTGCAATTAAGTGAGAGACTCAGGCTGCGTTTACACGGAAAACAAAAATACGGTCGGCTTTGCGACCGGTATTTGGTATTTTTTTTGGCCGCAGGGTGAAGGTTTTCTCCTCGGTTTGCCGAATTCAAGCCGTCCCCCTTCGCACTAGTCGCCACATGTTTCAAGTACTGCAGAAGAAAACAAGGCGGAAGAGATGAACATTTTGTTCTAAGTTTTTCCGAACCGCCGGCAGTTGTTGTTAAAAAACAACGTCCAGCCGCGGAAATCCGTGAAGTGGGGGACTTTCTGCACGGATTTTCCATTACAATGTCTATTGGGGGGCGGCCGAGCGCTTGTTTGTCGGTTTTCAGATGGTTTGCTAAAACCGGCCAAAAAAACAGTCTGGACAAAACCGGACAAATAACCTGTACTGTGGGGACAAGCCCTCAGAAGCCCCAGCGCCCCATCTTGATTACAGGCTGGTGTGATGTCATCACACAGGTCTGTACCAGTAGATGTGAGACTGGGCAGGGGCCCCATGCAGGTGGCAGAAAATAAAGGCAAGGTACAGTAGTTTTGGGGTGGGCCATAAACACTCCAGCCCAACACTGCCTCCTATTTTACCCTGCCACGGGCAGATTGTAACAGTACACTATGCTGCAATACATTAGCATCACAGTATATTATACAAGTAATCCAAATGGTCAAGTTTTAAAAGCATAATTTTTTTTTTCAATTTCAAAACCTCCCTTTCCATTTTACACATAAAAAAGAAACCATTAGTATTGTCGCTTCTGTAAAAGTCCAATCTATTAAATTATAACCTCATTTATCTCTGAACAGTGAACACTGTGTATAAAAAATAAATAATTGCATTTTATTGTTCACGGAATATCCCCCAAAAATTTTGAATAAAAAGTGATCAAAAAGTCTATACTAGTACCAATACAAGTACCAATACTTCTCCCCGCAAAAAACAAGCTTTGTTTAAAAAAAAATTTAAAAGAAAAAAAAAGCATTCAAACATAACAAAAAACTAAAATAAATTTTGTCTAAGGGCCCCGCCCCTCACCCCACCAATCCGCTTCCATGATTGAGACTCTATCCTTTGTGCTGCTAGAGCTAAAGGTGAAGTAAGGCTGAATGACCATAGAGTATCCTTTTACCCAGACTTCTCCACAGAAGTACAAAAAAAGCTGCAATTCTTAGACATTAAGAAAAGACTAAGGGGCGACATGTCTGAAAATTGGCGTCACCATGGCAATTTTTAGGGGCATTTAATCAGTCTAAAGTGCGCCTGAAAGTACAATGCTTTCAAAAATCTGGGGTCTGGTATACCCTGCATAGTAAACTTAACGCGCCTAAAAAGGCGCATTGCGCAATCGAGGTACATAGCATATCATTGCTAGTGTATGTAAAGCGCCACGACAGGCACATTGTGTTATGGAGGCACATAATGTTACATTACTAGTGTATGTAATGCACCTCCATAGGTGCATTGAGTTATGGAGGCGCACAGCATATCATCACTACTATATTTAATGCACCTTTTTAGGCACATTACCATGGGTCGTGCCCAGCGTAAAATGCGCCTAGTTTCGGTATATTACAATTCATTTATATCGAGAATATGGCGTCAAAAGTATTTTTTTGGCGCAAAATACACCAAAACTATGGTGCATTCGTATTGGGACATGTCACCTTAAGAGCCTTAAATGTTCCCTACTCCATTATGTACTCAGCCCGTTTAAAGGTGGCGGCTATGGACTCCACTTCGTTTTTTGATCACCCTAAAGAGGCAGTCACATGTCTGGATGCTAATGAGCAATTACTGAGATTAAATGAACCTTGAGATTAATCTTTATGTCTCTGATTTTTGGGTTAATACTGTTGCTAGTTTTGAGCAGAGGTCTCAGGGATTGAGAATCCTGCCTTATCTTTAATGAAGCAGGAGATGAGTGGTAAGATATTCTAATATTTACAGTTTGATCCCATACTTTTTTCGCTAGTGTCTAATGACCATATACAATACATTTGTAGTGGCCCTTGTTTTCTCTTATGTTGACAGAGGGTGAAGTCAATGCTTTGTTTTTATGTTGATGAAAAGTTATTGGTTAAAATTGTTATTGGGGTAAAGTTCTATGTCATAAATAAGTATGTTGCAAATGCAGCTCTCTCCTTCAAACAGGTAAAGATGTATCCCAGTATTAAAATGTTTACACAGGATGTAAAATGGCTAAAAAAAAGTTAACATAATTGCATGGAATGTGCGTGGTCTGGGTGACATGACAAAGAGATTTGCAATATTCTCCTGGTTGCTTCAATACCAGCCTGCAATTCCATGCTTCTCTGAAACACATTTAGTAAGAGATAAATAACATCTAATCCATAGATCATGGATGGGTCATTAGAGGTATTAGTGTGATGGTACATAAGTCCTTTCACATGCTCTAAATCTGTAATAGATCCAGATGGGAGATGCATCTGTTTGCTTTGTAATATTAGAGGAGTCCCCATGATTCTAATGGCAATATATATTCTGTCGCCCTACACTCATGAAATCCTTAAAAAAAAAAAAGTAATGGCCCTTCTAGATCAGCTCAAATACTTATAATGATAGACTTTTATCAATATTTACACCCTCACTGGAACAAGCAACATAATGGTACCATTGATAAAGATGCTAGTCCAAAAGTGCTGTCCAACATATTGGGTGAGATAGGCCTGGTGGATCTGTGGTGCCAGAGATACCCAGAAATAAGGCAATATTCTGGTTACTCATCTATTCACCAATCTCTATCACGAATAGATCTGGCTGTAGGTTCACCTAGTTTCCTAAACTGCATTAGGGTGGTGAAATATATGACACGAGGAGTGTCAAGACCATTCACCTGAGTGAATATACTTACATTTGGGGAATGCAGGGATAATTCCAAAAGCTATATGGAAACTGCATCCCTTCTAGATACATTTACTAGGTGGGACAGTTGAACCTAAGATCTCTGAATACTTTACACTTAATGAAGGATCCTCATCAACTTTAAATGTTTGGGAGGCAATGAAAGCCTATGTGAGGGGTTCCTATATTCGGGTAGTTAATAAGAAAAAGGCCAAGACTAAAGAGATAACAGTAAAGCTTCAGGAAGAGGATCTGGCCATGGAAATAAATTAAACTAATGACCCAACAGAAATTAGAAGATCATATTTAGAGCAGGTCCAAAAGCTTTTTGGGGAATGTCACGTACTCACTCACCAGCACGTGACTGGGGGCCACTGTAATGGAGCGGATTTATTTCCACTTGCGCTCACCTCTCACTCAGGTAGCAAATCAAGCATAAGTCACACCTCAAGACAGTTCCAGCACCCCAAAGTTATCCACTGCCACCACCTTCCTTCAACATTCAAAAGAAAAAAAAAAAGAGAGATCAGAGAGGAAGGACTTCTGATCCCAAAAATACTTTAAAAAAAACTTAAAAACCCTTACCGGGTTACCTCACTGCTCTTCCAGCTGTTACAGGGTTAAAAAAAATTCTTCAAGATAATGGATTTGTGCAGCGACAAGAACTAACGTATTAACTTTTAATTTTTAATACGAAACCGTTTACAGTGCTTACATAGAAAAATAAAACAATAACAATGACTATGATATACATATCAAACAGTTATAAAATAAAAGGAGAAAATTAGAAAGACTTCACACTTACAATGCTTCAGCTTTCAAATCCAAGGGGTATGGATGAATGAAGATGGGACACAGCTCAATCAGAAATTGACCCCTAGGCTGTGAACCTAGAACATGAGACTGGCCATGTGTTTTATAGGCCTAAATCTCTGTCCAGGTTTCTCCACCTCCCTCATAATTAGGCTGTTCTTTACTGGCTGAAGATATAATGAGGTGGATGGACACTTGATGCTTAATGAGGGTTGTTGCTTACTATCACCACAAGATGGCAATCATGGGCTGTATGATTATATGCAAATGGAACCTAAGCCTATATTTGATTGTACAATAATTCCACATGGATTCATTACCCTGTTTGGAGGTTGGATATTGTAGCGGTTTCCTGCATTCTTTCTGCATGTCTGTGAACCACTGGGCGGTGGCTACAACCAGCTCTATCCTACACGCGAGCATTATGTTTAAGAGGTGAGCGGACTTATTTATATATATTTTTTCTATAGTAAAGACAGTGAAGGTACAGTACTGAGAACTGCGTTTACAGATTCATGACTTGACTACTACTGTGACTTATCTACTGTGTTGACCGAAAAATAAAACGTTATGGCTCTCGGAAGCTGAGAATCGAAGAGGGGGGAGAGAAAAAAAATCCATAGCCATAAATTAGGTGTTGAGATTTGCCCCTTTTTTATCCATGTATTCTATTACAATAGATTGGCGGCATTCATTATGGTCAAAGAAAACACTTAGGACAGAGAAGGAGCCCAGCAACTTTAGTTTCTTTGCACATGGCTCGCAGAGGTGTACAGAAAAATAGAACTCTTCTTAGTCATTTACTCAGATGAGGCCAAGTTGTATCAGACCTCATGCCAGCTTCTAGTGCCCACTAACAAATAACCAATAATGCTTACAAAACTTTTTTGGACACTTACCACTCACACGGTTATATGTTAAATGGTTGGGCAACATCTGTCTCCACCTGATTTCCCATAAACACACAGACACGTGGTGGTCTTATCTCGGTACGATGGAACTCACTGCCTCAAGAGGTTGCGATTGTGGATTAATTGAACAAGTTAAAGAGTGGTTTAGATGCCTTTAGTGCAAAATATAATAAATTGTATTTACAAGATTCTGAAGATAGGAGGTTGATTCTGATTGCTATATTTGAAGTCAGGAAATAATTTTTTCTCTTCTATGGGACAACTGGCATCCACCTCCTAGGAGTTTTGTCTGCCTCTGCATCAACTCTGTAGGGTTAGAGGTTATACTTGATGAACTAGTGTCTATTTCCAACTTTTTCTACTATGTTTATTACAATGGATAGTGGAAGCAGAACAAAAGATAACACGGTGAAGTCAGACACATCAGGGAAAATCAGATTCATGCAACTACCCTCAAGAGACCTTGATACACATGAGATTGTTGGCGGTCTCTGCAATGCTGCTGTGAAGTTGTAATTTGGAAAAGGTATAGCAAACAGGAAGGGGCGGCTAATAAACATCAGTCTTTTTATTATTTCTATTTAGCTGAAAGCCAATTGGTACCAATTTTGAATACAAACAGAAAGGGGTTTTATTTTGGAAAGGAAATTGTAAACATTTTTCACAGACAACCACATAAAAATCTAATCTAATCTACTACAGAGTAGGCCAGATTCTATGTACACATTGATGTCACAACATTGGTTTTAATTCAGTTTTCTGCTCCAAACTAACAGAAATATACAACACAGAATAATGGAAGGCATTGTAGAATACAATTACAAGTAATTATGCACTATTGGGGCAGATTTATCAAGGCATTTGTGCCACAATTGTGGCTCAATTTGCGCCCAAAATAATGTCATACAATCTTTTCAACACATTTACTATGTGTTTCAGACAGTTTCAGGCGCTTCTCCGTCTCATCCGACAAAGGGGCGTGGCCTCATAAAAGGGGCACGGCTTCTCTGGAAAAGGGGGCGTGGCTTAAATGTGCCAGAGTCTTGTTGCGGATTCTGGCCTAAAAAGGGAGCGAACTTATAGGTGGTACAAGCTTAGACTAGACAGTTCTAACCTGTGCCAGATTCATCAACACTATGATAAATGTGGCGCATTGTAAGACTGTCTAGTCTAACTTTATGTTGTCCAAGATTAAGACACTATTGCTAAATCTGCCCCAAAGTACTAATGAATCAGTAACCAGCTATAATAGGCTCCTAATACTTTCTATACATTCAATAATATTCTTGTGCTAGCTGAAAGTTGTATTGTGCATAGTCTGGAATACATGTAGTATTAAAAAAAAACTAAAAGCAAGATTTACTTTGCAAGCAGGATATTCAATATACCTTTTGTGTTACTAACCAAAGTAACAAACAACTGATGCACAAAAAACGTTATTTGTTATAAAATAAAAAAGTGTCTCAATGATACATGGCGCAGCTCTAAGCATTTACTGCTTCTGGATCAGTATGACAATTTTTTTCTGCATTGCCATCTTGCTGACCCTCTAAAAGTTCATTGTTGGTTTCTGGAACAGACGTACTGGCGCTCTCAGTATACTCCACTCTCTCAAAAAGAATGAGAAGCTCACAATGTGGAGTTTGGGGAAAGAGGTCTACAGCCATAGCTCTGATAGGCCTGAATGGACGACCTTTCACACGATTTGAAGGAGCACGACAGAGACTTGAAAAAAAAAAAAAAAAAATTATTATACATGCTAATTGTATACACTTCAACCGATAGCTGCAGGCCTGGCTGTGATGGCCCCCGGTAATCAGCTATTATTGCCAGGTGAAACTACAAGTGGTCACAAACTTTATTACAGGTCATAAAGCTCTCTCAAATGAATAGTCAACCATTAAATAATTTATTGTTCCGAGTATATTTAATGAAAGATCCTGAACAATTACATCTTAATTGCAGCAGTGGTGAAAACTGCATCATCACATATATCAAAGTGCTTATGCACTTTTTTTGTACTCTTCCTGTGAAATCAACCTGGATATTAAGGTGGCCACACTTGCTAAAAGTAGGTAGATGGTCGAACAAACAGTGAACAATTGCAGGGGCGTAACTTGAAGCTCTTGGGCCCCATTGCAGAAAGAGAAATTGGGCCCCCATCTACCATGCGCCACTTACAATACTGGTGTCTTCCTATGTGGCAGGAGAGCTTTTGGGCCCCCTCAGGCTGCAGGGCCCGATAGCGACTGCTACCTCTGCACCCCCTATAGCTATGCCCCTGAACAATTGTTTTGCCAATGCAGTCTTTCAAATTTTAGTCCATATCGGTGGTGGTTTATCTCCATGGAAACAAAAGAACGGGTGTTAAAATTCAACATTTCTGATCCCAGAAAAGCCACCATGAAATCTTAGCTATACTGTTATTTTAGGACAGGGAAATTGTAAGCATAAAGCCTTTGTAGTGAGCTCCCACTCTAGTGCATGGCGCCTTAATACACCTGTGATTTAATACAATGGTTCTAACTGTTGACTACAAAAACGTGGCATGGACTATAAGATGCCATATATGAAACGGATACTCTACCCTAGAAGCATTGCTCCAAAGGGAGAATTGTTTAGTAAAGAAAGCACGAAAAGAACCACAGAATCTGTACAGCTCACTCTCATCCGCTGGGTAAAGTGACAGTAACGGTCATACATCCTGGTCGGGGGACGCCATCTTTCTCTCAGTTTTTGTTGTATGCACGTACAATTTGTGTACTTTATTATATAATTTGGTTAAAAATTATGTCCTCAGACGTACAGAATCTATGAAGTGAAAAACGGTGAATGTCAGAACTACAGGTCTGCGACATTCTGAGAGATGCTTGGGAATGGGTATAGGGGGGGTGGGCAAGGGCCTCCTCGAGTTATACACCGATCCGGCCTAATACCCTTGGGTTTATTCACCTCTTTGATGAGATTAGGATAGGCTGCCTTGAGAGGGAGGAGGGCTGGGGAAGGTATCCCAGATAGGGGGAGGCAGCCGCAGTAGCCAAGGTGATTTGGCACAAGGGACGTATTGACAACTATATTTTTGTCTCCATTACACGGATGACAGCACAAACGCGGGAATGTTGATGTTAAGAGATTATTGCCACAAGACTATAACATACTTGGGTTGGAGTGCTAAACTATGAACTATGACATGTGGGAATAAAAACCACATACATTCGCACACATACATACGCACACATAAATATACACACACATACAGTTGTTTGTGTATATATTTTACATATGTACACATACAGACGCGTGCGGACACACATTTTCAGTTTGTGTATTGCATACGTTTTATAGACTATAGTGTCTTTAATCTGGCAGGAATGATATTTAAACCATTTGCACTGGGTAAGCTTATTCGGTGCATATGGTCCATGTCTCACTTAATATCGCACAGAATTCAAACATCTATACCAGACTTGCACAACATTGCCGACGTGGGGACTGGATCACTGGGACTAGTCCGTATTTTATGCTGGCTTGACCTATACAATATTAGACAGATAATTTTGAAGGTTGAAGTTTGTTTTTACACCTTGGACTGTTACTTCCCATGATTAGTATAGCTACCATTAGAATATTTCATTTTTTAATGGCATAACTTACTCTACAAAGTTGTTCAAGGCAGCCTTTGGATTGCAGGAGACATAGATCAAACGTTTCAAATGTTCAGCTCTTCTAATTGCAATAACTACTTTGGAATCTAAAAAAGAATTATAACAGTTAAGAATATACACCGTTACATTTTTTATTATTAGGGTATGATTACACAGCTTATTTGGATGCTGATTTTTCAAACCAAATCCGATCATTTTAACATATTTATTAACTAAGTATTTACAATAAGCACACGGTCTTGCTCTACCTGAAAAGGGGCAATATTTCAGCCCAGAAATACATTGTACTTGAGTACAATCATGGACGGACATCTGAGAATAGCTCTACAACGGGAAAATGTCTAAATATACAGTTGCATAAGAAATAAATCTCTTTGCTTTATATCCTATGAGTCTGCTAAGCAAGACAAGAGGCTTCTAAACTCCCTGTTCTGCATGGAGGACTTTGTTGTGCTTTGTTGAGAAACTTGCTCCTTTTCTCCTTTCTCAAGACTGCTATTGATCCAGAAAGTACTGCTCCCATGATTAAGTGCAAATTTGCTAATCTCATTAGCTGCGACAACTCCTCCTCTTTCCCTAAGGCAGTAGCAGTAAAGAAAGCCGTGCTGGTCAGCAAAGGCTAGGGCGTTTTTGGTGCGTTTTTTAACTTGCAGAAATATACAACAATAACGGCCGTTTAATGCTGTGCATTTCTGCAAGTAAAACACACCAAAAACACACCGTGTAAAAAGGCTTGTGGATTCTGCATTGATCTTTGGCCAGCTTTCAGCTACCTCATTTTTTTTACAATGGTAACAGAAATGATGCACCAGCGATTATACAGTTTTGCGTACAACTACTCTCCACTATATCGGTATAAAGATGCCCATGCATCAGTGACAAGGGCTTCACAGTTCTGCCTTCACATTATTTGAATGTCTTTTGTCCTTCATGCTTTAATTACCTAATAGCTGACATCTTGACAGTAAATGTTGAATACTAATCAAAACT
This sequence comes from Phyllomedusa bahiana, assembly GCA_025379985.1. Lineage (NCBI taxonomy): Eukaryota > Metazoa > Chordata > Amphibia > Anura > Hylidae > Phyllomedusa > Phyllomedusa bahiana. Next base: position 176,309 of record JAODAL010000593.1, read on the forward strand.
ACAACTATATTAAGGGAACAAAACTGCTTCTATGGATAAAGTTTTTAATTGAGGAGAACACCATAACATTGTAGGGAGATTTATAGGCCATGCAGTGCTCCCTGGAAAATCAAACATGCAAAGAAGCTGTTAGATGAGAGCAAGGTCTCTGGTGCAACCTTTTAGAAGTAGCCTACCTTTCAGTCACATCTGACACATTAAGGAGCCTTGAAACAGCCAGAACCTGGTTATGCACTAACAAAGGACAAACACCCCAAAACAGCTGTCTGCAGGTGGGAGACTCTTCCTTATAAGGCCTCGTTCACACAGCTTATTTGGGCACGCTGCAGTACGGCGCCAATCCGTCGGAGTAATTACGGTAATCCACTGCTCTCATAGAGAACAGTGGATTCCGTCGCTCCTCCCCGCTCGGCGAATCCGCCGTGGGGGGAGAAAGTGACATGCACATTATTTACGCCGCGTACGCGCCGTAAACAATGCATTGTCTATGGGGCCGGGAGCGGCGCCCCCGCCGTGTTCCTGCCCCGCCCCCGTCCCGCCCCTTATTCACGCCGGATTTGTGAGCTTAATACGGCTCACAAATCCGTCGGGAATAAGCCCTGTGAACACGGCCTAAAGGTGTTGCTGCTCTGGCTTAAAATAAACAAACAATCTGTTTCAAAGCTCTTTCATTGGCTGGATACAATTGAAAAAGGATGCTACTTCCAATAGTTGGTACCAGAAACCAAGCTCTCTTTCCCAGAATTAACATGCCTGTACACTGTAAAAATTTCGCTTAGGCTTGTGCTTTCTCAAAGCCTTCTCTGACAAACCATCAGCAAATGCAAAATGGCCATTGCTGAATGTATATGCCATCACAAATCTAAACATATGGGGCGACTTGTATGATTTATAGTGCTTAGACGCCAATATTTCTGAAATAATAATAGTGTAGAATGCGTCTGATTTATGAACCCGCTGTACTGCTGATGTAAAGTCTACCACCTTGAAAGTGGTTTACCTGTTCCAGCAGTAATGCGCCTGGAATTGCCGTACTGGACCTAAAAATCTGTAGCTTCGTACGGTACTAGTGTGCCCCGCCTCCCGCATGCCCCCTGAAATCAGGCGTATTACAAAGTGCTGCGGGCGCTCTGTAATGCACCTGATATTGGCGTGTGGGCGAGTTCAAACTATTGTGAACGGGGCTGCGCTAGATGTCGGGCTGAAAAGACGCAGCCCCGTTCATACATGTCGCCCATGTACCTCATGTATATATCTGCAATGTTACTAAAATTCTCTGTTTATTTTCTATTTTCAACGAGTCAAATTAAAAACAAAAAAAGGATAGGTTTTTTATCCTTTTTATGGTTGCATATCACAAGATTTTCTCATTCCTTCATCAGACACTCTGATACTTGGGACTTACAGAAGTGGTACCCTGAATGGAGCCCCGATTATTGTTGTTGTGTCATCTAACAGAAAAATATCAGGCAGGGCAGCTACTATCCACCAAGCACTATATAAATGTTTTTACACTAGAACATGCTCTGCCTTGTAATCTCTTAAACTTGTCTATTTTCTGGCAACATGGCAGGCATAATACTGTATATACTCGAGTATAAGCCGAGTTTTTCAGTACAAAAAATGTGCTGAAAAATCCCCCCTCAGCTTATACTCGAGTCACTGTCGGCGCTCGGGCGCTGCGATGGTCCGAGTGCTGACAGGGACGCTTCAGCTATATGCGACTCCTTAGGGAGCGCATATAACTGAAGGCCAAGTACAGCCGACAGCGTCCGGGCGCTGCGGTGGCCCAGGCGCTGTCGGCTATCTCTTCACTTGTATGTGACTCCTCCAGAACGCATACAAGTGAAGAGATACCACTGCGGAGCAGAGAGCGAGCGCTCCGTGCTCTGCAGTGGACTCCGGGCGGCCGCAGACTCGCGGCTGTCCGGAGTTTCCGGCACAGGCAGTGCGTGTCATCACGCTGCGTGCGCGGCCTGATGACATCACCCGCCTGTGCCGAGAAGACAGAGGAGAGCGCCCAGGAGACGGAGCAGCAGGGTTCGAGGTAAGTGGTTTTTTTTTTGTTTTAAAACCCTACCTATACCCGCCTATAGCCTGTCTAGGGGGACCTATACCTGCCTATAGTCTGCCTAGGGGACCTATACCTGCCTATCGCCTGTCTATAGCCTGCCAAGGTGACCTATACCTGCCTATAGCCTGCCTAGGGGACCTATACTGCCTATAGCCTGTCTATACCTACCTATAGACTGCCTAGGGGGACCTATGCCTGCCTATAACATGCCTATACCTGCCTATAGACTGCCTAGTGGACCTATAACTGCCTATACCATGCCTATACCTGCCTACAGCCTGTCTAGGGGGACCTATACCTGCCTATAACATGCCTATGGGGGCAATTACCTGCCTATAACCTGCCTATGAGGACCTATATCTGCCTATAACGACCTATACCTGCCTATGAATAACCTCGCTATGGGGGCAATTATACAGCCTATAACCTGCTATGGGGGGGGGGACATTAAACTGCCTATACCAGCCTATAACCTGCCTATGGGGGACATTAAACTCCCTATACCAGCCTATATCTGCCTATGGGGGACATTAAACTGCCTATACCTGCCTATGGGGGACATTAAACTGCCTATGTAATTTTATTGGTATCTATTTTTATTTTTAAAATTCACCAGTAGCCACTGCGTTTTCCACCCTAGGCTTATACTCGAGTCAATAAGCTTTCCCGGTTTTTGTGGCAAAAGTAGGTGCCTCGGCTTATACTCGAGTATATACGGTACATTCCTAATACAGTATGGGATTATATGCATATGATTTATCAATACACATGTAAGAAAAGCAAGAGACAAACTCTCTAAGTAGCTCTTGACCAAAAACTCTAGAGGGTTGTACTTACGAAGTCCAGCCCTTGGTGGGTCAACTATGGCCACCGGACTTTGGGAAGCGTAAGAGTTTATAAGAGTAGGAAAGATGTCTTCAGCTTTGCCACATCGAAATTCAATATTGTTCAGGCCTGCATTAAAATATTAACATGCATATTATATTTAGATTTCTGTTCAAATTCTGTATCCATTTTCATCCACACAGACACATCATCACTGAGAGCATGTACTTTGAGTAAATATACTGAACTTCAAAAACAGAGCTATTTTTTACTTTACTTACAAAGGAATAAAACCCTAAAATTCCGTGGGAATTGAGAAAGAAGTGGACAAGTATCATAAAAATCATTATAAAAATATATGAATAAAAACTGGCAACATACATTACAGAGGAGGTGAGGTGTTTTAATGTTTTTTTTATATAGATTCCCCTTCAAAGGGCCATAACTTTTCTATTTTTACCGATGTAGGGTGGAGTGGAAAAATGGGATTTTTGTACTTACAATTCATTGGGGGACACAGCACCTTGGGTATAGGCCCTTGCCTTCGGAGGCGGACACTAGGCGGATCAAACGTGTTAGGCCCGCCCCGACAGCTTATATCCCTCCTGCTGACGCCAGGCTTATCAGTTGGTACAAAAGCCGTGGCCGAGATGCGGAACAAAAGAGAACCCTAATTCCATGGCGACAAAATCGAGGGCGGGACCTGTGTCCCCCAATGAATTGGACGAGAAAAGGATTTTACGGTAAGTACAAAAATCCCATTTTCTCGCCAATAATTCATTGGGGGACACAGCACCTTGGGATGTCCAAAAGCAGTCCCAGAGGGTGGGCAACTAGCAAACTTCATCAGCAGTGACAAGCATCAGCCCACTGCTACTTGAAGTAACTTACGTCCGAGAGCTGCAGCAGCCGAGGCATTAGTTGGGTAGAACTTAGACGAGGTATGGGCCGAAGCCCAGGTGACAGCTTTGCAAACCTGCAAAAGCCGAGGCTTGAAGCCGAACCAACCAGGCGGCCCCAACCGCTCGTGGGGAGCGAGCCATGACCTGCGTAACTATGGACCAGAGCCGGCTCGCAACAGCGGCCTAGAGGACGCCAAGCCCCTGCAAGGATCGAAACAGAGAGGTAGCACCGAACGGCCATGACCATGCCTACCCAACGTAACAATCGTCCTCAAAGATGAGAGGACGAGGGGCAAAAAGAGAGCAGAACTATGTCTTCATCGATATGAAACGATGAACACACCCTAGGGAGACATGACGGAACAAGACACAGAGTAACCTTGTCCTTCTGCAGACCCCAGAACAGGTGCCTGCAGATAGAGCTGCCCGTACAGACACTTGGTGGCTAGAAGTGATGGCCACTCAGAAGGCCACCTTCCATACAAGTAAACATAGGGAGACTTCCCATGGAGGCCCGAAAGGTGCAGACTGTCTGATTTCCCAAACAAGCATTGAATCCCACGGTTCGATAGGCCTACGAACCAGAGGTACCAAACGCATGACCCCCTGCAATAAAAAACCTGAACCTGGGAGCGGGGGCCAGCTTGCGCTGCACAGAATCGGCAAACCGAACTCTGCCCTTTCAAGTGGGAGAGGGCGAGCCCGAGCTCCCGGCCTAACTGTAGAAAAAACGGCACCCTTGGAGTAGGACATACCAAGGGGTGAAATTTCTGGGTAACAGACCCAGGTGGACTGAGGCCTGCATGCTCGAATCATGGTCCGTATAACGGAACCCGACGAACCCAGAGGATCTAGGGATGCAGTCTCAACAGCCCCGCAGTGAAACTGCAACCGCAGTACAGTGGGTTGGAGAAGAGGGCCCTGTGACAGAGGCCTGGGCGTAAAGGAGACGGTCAAAGACCGTTTGCCAATCGGACACGAGGTCCGCGTACTACGACCTGCGGCCCTAATCCTAAGGTGAAGGGCACTGCTGGTATCCTCTCGGTCTTGAGGCACTTGAGCTCTCGAGGAAGAAGGGCCCAGGATTAAAAAAGGCGGGTCAGACCAACCTGCCCCAAGGCAGGACCAGCAAGTCCACTGCCAGCCCCCAGGGGATTCCTGGCCCTGGCCATATAACTCGGGCGCTAGGGATTGAGGCGAGACGCCACCATGTCGACAACTCGCGTACCTCACCTCCAGAAAGAAAAGTGAAGCGTTTCCGACAGATGATTGGCCAAATTGGTTTTCCACCCCTGGAAGGGGAATTGCCTACCAGGGCGGTACCGCAGCTCTGCCAGCGAAGAACCCTTGCAGTTATCTGAGAGAACTGCTCGGCCTCTGGAGCCACCCTGAAGATTCAGACATGCCACAGTCGTGGTGTTGTCGGACCGAACCCGAACTGGGTGCCCCCAGATGAGAGGGGAACCCAATGAGAGAGCGCTTAAGGAAATAGTTTGGGGTTCCAGCACATTGATCTGACGACTGGCTTCCCAGAGTGACTAGAGACCCCGTGTCATCCGGGAGCCGGAAACGGGGCCTCACCCCGAAATGCTGGTGTCTGTGATGATGACCAGCTATTGCGGGGACAGAAATGACCTCCCTTGATGTAATACCGGGAAGGCTAGCCACCAGCCCAGGTCGAGACGAGGCTGGGGCGGCAGGTGCACCGCTGAGACCAAGGACATTGGAGACCTGCGTCACTGAGGCAGGGAGCAAGCAAGGAGCTGCGCAAAGGACCACGCCTCAGAGGCAGTCTTAAAGCTGCCAAACCATCGCATGCAACTCTGAAGAATATGCCGGGTGCGATTAAGAAATAGGGGAACGACTAAGTGCTGCAGCTTCCAGAGGGAACCCTCTGGAATCTGAGTGAGAATAAATCATCCCTCAAAATTCCATCGCTAATGATGGAATCAGACCGGGGTTGCTGCAAATTAACCATCCAGCCGAAGCGCGCTGCAAACTCCAGGGGATCCTGATGCTGACCCGGCAGGCGCATTTGAGGTGGGACAAAACCCCTGATGCGAAGGATCGTCATTAGGGGTGGCAAGAGCTACATGAGGACCCTTGGTGCAGCTGCGAGGCCGAACAGCAGAGCTCCGAACAGAGAAATATCGAGAGCCTACTGTGAAAACGCAGGGACCGCTGATAGACCTGGGACATAGGGATGAAGAAAACAACCTGATGTCCAAAGCAGCTGAAAAAAAACTCTGCGCTCCCGGGAGGCTACCGCCGCCCGGAGCGACTCCAGTGGAAACCAGGCCCATACGCATACCGGCTCTTTAAGGGCCGACATTGGCACTAGTGAGCTGCCCTTCATGGGAACCCTAAAGGAATTTGAATAAGACCCTTGAAAGAACGCTCAGACTCGGGGGCCGGCATAATCCCTCCTTGCTGGAAGAGAGTGTGGATTGCCAGAGGAAAACCGACGCCCGAGCCAGAGACGCAGGCGCGGAGGCAGCTGCAACCGTGCTGGAGAAGCCAAACAAAGTGAATTCTGAAGCGGAGACCCTGCGGATCCAGGTATCGCTGACCTGAACCTTTCAGATCTCCTGGAACTGGAGGAAATGCCCCCACCCCAAAACCAACTCTCGGGTGGGGGCCGGCTCCTCAGACCAAGCGCTAGTTGGGCAAAAGAAACTTGCGCGTTCTGCGAGACCGTCACGTGAATGCCACTGCACCGGCTGGCCCTGAGGGGGGAGCATACTACAACCCTCTGTGGCCTCCCAAAAAAATGCTTACCGCAAGTGAGCGGAAGCGCAACCAATAACTCCTTGGCGGCTGCAAGCCTTGCCAAAAATTCTAGTTCCAGAGAACGGCGAACGGCCACTACCTTGGCCAACGCTCTAGCCATAAAACGGGTTGACACCAGTGAGACTTTACTGGGACCGCAGAACCTCTGCGAACTGGGAAGCAAGATTCCACAATTCCCTGTGGAGCTTCCAGCTGATAGCCGCTGCTGCAGCTGTTACGACCAGACCAGGCAAGCTGAACTGCGGAGAAGCAAGCGCAGGTCGCAGGGCCGCCCCCCAAGGCAGACTAACAACAACCCGTGAGGACGCCTGTCCATGCCGTCATCAAGGACCGCCGCGTCCGCGACAGGGATGGCCGTAGACTACTTGAGCCGGGTGACTAGGGCATCCCCTGATGGGACCACCGACCACTAGGACCCTGATCCTCCAGGAAAGGGCGAAGAGACTTAAGTTGTCTGGTAGGAAACAAATGCCTGACCGGATGTTTCCACTTTCTGGCAAACAGTTCTCAATTTCAGGCGTGCAGGGAACACCAAACGCTGTCACCTGCCGCCCTTAAGGGAGACCTCCCCCTGGGAGGCTGAGACATCCTCACCCCTAACATTAAGGGAGTCTCTGACAGCTCTGATAAGGGCTTGGACCGCTGCTGTCATCCTATCAACCCTGTCTGGCCCAGAGCCAGAGACAGGGGAGTCTCCAACAGAGGCCGTATCCAGGCCCGGAGCTTTCATGGCTAAGGGCTTGGACCGCTGCTGTCATACCATCAACCCTGTCTGGCCCAAAGACAGAGACAGAGGAGTCTCCAGAAGGGGCCGTATCCAGGCCTGGAGCTTTCACATCCGTTCCAAATAGCCCGGCTAAGGGCTTGAACCGCTGCTGCCGCATCATCATCTCTGTCTGGCTCAGAGTCAGAATCAGAGGAGTCCCCACTTGAGGGAGCCGTGTCCAGGCATGGAGCTTCTATCTCCGACCACCGTCTGATGGGAGAGAGCTCGGGTGATAACGAGGCAGAGAGAACTCTAACCCTCTTACGCTAACACTCCGTACGGGCTGCGCCGGGCGCTGGACCCTGGGAGGTGCGAGGCTGGGCAGCGAGCAGCGATGGCATGTGCCCTATGGCCAAAACCGTAACCACCTGTACAGGGTGGCCACTGCTAGTGAGCGAGGGACCTGGTCCATTATGGGGCCACCGACCCCTGACAGGAGGCGCTGGGTCCCGCAGTGGCGGTAGCGGAGCAGCGCAAAGGGCACAAAGTGCACTGGGGCTAGCCAACAAGATTATCCTGTGCCAATGGGCACCGGTTAAGCAAGTCGTCATTGTTTTGGACACGGGCAGTTAAAACACTTAACCCTGAAAAGGGACATGGCTGCAAAGCGCGGGGGCAGGGATGGATGGCCCACAGGGGGCCAACTTACCATCCCAAGACGCTGCGTCTTCCTCAGTAGTCAAGGGAAGCCAAGACGCCGAACGCCGCAAAAACAGTGTTTAGGCTCCGCCCTCAACACAGGCCCGGGCTGCTGGAGGTCCTGCCCCATCCAGGAACGACGGGATGGCGCCGGAACGGGTAAGCAGCACCCGCAGCCCCTGAGAGGCCCATCTCACCCCCAGCAGCCAGCGCCCAAACCACAACACGCGGTACTGCGGCGGTAACTCTGCGGCACCGCATGGTTGCCCAAATGCCAGTGCCACACGGCAACCTGTCCTGCTGCCTTAAGGCAGCTATAGTATGGGGGGAAATAAGCCCCCCATCACTGGGACCCCCAGCGCGGCGGGGAAAAACGCTGCTGGGGCCAAACCCTTAACTGGACGCTGCCGCGCCGGACTGACATGCCCGCTGCCCAGTGCCGGCACTGGCCAAGGGGAGAGAACACACTCCTGCCCTGGGAATCCCCCCAATATCTGGGGAAAAAGGGCAACCCTGGGAAGCCGCAGGAAAACGGAATTCTTGCGGCCACCCAAAACACATTAAAGGAAAGAAAAAACTTCCCCGACCACCCTCAAACGGAGAAAGTCGGGGTACTCACCCATCCGACGCCTTCGGGCGTCACGGCATCACCCCTTCGGTACCATAACACCCAACGGTGAGGTTACTGGAATCCATGAAAAGCCGCAGAGGCGGCAGGTGGGGACGGGTGAGCGGCGAAAAGGAAGGCCAACCAGCTAAAGAACTGATGCCCTCAGGGGGGACAGCATCACAGTACCACTACGCATTGACACCCCCCCTGATAGGTGAGAGCCAGGGGCTCGATCACCTTCCAACGGGTGAGAGCCGAGTGCTCAATCACCTTCCAACGGGTGAGAGCCGAGTGCTCAATCACCTTCCCAGGTGAGAGCCGTTTGCGCAAACACCTTCCTGCAAAGGAAAGAAAAATAACAAACTCTGCAGAGCAGCGTCTGCCTCCTACAGACACTAGGCTGAAAACTGATCAGCCTGGCATCAGCAGGAGGGATATAGGCAGTCGGGGCGGGCCTAACACGTTTGATCCGCCTAGTGTCCGCCTCCGAAGGCAAGGCCTATACCCAAGGTGCTGTGTCCCCCAATGAATTATTGGTGAGAAAAAAAATGCAATTCCACCATTTTTTCTAGAATTCACTGTGCAGTGTAAATTACATGATAACTTTATGCCACAGGTCAGCATGATAATGTTACCAAATTAGTTTTCATTGTATTACTAAATACATACAAAATTTTTTTGTCAACCAATATGGGAATTGGCTGGCCTCTCATATTCCATAATTTCTCATCCATTTCATACATATTGCCATGCTATTTCCTACCCTATTCTTCCGAGCGATTTATAGCTTAGTCTAAGAATTCACTCTCTTTTCCATGTCATGCTCCATCACGAAGGAGGATAGTGGTATATTACTTATATTCTGATGTATAGTTCTCTTCTTAAATGCTTTGTGTGCACTAATTATAAAACTTTTCATTTGATCTCCTTAAAGAGTACCTATCACCTCCACACAAATACACAAAATATAGTAGTAGATGAAATTATAAGACTTTTTTCCAATACATGTCATTAGCAATGCAGAGGGCTCATGTCATTATTACAGGGGAATAGATTTTGCTTTTACTTTCTTAGCAGAGCTCTGTACATAGCAGGGATTCTTTCTGTTGAGCTATACCACCTGTGCAGGGGGCTGAGACATGCACTGTATAGAAACTGAGCCTGCTACATACAGTACAACAGGCACAGCGCATTGAGTGTGACAGGGTTTATAGGCATCTACATTACACTGCTGCTAGTGTTATATCCATCACAGACATAGCAGCCCAGAGAAAATCAGTGTGCACATGATGTTGATGTAGACTTACAGGCTCCCCACTGCACAGTGGACTCTTCCAGCTCAGAGGCAGGAGATTAGATACAACTGTCATCCATCAAGCTGTCATGTGCCGACTTGGTCCGCTGTCTTAATGGGCCAGCGCTTTTTAAAAAAAAACAGAATTACAGGTGAAATGCTTTGATTTCCCTAATGAAGCATATTTAAAGGGGATGTATCGCTTCATCATTTTGGCTGTTCCATTGTGTTCTCCAGCTTCTCAGCTCAAATCCAGGGGCGTTTCTTCCACTCCCATCTGGGTGTTTCTTCACCGAAGGGATGACATCGTCCCCCTTCACTGTTCATGCTGGCACCGTGTCCCCCTCCACATGTCACTGTGTCTCTCCCTATGCAGTCGTGTTTTGTAAGAGCTGTTTACATACCACAGACTTGCATTCATGTTACAATTGAATCCAGTCTTGTATAAACTCCTCCAGAGCTGTGCAGAGTGAAAAGCTCTCGGCATCTAATGCTCCTTCTATGTTTAGGCACAGTCGCACAATTGTGCTGTTTTCTGGTTTTAGAATCCCTGCAGTGTTATTCTGTTTCTTCTGGCTGTGCAAAGTGAAAATGTGCCGGTCCCTTACTTTGAGCGAGAGGCAGGAATGCAAGCTCCGTGAATACAGCCGACCGGGGGCGAACAGAATGTAAATGAGCTCTCAGCTAGTGAAATGCAAGGAGGGATCCAACCAGGACTGGAGATCAGTGTAAACAGAAACAGAAGATAAGGGATCCTGTGATAACAAGACAGCTTTGCTAATGACATCCAATTGCAAAGTTGCTTGTATTCACTGTCCCCTTATTCTGAAGACCATTTAATGAAATGATAAAACCCCTTTAAGGAAGTGTTTGTATTTTAGTCTCCTGTTATTTCATGAGGTTTCCCTGGAGGTGATAGGTACTCTTTAAGTTATTCTCCTTCTAGTGATATCTTAATAAAAATCGGATTTAAAAAAAAAAAAAAAAAATGGTGTCACCATATTTTGAGACAAGTTCTTTATTTTTTCCTTCAATGTACCTGTGTGAGGGCATGTTTTTAGTGTGTGGATGAGCTGTAGTTTTAATTGGTACAATTTTAAGATACAGTCAACTATTTTTGAGTTTGCCACCTTATTTAACCCATATTCACTAGGTGAGATAAAGAAGACCGTATGTAGAATAGTTAGGACTTTATGGGGCAAAAAACAATTATGCTTATTCTCTAGATGAAGAAAAAGCAGGGGGTAATTTTGTTCTAATTTTAGCTCTTTTATTACACCTATTGGAAATAGAACTAATGTGGCAGACTGGACATCCTTCACTAGGCCCCAGCTGCCATAACAACCACTTGGCATCCTTATCTGGTGATAGTGGGGCCCCCTCTAACGGTTTAAAAGCTGTGCATGTTATGGAACATGGCATCAAACATGGCACAAAACCAACCGTCTTCTGCCATGTATGGAGGGTACTCTGCTCCAGAGCTTGTCCGATACGATTTATTCAACATTATAACATACATTAAAAATCTCCAAAAAGTGACAAACTGCAAAAAAAAAAATCCACTTTGGAAGGTACTTACCATTTATCTTGGCATTGGCCTTAGCATCTGAAATGGCTTCTTGACACAGTTCAATTCCCACGACCTTCTTCACTTTCTTCAGCGTGTGAAGAAAAAAAAAAAAAATACTAGTGCCACTTAATACAAAAACACCCAGTATTTGAATTTTGATCACAGCTACGTCTGTTTTCTGCAAATATTTTGTTGGTCTTTGTGCAACAAGATGTGATCAAGGAAACAGTAGACCTCAATACAAACACATCAACTGGAGTCACAGATGCCCTACCAGGTGAGCACCAACAATCATTCCCCTGTGAAACTCAGTCAGGTCCATCCTATTATTCCCATAAAACAGATTTTTAGGACAGCAAAATGAATAAAGTTTATCATAAGTGATATAAGTTATATAACAACCAAAAAAGGTGCTTTACCAATGATGACAGATGTCGTAAGTTTTCTATTATGGTGTAACTAAAAGCTCAACGTCAGCCTAAAATGTATAAGCAGCTGTTTGTCATGTATTGACATCTTAAAGCAATGCAATTAAGTCCAAATCTAATCAAATTTGTGAGATTAATACTTGAAAGAAACATAAGTAGTAACTCGCCTTTGCTAAGGAGATTCCAATAGTTCCTGTGCCACAGCAAACATCCAATACAGTACTGTTCTGGTCCAACTGAGCCCAGTCTGCAATGGCCGAATACAGAACTTCTGCTGCAAGTGTGTTAACCTGTGTGTATAATTATAAGAATAGGATATCTACAGGTAGAGTTCACTCATTCTAAATGAAACTGAATAAACTTCAAACAAAGTTCCACATAAAAACATCCAAATGCAAACATGATACCAGTTACAATGACACATGCACGTAAATTATGAATTATAACTGCTTTTTACCCAGTTCTTTAGTGTGTCAGAAACCAGTTTAGATTTATCAAAGCTGCTGCAAAGAAAAATTAAGTAGTTGTCCATAGAAATAAGTGATATGTCAGTTCCCAACGGGGTGTTCCCACCCTAGACATTTAGGGCACCATGTATGCCCCGTTTGCTAGATTTCTAACCAGGCGCACTACAATATTAGGCGCATTATAAAGCGCCCGCGGCACTTTGCAATGCGCCTGAGGTCAGGGGGCGTGCTGGAGGCGTGTCGCACTACAACCGTACAAAGCTACACATTTGTAGCTTTAGTGCAGCAAATCCAGGCGCATTACTGCTGGAACAGGTAGAGAACTTTAAAAGTGGTTTACCTGAGCCTGAATTATTGGTTTTGTGCTAGAAAGTGCCTGATTTATGACCTGCAGTAGACCGGGTTCATAGATTCAGGTGCATTCTTTATAAACTCATGTTTATTGATTTTTCACAAATTCTCTTTACAACAATAAATGTAGGAAATGTAGCAAAGGACAGTTTGTCATACAAAGTATTAAACAAATACAAGGTCATTTTACAGATAATTCCGAAAATCACAAGAATCTCCAACACCATAGTGTCTATTATATCTCGTGCATACATTAAAATTAGAGTTAGCCAGTGGACGTGGTCATTCGTACAGGAGAGTGCCCTCTCCTGGTCTAGCACCACCATCTATGAGGCTGAACTTCCCCAGTAGTATGGACCTCAAGATTGAAAGCTCGGGTTTGAAATAATGCAAACCTGAACGAAGTCCAGGACCCCCCCATTTGAGAGCGCTTTGAGATTCCCGCATTGCAATTCCTCTTGATATACAATACTGTCCATAGCTGATACCCAATGCCCTAGTAAAACAAAGGAACAAACTATAAACCATAAATTCTAGCTCCATGCTTTAAATAGAGAATAGAACAGAGGGTTGGCTCCCCGACCTGGATGACTGTGTGTTGCAATTACTTGCAATGAAGTATTTATGTTGTTTGGTATTGTCCGGTGTTGTCTGTGAAGGGGTATACCCTTGGGAGGACGTTTAGAGGGAAAACACAGCTGGGTCTTCCCCGTCCCGGTCCTCCGCTCGGTCAGCAATGGGTGCTAGGCGACCGGTCATGGTGAAGCTCAAGCCTACCCAGAGTTCCCGACAATGCAGCCATCAAGTACCACTTGGAGTACCTAAACGGGTATACGACCCGAGTAATTTCAGTATCTGACATAAAGCCCTTCATGAATGGCTGCCATTGAGCAAAGACTCTTTCAGACTGAGAGTCCTTCATGCATTCTGTTATCACCATTTCTGTGTACATGTACTTCTTGACATGTTTAACCACCATGTCCAGGGGAGCTATATTGGCATCCAACCACTTCTCCAAAATACATCTCTTGGCCCCCAGCAGGAGTACGTGTACGAAATGGATACTGACTCCTAATGGAGGTAAATCGTGAGACAGCACCACCTCTGGTTGGAGTTCCAGTTTGATGTCCCCTCTTTGTCTAAGTAGTGCTAGCAATTGTCTCCAGAAATTCTGAAAAAGCTGCACAGTGCCACATCCCATGAGGCGCATTCTACACTACTATTCCGCGCGATAAAATTGGCGTCTGGACCCCAAAAATCATACATGTCACCCTTAGAGCATGTCGATAGTTATGCCATAAGTGCATGAAAGGTGTGGGTACCAGAAGTTGGGCCCCTGAAAGTTTCCATGCAGAACAGATAGTAGGTGGCTGTGCTTAGAACTCCCATAGAACAGTGTGGACAGTACCATACAAGTGTGACCTACTCTCAGTTTCACTTGGAGACTTTCGAGGGCCTGTTCTAGAGGTAGGTGCAGATCCTAGAGGACATTTGTGGAATATCTTTTCAATTTCCTATAAATGTCTATGATGGGAACATCCCTTTAATTTTCAATGGTCCAATGCTTTAATTATTCAATAGCAAAATAATACCGCAGTTTGTTGGTTGCTTTGGGCAACTGCAACACTTACTTTGAAGTTGTTTTGATAAATCTCCCACTTATTGTACGATTAGTATCGCTCCTCATCAGTATTTTTATGCCCTTTTAAGATCCCTAAATAGAAATGTGTTACCTGAAAGAAAGCATGGGGTGAAATCCGAAAGGTTAGTCCTAACAGTTCTTCATGGATGTAATGGTCTCCAGTCACATGCTCCACCGGTAAGTCTTCCAGATTTGGAGATTTTCTGCAGGAAAAACAGTAGGAATGGATACAATTTACTGTTTCAGTTCCTCTAGCTTAACACATTAAGCCATATGCTTTAACTTTCTGCATTGAAAACAATGAAATATATATATCCGTTTTAAATTTAAATTGTTGTGTGAGCACCTTTAATGGTGTTGTCAGTAGCAGATTACAACAGTAGATTAACATTGTCATCTTTAACATTCTACCAATAGAAATTTGGTATAGTGTGAAAAAGATATTCAACTTTTTGTCACCCTGGAAATTAACAACAGAGTTACAATTTCCCTTTCCATAATCTTAAAGGGAATGTGTCATCAAAAAATGACATTGTTTTACTCATGTTTTTATGTAAAACACATTTTCGAGGAATTTTTGGTTATGTGTTTTTTTAATTTTCCATATGAAATATATTTTTTTATAACAATTTTTATTGAAAATTTTTGGAAAAAAAAACATACATGAAGAAAAGCATTTTGATAATTATTCGTGATTTGCAAACTTAATATATGCATAAAACAGTGTTAAAAGTCAAAAAAGTTAACAACCAGTATTGATATCCAATACATCAATCAGATTTAACAGTATATAAGAGACCACATATAAGACGGGACTACACACAATATGAAATGGCATACAAGGTCTCATTGTAAGGGAAGTAAAGGACCATTCCGAGTTCTTATTGCAAAGATAGCCTATGGGTCTCAAACCCAATCTCAACAGGCCTGTAATGTTGTTGTCTATGAGCTCGAGGAAAGAATATAAATATCCCACAACGACCATAGTGTCTCGAATGCCTCCAATGTGTTATTCTGAAGAGCCGTAAGATGCTCCATGGTTTTAATATCTTTGATTCGTTGAATCAGCTCGGGGAGCGTTGGGGGGGTCTGTACGTTTCCAATGCCCAGAAATTAAGCATCTCGTGCTCGTGAGGATATGAAGGACAAGCCTCATTATCGTCTTGTTAATTGGGCTGGGAACTATATTAAGTAAACAGAATAAGGGATTGTGTGGAGTGGTAACGTCTGACACCCTATGGATTAACCCACGAACCCGTACCCAGAAGCCGTGTATAGTCTGGCAAGTCCCAAAAATCTGATATAGGTGACCAGTCGCCTCTCCACATCTCTAACATATGTTTGGGATTGCTGGGTTGAGTTTGTGTAATAATGCTGGGGTGTGGTACCAGAATGTTAGTATTTTATAGGCATTTTCATTAAATAAATTGCATAATGAGGACTGACCTGCCCTTTTCCATATAAGTTGGCACGTTTCCATTGGGAATGGTCTTTGTAAATAAGTTTCCCACTGGGTCATGTATTTATGTTATACTGGGGTTTGCGCCTCTGGATGTAACAGTAGCCTATATATATCGGATATAAGCCCTTTTGTAGTCGAGGCTAGTCGCATATCAATATTTTTTAATAATTCTTAAGTCCTGCAGTTTTCACTTTGGCCACTAGGCCTAATAATAGTCTGACACTCCCTGTTCTGTAGTGAAAGATTTTCAGTAGTTTCCTCATTATCAGTACAAGCAGGATTACACTGAAAGGTGACACCAATGTGTATAGATTATACAGGATCCACCAGTCATAATAGGAGATAGTCACAGTTCCCCCTCTCCTCCTCCCTGCACACTGACTTCTTCCCAGGTTACAGAGCACGACAAGAAAACTCTCCTATAGAAGTCAATGGGACTGACTCAGTCTTAAAGAGTAGCTATCATCTTCAGAGAACCTCATGAAGTAACAGAAGACTAAAATACAAACACTTTCTCAAATATGCTTCATTAGGAAAAATCAAAGCATTTCACCTGTAATTCAGTTTTTTAAAAACACTCTGGCCCTTTAAGACAGCTCTGAAGTTGGGCCAAGTCGGCACATGACAGATTCCTTGATCCCTGTGTTGACAGTTGTGTCAAAGTAACTGCTTCTGTGCTGCGAGAGTCCACTGTGCAGGGGGAAGCCTATAAGTCTACATCATGTGCACACCAGCAGCAGTGTAATATAGATAGAGGCCTGTGTACTATGGAGGGGGAGACTGAAGTAACAGGCAAACTCTGTCACACTAGGTCATCAGTGTGCTGTGCCTGCTGCTAGTGTAAGACTCAGATTACCCTGTACAAGCAGCTATGCCCTCAGCTTCCCCTACACAGTTGGTTTCTCCCACAGCATGATAAGGATCTCCTGAGTTACAAAGTAAAAGTAAAACCTGTCCCCCTGTAATACCGAGGTAATTCATCTGGACTACTAATGACATGTTTTTGAGAAAAGTCTTATAATTTCAGCTATCATCAATTTTTTTTGTGTGTGGAGGTGATAGATGCTCTTTAAGGCTCCTATATGCATAAAGCTGCTGTGAAGTATCTCTCTAAATGCTGTTAAAAGTAGTGCAGCCAAGAATGCTGTCTCCACAATCATATATAGATGACTGAATTGAGAAATCTACAATCAGAAAATAAAAACGGCTAACAAGAAAAGAGTATGTATCAGGGTTTTGATTTAAGAAGTAAAAAAAATAAAAAATTGGCGACAGATTCCCTTTTATGTGTACCATCCCTATTTAGCCACATGAGTTAAGTGGTGTTATATTTTAAAAGTTCAGACCATTCATCATGTTAGATGTGGTGTATACAGCATGCTCAGGAGCTGTCCAAGTACCATAAGTGGTGGTTGTCAGCAGTTTTACACAACTA
The DNA here is from genome assembly GCA_025379985.1 of Phyllomedusa bahiana. Lineage (NCBI taxonomy): Eukaryota > Metazoa > Chordata > Amphibia > Anura > Hylidae > Phyllomedusa > Phyllomedusa bahiana. Next base: position 193,564 of record JAODAL010000593.1, read on the forward strand.
GAATCAGTGATAGATTAAAGCCTGGCCTTTCAAACCTCTTAAAGAGGTGGTCTCACCATGCAGTTTGACAGAGCCACAAACAGTTTTAGAGTCATGCTTCATGTCATTTCCTGGTTATGCTGTGGGTGGCTCTATAGCAGTGATTAGCATATCAGCTCCATATTCATAGCTCTTCTGATTGCACTGAGCAGGAGATGTTATCTGTAGTGCAGAAGGCTTAAGAGCTTAAAGGGGTTGTCTCACTACATCGATTCATCATACCTGAATCCTGTTTTCTCAGTTTAATTTTTGAATTCCTAGCCTGCAGTGATGAGCTGCTGCTGACACCAGGTCTGTAGCTATAGCGACCAGCGCTGGCAGCATATCAGGAGAGATCGAACAGGTCTGTAGCTATAGCAACCTGAGGAGCTGATGCAGCCCATACAAGAGGGGATATCTAGGAATAGGTAGGACACTGTTAATGGACACATAATTCAAAGTGACTTGTTTTTGCAAGATCTTTCACATTAAAAGCAATCCTTGTAGTGAGACAACCACTTTAAAGTAATTAATCTCCATTGTTTGTTAAAGATAACACACTTTTTTCTCAAACTGCTGGCATTCCTGTGGGCTGACCTGTGGTGATGTCACTCCCTGCTATCAGATAAGACAAACAGTAGAGAGAGAAGGAAAAGAGCAGGATGGTAACCTAGATAAACCTTTGTGCACTTAGAGCAGATAAAATCTCTCTTTATCTCCTGTTCAGGGTGAAAAAAATAAAGAAAACAAGAGAGGAATGTATTTGGAAAAAGTCTTGATGTAACGTTCCCTACATGTTGAAAGCTAATCTTTGTATAGTGAGACGACCCCTTTGAATGTAGTAGTCAGTAGCAACCATCGCATTTTAGCCCATAGATTTATATTAAAAAAACAAACAAAAATACACCATCTAACTAGTCTAGCCAACTAAACCAAACCTCTCACCTGACGTGCACCACTGTGAAAAGTTTGGTAAATATTTTGCCTAGCTGTTCTAGATACAGGTGAAGTGTAAAACGGTAATATTAAATCTGCACTAATGTGTATATTAAAAATTACCTTTGGCCTTCCTCTACAAAATAAAGTGAGGTGATCCCACTATTTCTTCCTGGTCCATCTGTGAAAAACTTTGCCAGAGAAGCCTTTAACTCTGCCAGAACTTCCTTGCTCAGTTTCTGTGGAGAAATTATTGTTTACATATCTATAAAGCATAGAACATACAATGTAACCGCACAGAGAAAAGAGTGCATACCTGCGGATGAAAATACACTATGGCCATAACATGACCTTTTCTGCTGCTCCTGACCGTAAGCTGCTTCCAATGGCCTTCATACGATTCTGGGCTGTAGACTACATATGGTGAAGCCCTGTAGTGAACACACATACACAGCTATATGACGATATGCATACGGTCTCTTCACATATATTCAGAGCCTCACAGTAAAACAATGACAGAGAGAAATGGATGACAAAATTTAGTCTAATAGTACTGTAGAAAATACATTCAGCTTTTATCAATCAGGTAAGGAAATCACACTAATTCACAAAGTCCGAACTTCATCATTGATTGTCAGACTTTAAATCACTCTCCGGATAGATCTGATGTTTTATAATCCAGCCTAAATGCAATTGAAATAATTTCTTACCATGGAATTGCCTTTGAAAAGGGACACTTCCATCAGAAAGGGATATTTTGGTTAAAATCACTATTCAATTTGTTGGGGTTTTTTATGCAGTCCTATGCAATTAAGAATTACATATAAAGGCTTGCCTTTCCCTAGCAGTAATAGTAAAGAAATAAAACTAATAAATGGCAGGGCAGATTGATCTTGGTTTACGGTTGATGCTGCAAGAAATGCTTATCTGCATCTAGTCTCATTACAAATAGTAGGTAGTGACAATGACTGCTCTATTGTGGTCTATATACAAATTAAACTAGACCACCAGGGCAATGACAAGAGCAATGCATAAAAGGATAATGGGTTTATATTTTCCTACAGATAATTCTTTTCCTACTGGAGATTTCCAGTTTACCTTACACTTATGTACTGCTGTTAACACATATCTCTCAGGCTGTTAAACCGCCCAATTAAAAAAAAAATACATCTAATAGTTACATGTTGCTTGTCAATATAAAATAAATTGATGGTAGTGCCCCTTTAAACTAGAACTCTAAAAGAAAAGCAATACATTAGTGACTACTTTGTAGAGTAAGATTTTAAGATATTTTCATTACCTAATATATTCTTGAAAAGCCTTGACAACATTCTTGGTGATAGAAGGAATGTGAATAGTATCAAAAGGCTCCACAACTGCACAAGTTCCTCCTTTGTACTTTCCCAGTCGAAATCCCACAGTCTTGTCTTCACTATTGACGCCAGCACCAATTAGAAATTCACATTTATTCCTATACTCTGTCTGAGAGAAATATGTCACTTACAAAAAAAGACTACACAAATATAATCTAAGTAGATATGAAGCAAAATCTTTGAGAAAGCACTTTGATTACGTAATTCTGACCCATGTAGAACCCACTTTCATTAGAACAATGAACAAATGTGCACATAAAACCTTAAGTGTTTTTTTTTTTGGTTGACACATTTGTTTTTTCTTCCTCGTCTTCCAAGAGCCATAACTTTTTTATTTTTCTATCTCCATAGACAAATGAGGGCTTTGATTTTGCGGGACAAGATGTACTTTCTAATGGTGTCATTTTTGTCAAATGATGTGAGCCTATCCTCTAACAGCAAATTTACCTAATTTTAGATGGAAGTCTACGCTAGACATATTAACCTTTAGTCGCACCTAAACCAAGCCTTCATACTCTTCAGGGCATAATGGTACCAGCCATACTCTGTTCTGATTAAAAACAGCCTGTATGGATGAGTGGAGTACAAGGCACAAATGGAGCAGCCACTCCCCCATGTATACAATACAATGAAGACAAAATGGTCACTCCTCCAAGCAATATGAACATAAATAGTGCAGTGCACACTGCCATGGATGTAACGCAATGCCAAACACACTGCAATTTCAAGATACAAAAAATGTAATATGTAAATTATGTTCAAATGCATTTCTGCGCTATCTTGTATATATGACAAACTTAGCGCATTTTGATCAAATTGTGTAAGTCCACAATCATGTTTGCAAGATACAGCAGTAATCCAATTCAACCCCTAATAACTGCCCACTGTCTTTTGATGGCGAGCGATGCGTAGCTTCTGTTGGCAGCGACGGCAAAACACTTCAATACCTTCAGAAGGGGTTTGTGGCTCCCGGCACCGCAACTGCCCCAGGAACGGAGCCACAGTTAAAGGGGTTTTGCCATAAAGTAAAACTGACATGGGAAACTTGCAAATTAAATCATAAACATTTTCACCATTCATCATTATTAAAAGTTTTGTACCGTTTTTATTTTAGCTGCTCCTTTAGCAAGCCATTGTTTACAGCTCGTCTCCTCAGTCCTGGCCAGACATGCTCAGAAATCACCTTTCCTCTCAGACAGCTACTAAGTGTTCAACCCCAGGTGCTGTCATTATGCTCCTGTTGTCTGTACTCCTTAGCAATTAGTCAGAGGGGAGCAAATAAATAAAAAAAAGAAACCTCCATGAGGTATGTGAATTGATAAAGAGAAAAAAAATTCCACAGGTTTGGTTCCTGCAGGGATTTGAACCTAAGACCCTTGTGTTGTGAGGCAAAAACTTTACCTCTGAGCTAAATTGTAACTTTATACATAAACAGAACTTTGTTTGACTAGAGCAGTGTTTCTCAACTCCGGTCCAAAAGACCCACCACCAGGTCATGTTTTCAGGATCTCCCACAGAATGCACGGACAATAATTACGTCACCTGTGCAGCATAATTATTTCACCTGAGCAATGCTAAGGAAAGCCAGAAAACATGACCTGTTGGTGGGTCTTGAGGACTGGAGTTGAGAAACACTGGACTAGAGAGAGGAAAGACATGGTGATGTCATCCTGCTGGGTCACATGATATTCAATTCAAACAAATCACACACGCCCCCTTCTGAGCACACAGAGTTGAAGAGCTGGATGCAGGAGGTATGAAATGAGATCATGGCAAAACCCCTTTAACAACTCCATTCCTAGAGCAGTCTCTGTAAACAAAAGAAAAATGCCCTAGCGGAAACATAGGCAATAATTCTATTATTTACAATTTTTCCCAAAAGGTAAACAAAAAGCCTATTTTTATCTATTCCACATAACTCATTAATTCTAAATACCTAAACATAACATTTATTTTAGACTACCCTAAAAACCCACTCCACTGTTTGTGATAAGAACTATCCAACACTAGATTAAATCTCCATTACATTATTATTTCAGCTAACTGTTCCTATTATTAGATTATCTTTCAAATTATATTCTGTCAGTGGTGCAAAAAGGGGAATGAACTTTTGTTTACCTCCTAAACAGTAATGGCAGAAGTGGTGAACAGCTGCTTATCTTCTTTCATCTATAGTTTAAAAAATAAAAATCGGAGTTTGACCAGCCATATTAAAGGGACTGTTCAGTCTGAAACCCTCCAGGATCCATTGCGCTGCACTCCCAGGTTCGCATCCGAACACAGGAGAGGTTCTCATGATATATGACATTTACTTACAATGGGTTGCAGAGCGCATCAGACAGATATATAGGTATAACAGGTATAACTTTTTTTTCACAGCCTGGGTCTATTTGAATTGAATGTTCTCTGCTGGACTCCTTTAAATTTATCTTCCTTTAAAGTTATGGCAATTCTACAGCGCATCTACATTCACACTTATCTGTGTATTTACATACAAAGATAAGTGTTACTCTGCAGTCCATGGCTCTTGATCTCTGTTCAGTAACTAAAAGGTTATTTTTTCTCATTAGGAAGATATTAGAGGCGGGTAAGTGACACAGCAAGAAGTTTGTAAGAAAACCATCTATAAACAAGCAGGAGATAAAAACGTCTCACTCTTAGAAATTAAGCAAGATCAAAACAGCAATCTACTTGTATTCGCCTACTCGTTTGAAGCTAATCGATGAGATGAAATACCCCTTTAAATGTACTAGTAAGCTAAATAAGTTTGCTACATGGGCAGTTTAGACACCCAGCAGATTTACTATGCAGGAATTTGACACCTCCACAATGCAGACACTGCAAACACCATGGATTCAAAACAAGGAAGAGGTGTTCTGCAAATGTTTTCTTCAGCATGTGCTGCACCTAGAACATAGGAAAACTCAGGTAATTAGAGCATTAGAAAAATTATGCAAAAATACCTGGACCGGGGAAGGCCTTACTCCTTCCAGAGGGCAGCACACTTTATTATATTTCTGTTTTTGAACAAATAACCAAGGTAATAGAGCCTTGTTATTGTTTCCAATTTCCCTGGTAAGAAAGAAGAAAGAGAGACTGTAATAAGCAAAAAATGTGTTACAATATTAATGGCATCCGACAATTTAGCTACATGAAATCAGACATACACCTTCCTGTATCTACCAGCTACCAGGCTCTCTTTCATTCTAAGGAAGTATTACTATATGGGAATCACAAATGAGTGCTACAAAAGTAAAAAGGCTGCAAGACAAAAATAAAAGGGTCTCTGCACTCTACAATGTACAGCTGGATTTTTATATTGACAAGCCAGAGTTCTCTAGTGTGATTATTCAATAGAGGTTCCTCAGAATTCATAATGAAGGTTATGGTCCTGCATATTTCAGCCATTGCACAGCAACACAGGCCACTTTTGTCGAGACCTTAATGTGTCACTCATATTTAGTTTAAGATCACTAGTGAGGGAAAAAGATGGCTGCCACTTTCCATCACTGGGGCGAGGAATTCTAAATACTTAATTTTTGTACAGGGAATATATGATCATACATTACAAGAACCAGCTGTAAGAAGGGGCATGAGTTTTCTTTGAAGGTCCTGAACAGCTTGTCTGTATTAATTTTTAAAAGTAGATTGCTGGTGCTGGAGTACTAAAATACAAAAAAAAAACCTGATGCTCACCTCTGTCCTCACCTGCACTGCAATGCTGCCTCTATCTACCAGAATGTCCCCACTGCAGCCAGTGATTGGCTCGAGCGGTTATGTGACATTTCTTGACCAACGGTGCTTGCCGCAGTGACATTTTAGCTGCCAGGATCAAGATGTGAACAAAGTGCCAAGCAGACTGCGGCAGGGCCGGAATAGAAGTGAGGACCAAAGGGATTATCAGTTTTTTTTTTAATTTTACTACTGCTACCTACTACTAATGGCACAACAATATACCTGTTCATAGCAGGCCTAGATATAAATTTCTGACTGTCAGTTCAGGTTCACATCTCCGTCGGAAGTTTGGGCTGGAACCTCCAGTGCAGGGGTTGCATCTGTTTCATGCCAGACACCAACAGCACACGACGGACCCTATTCACTACAATAGGAATCATCAAGCTTCTGCTGTAGTATCTGTTTTAGGCTATGTCCACACGGGCCAATTACGCGTGTGTACGGGAGCTCCCGCCGATCGGCGCGAGCTCCCGCGGGGCAAGCAGCCCGCCGGCTCCATAGACATTCATTATTCACGGTGTGTATACGCCGTGAATAATTGACATGTCACTTCTCTCCCCGCTCGGCGTATTGTGCGAGCGGGAAGAGGAGACATAATCCATAGTACTCTATGAGAACTGTGGATTACCGTAATGACTGGGATGTATCTCATCCCGTATTTAGCGCAGTACAGTGCAAAATATGGGGCGAGATATGTCCCATTTTAAGCCGTGTAAACATAGCCGTCATGGGAAAAAATAATGCTGCATGCTGCATTATTTTTTCCAAATTTTTTTTTATAATTCTTGACAGAATCTACAACAGAGACGGAGAACAAAAATTCCGATGCAGATGTGAACCCGATCCATGAGAGTTTTAGAAGAACCAATTTTTTTAAAAGGCTTTTGCCTTGTAATAAATTTGGAGCGAAGCCTTCCAACTATCTTCTTAGGCTATGTTCACACGGCATAATTGCGGGGCGTAATTACGACGGGTGTATGGGAGCTCAAAATACGGACCGAAATGCGCCCAAGTTTAAGCCGTGTGAACGTAGCCTTAGAAGGATTTAAGATGTGTACCAAAGTTCTCCATCTGTCTGTACTAGTAGACCCCTATTAGTTCTATGTGTAGCTGATCATAATATAGTTTAGCTGACATATGTAACAGTGATTGTAAGAGTTACTTTGTGAGTCTCTGCAGCACATTTTCACATTCTTGTTCTTTCATTTTCAGTTGCTCTTCATATGGAATCTGCCACAGAGGAGTCACTACATCTGCAATCTGCTTGCTGAGGGGCTCTTCTTCAGCACTCTCCTGTACATGCTTCCTCTTACTATTCGACTGCTCCTTATCATCATCATCTTGTTTCCTTTTCTTCATTATAGGATCGGCTTTGGGTTTTGCAAGCCGGACCGTTAATAATCGGTTCTTCCACGTTACCCCGTGTATGACTTTCATAGCTTTGTCCCTTTCTTCCTCACTTTTAAAAGTTATGAATGCAAATGTTTGTTTATGTATTAGTTTGATTTTATGAGGATTTAATCCATATTTGGCAAGAAATTTCTTAATATCATTAAAGCCAATATACTTTGGTAAGTTTTGGATCTCTACTTTGAAAATCTCTGATGTGAAGAGATCATCCTTAATATATCTATACATTCCAGCTTCAGTGGTTTCCTTAACCGATTCACTTGCGGCTGCATCCTCCTCCTCCATGTGAGCAGTGCCATCTTCAGTTTGTGGGGCATCTTCCAGAAGCTCAACAACATCTCCATGTGCTTTGGTCTCCTGTTCATCAACCAATGTGGCATCTGGTATTTTGTCTTGCTCCACATTTTCAAGTTTAGTGGCATTTATCTGAGCCTTATCATCATAGCAGCTTTTCTGACTCTCCACATCTTCCATGTTGTGTGTGGACCTGGGGAAAAAAGAAAGCATACAGAAACAAAAAAGTTAAAAAAAAATCCCAATCTTTATATAATCACTAAGGTCCATAAAAATCTCTGACCAAAAAGAACTGATTTAAACTACTGTTTCTGGAGAGGGAGAAAGAGATACTGAGGTTTTCTTTAAAATTCAGTCATTTTATCTATTTGTAAGGCAGGAAGGTCTCTGTAGTTTAGTCCGTTATTAGCCATAATCTCACTTTAATGTACATGACTTGTGTAAATAAATGGACAAATACTTATTATTAAAAGCAACTTCCACTTGTATGAAATTCTTGTAAGTACCGCAGCCTTACCTTCCAGCTACTTATTAAACATATCCATGGAACAAGACACTATAATAAATTGCAATCTGGTATTCCTTGTACAGGCACCACTCTTAATGACAAAGGTAAAGTAAGGTGCCAGCTGGAGATGGTTCATCTCAAGATACCATTAACCCATTAAGACGAACGCCTGAAAAGTACATTACTTAATGAACAGCACATTTTTTTAAGTTTTTGCCTCCTTGCGTTTCAACAGTCGTAATGTTTTTATTTTTTCAATGACGCAGTTGTATGAGGCCTTGTTTTATTTGGGAGAAGTTTTAATTATTTTTTAAAACCATTCACAATTCAAACTTAATAACTTGTTAGATTAATTATAAGGGTGATTACGGTTGTGTGGATACCTAACATGTGTAGGTTTTTTTTGTGTGGGTAATGTATTTACAATTATTTTTTATTAAATATTTATTTTTTCTGCACTTTATTTTACTTTTTTACTTTTAAATCCCATGAAGGGAAAATTGCTTTACATTTTTTTTTACACTTAGTAATGTATTAGCATATTCATATATGCTAATACATTATAATCTGTGTCAATTTGACACAAGCAGCAATCAGGGCAGCCCACAGTATGCCCTGGGACTACTCTAGGTCCCCAGGGCTGACTGTGGAGACGTTCTCCGGGCGTCTCGATCACCCAACAGAGCAGGAAAAAGCCCTTTGATTATGCCGCGGTTAAGCACCAGGGAGCGGAGGTTACCTCCACTTCCTGGCGCTTGCAGAGACTGCACTGGGAACAGGGCTGCGAAATACAGCTCTGCTCCTAGCGCAGCTGCGGAGCCGCAAAACCCCGTCTGCAGCAACGTCTAAAGACGTCGCGGCAGACGAACGACCTGAAATGCCGGACGCCAAAAGCCGGCGGACGGTCGTTAAGGGGTTAAAGTTAGACATCCAGCATATAGCAGTGGTCAGCATGCCAAAAAAAGGAGAGTAACGTAAAACATCACAACTTTACTACATCCTTCATGTCACCATAAATTTTATAGCCACTTAGTCACATCATCTAAAAGATAAAGCTATACATTATATGATGTTACACAGTGGACAAAAAATTTCCCGATGAGCTGAAAGATGTAATAAAGTTGTGATGTTTTACGTTACTGACCTTTTTTGGGATGTTGACCACTCCTATATGCAATATGTCTGACTTTAATGATATCTACCCACCTCTCCTCCCTTCCAGCAGTGCGCCATCCTCATTCTCCCTGATTTTCTGTTTACATCTCTCGAACAGGAATGTCACCAAGGCAGTGGTCATGTGCCACTAATTTATATTACTGTTCAGAAAAGAAAGAGCACTGAACAGTGGTGTAGGCAGCGGGACGTGACCGCTGAATCCAATTTGTGGTCACATCCGCGATCAGAAAAAAAAGGAAGATTTAAACAGAACACTGGGGAGAGTGACAATGGTACAACACTGAAACAGGTGAAGTAAGAAGAGAGTATTTTTATTTTTTTTGTATGGACAGTGTTTTTTATTGTTATGGGCAGCAATGGCTAATTAAAGCGTTTAACGACATTTAAAACCCCCCTGCCATTTCTCGCTGTGCTAGAGTAGAAAATTAACCCATACTTACCTCTCCCATCACCACTGTTCCAGAGCTGCCACAGTTCCAGTGTTCACCTTGGTCCCTCACTGACAACATTGCCTTCATGGATCACATGATGCTGCAGCCAATCACCGAGTTCTGAACATGCATATGATTGCTGAGGACAGTGTTTGGTTGCAGGACCATGTGATTCATGAATGCGACTTCATCAGTGATGGAACTTCACTGGAGCGCTGAAAAAGTAGTGACGGGAAAGGTAAATAGGGGTTAATTTTCTATTTTAACTCAGTGGTAGGTGATAGGGAATTGAGAAAACCCCTTTGAAAGCAGGGCTGTGGAGTCGGAGTCGTGGAGTCGGTGCCCATTTTGCAGGAGTCGGAGTCGGTAAAAAATGGACCGACTCAGACTCCTAAAATATATAATAAATTGGTCCAGTTAGTTCAATGCAGAGACAAGAGCAAGAGGAATTGGGTCTCACCAGTGCTACTGCTCCCATATCTTCAGCCTCATCACATAAGGAGTGTAATTGATGACATGGAGCAGGCAAAGCACTGCCACAGGGGAAAAGATTCTGCTCCCATAGCAAACAGATTTCAGCAAAATTTTTGACTTCATATTTATAATTTATTAAAGTTTTTTGTGTTCAAAAGTCATAGCCTATAAATATATTTTACATCAAAAAGCAAAAGTGTAACAATGTTTTGGATTGCTGGTGACTTTCAGGCTCCATATCTCACCGTCCACTACAGCTTTCAATGTGAGACTACCATCATTTTATAGACAATCATCTTGGCTCTCATACATAACTTTTACCTTCAACTATTTAGCATCTACTGAGTTCTACAGATTCTTCTCATGTAACTACATTGTTCCTGTTTTGCTCCTGGTGGTGGGACAATAGACAACCTGTGCTCATGTTCCCTAATAGCACCGGGCAATATACATCACACAGGTCTGGAATGATGGCCTGAAAATAGGGGACTTCAATCTCGTCATAAGAAGCGTCGGCTCAAGTTTGCCAAAAAGTACTAAAAATGGAAGGTTGGAAACAGATGATTTAAAGCGATGAGATGAAAGTCAATAGACCGGGCTCTGATGGGGCAAATAGGAAGATCAAAGTAGAAGGGGGCTAATGGATCGAGAAGCTGGAAGAACTGTCAGGTTCGGTGGAAGAAGCCTGAGGATATGGGGAGGGGTCACAGCCAAAGGTGTTGGAGACTTGACCAGGATGGATAGTGACCTCAATGCTGAGCTCTATGGGAGTGTCCTACAAGATGAGTTACTTCATACACTCGAGTACTGCCGGCTCCTCCGCGCCTCGTGAGTATGTGCTGATCACCGCAAGCTCCAGAAACACGGTGTTCTGAGGCGCGTACACTGTGTGAGCATACCATTAGAGATGAAGAAAATGCTGTATTCGTGTAGAAGAGTCCTGGGATCAGATTTTGGTCAAGTCATGCTTGAATCTGATCCAGAGCCCAGAAGGATCCAGAAGGATTCAGGCAGAGCTGAAAGCAAAACAGTAACCATGCAGTTGCATGACAAGAATCTGCAGAACTAAGCAGATGCTAATACTAAAAAATAGATGTATATGATAGGTAAGATGATTGTCTATAAAATGATTGTAGCCTCATGTACAAAGCTGTAGTGGATGGTAAGATATGGAGCCTGAAAGTCCAAAAGTCAAAAACATGTTACCCTTTTGCTTGTCAGTGTCTGTTCTACCTAAATAGCTTGATTATTGTATCATAAGGTGATAAACAGCCTGATGTTACCATTTTACTACAGTAAAGTTATCATTTAAATGTGCCATATATGAGGGAGTGGGAGTCGGAATCAGGAGTCGGTGTCAGGTAAATTGAGGAGCCAGGAGTCGGAATCAGGAGTCGGTGTCAGGTAAATTGAGGAGCCAGGAGTCGGGAGTCGGAGTCGGTGTCAGGAAAATTGAGGAGTCGGGGTCGGTGTCAGGAAAAGAGAGGAGTCGGGGTCGGTTCAGGAAAATGAGATCGGGTCGGTGTCAGGAAAATTGAGGAGTCGGGGTCGGTGTCAGGAAAATTGAGGAGTCGGGGTCGGTGTCAGGAAAATTGAGGAGTCGGGGTCGGTGTCAGGAAAATTGAGGAGTCGGGGTCGGTGTCAGGAAAATTGAGAGTCGTCAGAAATTGAGGGTCGGTGTCAGGAAATTGAGGAGTCGGGTCGTTCAGGGAAATTGAGGATCGAGTTGAGTGGAGCTTGGCTACCGACTCCACAGCCGTGTTTGAAAGAAAAACAAAAAGTGGAGAACCCCTTTAATATAGAGAAACCACAAGTTTCTCTCAGAATTGTAGCATAATTGCTGCTGAGAGAAACCAGAATTGCATCAGAATTAAAGGGGTTTTCTCCCTATGCTGTTTCACTGAGTTTTAGCAGTTTTGCAGTTACTCTGTCTCCTCAGGCTGTGGGTAGCTCTACAGCAGTCATTGGCATATTCAACTTTTAGCAGGAGATTGTTATGTCTAAGATTACAGATAAAGCCATTCTTTTCAGTCCTCACTGCACATGTACCTTTAGCTTAGCTAAGCTAATCTTGTTAGAGATAATTAAGTTTGCTTCAATCTCAGTCACATCACTCCCTGCTCTCAGCTAATTAGATAACAGATGTCCATCTGGTATGCAGGTAATCATATAAGCCTATGTACACTTCAGAGCACTTAAAAAAACACTTATCGCTAAACACAGCAAACAAAACAACACTACCCAAAACCATATAATAAACACAAGATGAATTTTATTACAATATACACATATAGAGACATAATAAAAAAAAACAATAAAAAAGCGGTGCTGGAGTACTGCTTTATATTGAGATACTTACCTTGTGGCACTACCACAAAGTACGGTAAGTATCCCAATATGAATCAGGGTAAACATAGTACTCAATAAGAGTAAATCAGATGCAAGTAATACAACCTCAATATCAATTCATATAGAAAATACACATTATATATATATATATATATATATATATATATATATATATATATATATATAAAAATGCTGACATAGAGTACTCTGCACAATCAACAAATACAGCGAAAAAATGGGATACAGACCAACCGGTGTCGGGAGACAACCCGACACACATTTCGCAAGGAAGCTTCGTCAGGGGTGGAGAGTAAAGGCAAGTGTAAGATAAAGAAAATGAGGAACCAACAGAAGAGGACCAGGCCACAAAAAGCCAATCATATGATACTAAGGGCAAAATGCCCATAAACAAAATGGCAACAAGTGAAGAAATGAAGGACCAAAAGACAAGGACTACAAATCAAGGGCCAACCTTAGAATACTAAAGACAAATGCCAGAAAACAAAATGGCGGCAGATGAAATAGCAACAGCTTAAAAAAAAGGGAAAACCCAAAGTGAAATATATAGAAGTGACGAAAAACTAGAAAACCAAAATGTGTAGTGAATAGAAAAAAGAAGGCAGAGCAGGTGAAAGCAGTACTCAGAGAAAGCTTGGCATGCGACGCCAGCATGCCCGCCCTTCCCTCGTAGCGCCGACTCTTGCTACCACTAAAGTAAAATCTATTGACCAATTTATTTAGAAAAAGCCTTTATTTAAAGGGGTTGTCTCATCCAAAGTTTCATAGGATGCATGAATGAAATAATGCTGCTTTGCTCTGTCACTTCCTGATCAAGCGGTCTGTAATAAGCATATGAGCTCCATGTATTCAGACTTCTCCGTTTATTATTTTTTTAGTCTAGATTAGATAAATTACCTTCTCTGAGGTCCAGAGAAGCTTCTGAGCTAATGTAAACAGTAGTAATTACTGTCTTTTGTCTGAAAGATCAGATAACACACAAGCTCTTACACTGCTGAGACCTGTGTGATGACCCCACTCCCTGCTATCAGATAGAACAAACAGCAGGGTGGGAGAAGTACACAGGTCGGTCACTTGGGAAACTAGAAAGCCCTCAGAAGGTGATAAAATCACTTGTAGCTCCTTAACAAAACAAAAAAAAATGAACAACGCAATATATTTGGAAAACATCTTCATTTAGTGTTCCCTACATGTTGAAAGCTAATCTTTGTAGTGAGACAACCCCTTTAACTGTCCCTTTATGTTGAAAGCTAATCTTTATAGTGAGACAACCCCTTTCAACTGTCCCTTTATGTTGAAAGCTAATCTTCATAGTAAGACATCCTCTTTAAATCTGACTACCAAGAAGTAATTTTAGAAGAAAGGTGGAAGGTATGCTGGGAGTTTAGCTGGAGACCGGTTAATAGACTGTGTTGTGACTATGTTAGACTATGAAGAATTGGGGTCAGGTTTCTGTCATATCCGGACACCTCTGATCGTCCCTCTCAGGTATAGCTACCGCTCTAAATAGTACACATTCATTACCCCAATCTATAACTATATGGCAGGTGTGATTCAGAAACCCCTCATACAGTGCCTATAGTGTGAGTGCAGAGAGCAGGGTTACTGTCGCCATCTGCTGCCTACAGAAGCCCTTTAATATTACAAGCTCGACATATCATTAAAGCAGAAAAGTCTAAGGCTTTGTCTGCAGCTCGATAAGATTTCACATTCTAAAGAACCGCACATCTCTCAGCCACATCAGTTACCTCTCCTACTTCACACTCTGCAAAGCATGAGACTCTCACATGGAGGCAGCCATCTTAATGACGTCACCGGAAATGAGTGCGAACACCACGTTACCGGAAACAGACCACTTCCTAAAACAGTTGGCCTAACATTGCCCAAATTCAGCCCTCAGTCACGGACAATGCTGTGAATCATTTACAGAAACCCCGTTGTGTATTTGTATTGCATTTTGCCATTTTCGCAGCTACTTAAAATTTGACTCTCATAGCGGATATGACGTCGAAGTGAAGTCACAAAGGCCACCATATTGGTAAAGACACGGCGTGACGTTCCGCAATCTATTAGTACTGGAGGTTGCGGCGTGACGCACGCCTTTACGTGCTGCTAGTGGGAGGGCGGAAAAACAGCGCGAAACCGCGGACCGAGAGCGACATCCCTGCAATCCAGAGCCTTGCCGCGTAATCCGCCTCCATCCTCCACCTGATGGCCGACACCAAGGTAGAGAGCCCCCAGCCCGTAAGATTCCGCCATGTATTCGCCGAGAAATTTTGATATTAATGCGGAGAGCAATGTGTGTATGTGCGGGGTGGGACGGCCAGCGAGTGCTGGGGCGGGGGGGCCTCAGGGTGCCACTGCAACTTCTTGTCATGGGCGAGGATGAAGCCGGGCGATAAGTAGTTCTCGGGCACCGGCGGCGTGACTGGCTATAGACGCAGAACTAGGTGGCCGTTTATAGCTGCTGGGCGCGCCTGGAGCATCTCCCCTGCGTGTGGGATATAGCGGAGTCAGGCGGTACCCGTATGTGCCGGAGTGCCCTGCACAGTGACGCCACAGCTCTAGTGACGGAGCCGCCTCGAACCTATTGTCTTCCTGTAACTCCTTACATCTCCTGAACTTTTCCGTAATCCTATGTGTATTGCATGCGCGCTGTGGTACCCGGATGTGGGATATCCACAGTGATAGTAGACGGTTATGTGGAATTCGTTACCCTATTACTGCTTCTCTTCAGGGGCGCATGAATCTCCTGTGAGACACAGGACACCATTTACAACCACTATAGAGCGGGTCTACTCCCTGCACTACTTTCTTACTACTCCACAAGCTCTTATGCTTGAGCCACTAGGTGTGATGCTATTAGGTGACTGGTCCCTGCGCCGCGCCATAGAGATACAGGCTGCCTCTAAAGCGAGGCAGCTGATTGGCTTGAGGGGGGGGGGGGTCACCTGATGAATAGTACCACAGGCACATGGAAGGCCCCCTTTTTTCATTAAGCTCAATATACACTGTCTTTATACGTTCGACAGGATGGGCATCATGTAAGGGAGCTGTCTAGCAGTAAGACTGTTGCCCATAGCAACCAATCAGAGTTCAGTTTTCATTTCATATAGTGCTCTGGAAAAATGAAAGTTGAGTTCTGATTGGTTGCTATGAGCAACAGTCTTACTGCTAGACAGTTTTCATACAAGCACATAGTCAGCTCACCTATAATGCAGGAAGACAGATATCGCAGATGCACGTCTCCTGCTCCAGCAGCATAGAACAAATGATCAATGGAAAAAGTTGTATGGGACAGCGAGATGTGGGTAGCCAAAACTTAGGATAAAATCACAAATTTATTGCTATCCATAGAAACATAAAACATATAGAGGCATGGTGGAGAAAAACCAACAACGTGCCGAGACACAGAATTGCTAACTCGTTTCTGGCATTAAGGGCACGCGCTTTGCCTGCTCCATGTCATCAATTGCTCTCTTCATGTGATGAGGCTGAAGATATGGGAGCAGTAGCACTAGCAAGACCCATTTCCTCTTACACTTGGCACTGCATTGAACTAACTGGACCAACTAATTATATATTTTGGGAGTTTGGCCATTTTATAACGACTTCAACTCCACCAAAATGGACACGGACTCCACAGCCCTGGTCAGGGATGGGCTTCTATAGTATACATAGTGGTAACAGATGATATTCTGAACTGAATGGCCATAAACATGCTGTAAATAATGTGAAAACACAAGATGTAAAATACATATAAATTTATTAGTGTATATAAATGTTTTTGGCCATAATGAGTTTAATTTAACCCGTTAAGGGCCCAGGCCTGGGAAGGCCTTAATGACCAGCACACTTTTTTTAGTTCGTAATGCTTTATTATTTTTTTTTCAATGACAGTTGTATGAGGACTTTTTATGCAGGAGAAGTTGTACTTTTGGTGGGGGGGGGGCATAGTTTGAGTTGACATGTAAATTGTTTAATTACTTTTTTTTTTTTTTTTTTACACCTTTCACATTTGACATTAACTGTTAGATTAATTCTACAGGTTATTACGGTTGTGTGGCTATCTAATGTGTAATGTAGACACAATTATTTTTATAAAATATTTACTTTTATTTTTTTTACACTTAGTAACGTGTAGTAGCATTCATTTGTGCTAATACATTAGACCAGGCATCCTCACACTGCGACCCTCCAGCTGTTGGGAACCTCCAACCCGTGTCCACATGCATTTATAGGATCTATCACAGGGGGCATGAGGGGAGTTGTAGTTTCCCAACAGCTGGAGAGCCGCAGTTTGAGGATGCCTGCGTTAGACTCTGTCAATATGACACAGGCAGGGCAGCACAGTGTGCCCTGACCACAGGCTTGTTATGCAGACAGCCCTGGGGCTGCTCACAGGGTTAAGCATCGGGGATCCCCCGCTTCCTAGCGCTTAGAGACTGCTCATAGGTATGCGGCTGTTAAGTAAAGCTCTGTTCCTAGCTCTGCTGTGGCACTAGGAGTCACAAAAACCCTCTTGACTTTGGTGCAGATTAACTGCCTGCAGCGCCCCCTGGTAAAAGGCAGTGGGGCAGTCATTAAAGAGAACCTGTCACATACATTATGCCCCCCCCTTGCTGAGGACAGCACATGCTGTTTCCAGCACTGTGCCCCTTATTCTGTAAGATGCTGTAGTTTTCGTGTATTTAATGCTCAAATCTGCAGTTTTCAGCCAGAAGTCGTTTGAAGTCATTCAGTCAGTTTTTTTCAAACCCCGCCCACCTGAGGCTAGCCCTGCCCACCAACTGGTAAACCTAATACTTTAAATAGGTAGAAGCATGTGAAGAACTGTCAGTGGGCGGGGCTAACACTTGCTCATGAATAAGATTTGAGGGGTAAATACTCTAAGGCCTCGTTCACACGGCTTATTTTGCCGCGGATTGGCGCTGTACTGCGCACCGGATTTGCGCTGCAGTACGGCGCCAATCCGCGGCAGCAATTACGGTAATCCACTGCTCTCATAGAGAACAGTGGAATCCGTCGCTCCTCCCCGCTCGGTGAATCCGCCGCAGGGGGAGAAAGTGACATGCACATTATTTACGGCGCGGTCGCGCCGTAAACAATGCATTGTCTATAGGGCCGGGTGTGGCGCCCCCGCCGCGCTCCGTCCCGCCCCTTATTCTCGGCGGATTTGTGAGCTCAATACGGCTCACAAATCCGTCGGTAATAAGCCGTGTGAACATGGCCTAAAACTACAACATCTTATGGAATAAGGAACACAGCGTTGGAAACAGCATGTCTGTCACTAGCTTGTGCTGCCCTCAGCAAGAGGGGCATAACCTATGTGACAGGTTCTCTTTAAGGGGTTAAATATTTAAATAATATGAACTGGATAACCCCTTAAATGACCAGATTCAAATGCTGTCTACAGTTTTATCACCTGTTAATTTTATACATGTAAACTTGGATTTATTTTTAAGGCAATGTTCACACGGCTTATTTGAGAACGTATTTACATCGGATTGCCGATCGTAAATAAGTTCTGAAATCAGTTGCAAATAAGTACCACTACGTGTGGCACGTATTTGTAACTGATTTCCCAACGGATTCCCCATCTCCATTCATTGTAGGTGGTGAATCCGTCCGTAAATAATTGACATGTGAATTGTTTTTCCGTCCGGATTGCCGTCGTCAATCCGCGGCGGCAATCCGGCACGGAAATACGCGTCGTGTGAACGACGAGCACTATTTTCTATTGAAATCAATAGAAAATGGGCTGTGACTTGTTTCTGACTGATTTGCCGACGGATTGACGATCGTCAATCCGTCGGCAAATACGCGGCGAAATAAGCCGTGTGAACGAGGCCGAACACCTATCCATTTTTCTGACCTTTCACGGTTTATAAAGAATGTTTAGTTTTTTTCATTAGTATATAGTCTTGATGTATGCCAATGTAGAGCTTTTAATTTTGAATACGTTCCCATTGACTTGTATTAAAAACATATCCACCTTGTGTATACTTTTGAAGAAAAGACAAAGTGTGGTAATGTATGCTATCTCATCCTTCACTAAAATGTATACGGACATAAACCAGGCAAACCTAGTGAAAAGTATTCACTTCTGAACTACTTGTTCTCGATGTTTATAAGGGGATGTTCACACGGCGTTTCGGACCCTAAACGGACCCAAACATGCATCTACCAATGTGCAGTGTGGTTTATATTGCTTTCAATGTAAAGCCCACATCGGTGTTCAGATGAGTGATCGCCAATGTGTTTTACATGCATCTTCCTGATGTGTCTTTCGGATCCATTCAAAGACTTGTCATGTCAATTCTTGATCCATTTGACTCAGCAGACGCCTATTTAAAACTATAGGGTGCATGGGTACGTCTTTGGACACATTTCTACGCTGCGCTTTTCAATCCGTTTTTCAGATTGAAAAATGCTGTGTGAACATCCCCTAAGGCTATGTTCACACGGTGTATTTGCGGGGCGTAATTACGCCCCGCAATTTACGCCGTTGTGACCGGGGGCGGAAGCGGGCGAGCAGAGTGGACTGAGCAGGGAAGGCCGGCACTTGCCGGCCCATTGACGTGAATTACTAGCGGGCGTATTTGGTCGCTAGTGAATTCACATGTCAATTATCTCCCGCCGGCGGCTTCGCCGGGCGGGGAGAGGAGACGTAATCCATAGTTCTCTATGAGAACTGTGAATTACCGTAATGAATGGGACGTTTTCGGCCCGTAATTTGCGCACTTCGGCGCGTAATTACGGACCGAAATACGTCCCAAACTTAGCCGTGTGAACATAGCTTTAGAGTCGTGCTGTACACTTGAATACTTTTTCAGTGGTGAAGCACGGTGTGGGAAATTTGGCTTTGTTGCCCATAACCACCAATCACAGAGCAGCTTTCTTTTTGTAATCTATAGAAATGTGACATTTATGTTGTGATTGGGCAAGTCGGTTTTTGTGTTCAAACATCTGCAATGATACGTTGCTTTGTTTTAACCTAAGTGCACACAATAAGGAATACTCCAGACATTGGTGATGTCTCGGCACAGTGGGACAAATCTCTGCATGCAGGTAGCTGCAAATTTCATGGTTAACTGCCTAAGGGCACGTTCACATGGCGGATTTGGCTGCGGGTTTCCCCGCAGCTGCCGCGGCCAAAACCTCGTCCAAATCGCACCCCAAACACCCCCAATTCATGACATGGTTTCCTATGGGAAACCGCGTTGCTATTCACACGGTGCAAAGCCGCGGCCTTGCTGCGCGTGTTTGAGAGGTCTCCTGTCAATTCTTGCAGCGAGTCTTCAGCGCAGGTTTTGCCGTGCTTTTCTGTGCGGGTTTTGTTCTGCATATTAATTTGTATGGGTGAAAACCTCGCCGCAAACTGCACCCAAAACCGTGCCTCGACCGCGCCGATAAACGTAGTCAGGAGACGCGAGTTTAAGGAGAGGTTTGGATGAGATTTAGGCCGCAGCAACCGTGCTGAAACCCGCGGCCAAATCCGCCGTGTAAACATGGGTTGGATTTTCCATTGGACTTCATGGACGTTCCTATTGTCTGGCTGCTATAACATCCCGGCTCCTGAATTTGTCATCCTTTCTCTTAAAGGGGTGTTTAGAAAGTCTAAAATGCTCATCAGGGGATGATAGAAATCAAAAAGCAAAAAAAAAAAGACCCTTTTAAAACCCGCTGTGTAATGCTTTGTCCTTGGTGGTGCTGCAGGGGAATTTCATACTTACTACCAGGTTTACCCACAAATTACAGATTAGGGGTCCCAGCAGTAAAGACACTTTGGACAATCTTTCTTTATTTTAAAGGTCAGTTTACAACAAGTTGTTCACAAAGTTCATGTAGAGGTACATTTGCATCAAATTGTATGGATGTTGTAGACTGTAGTGCAGAATATGTATCTAGAGGGAAATAGTCAGCAGGGCACATTTACAATGGCAGCCGTGCCAGAATTCTCCGGCACTTTGCACCAAAATACAGGTACAGGCTTACACCAAATAATGGGCCTCATTTATCAACACTGTCTTGCATAAGACTACTGTATCTTTGTTGCCCATAAAACCAATCAAATCTCCACTTTCATTTTTCCATAGCAGTATAAGAAATGAAAGCTGAGCTTTGGTTGGTTGCTATGGGTAATGGAGATTCTTACTGCTAGATAGTATTCCTAAATGAGGCCCATAATGTGTTTTAGATCATTTTAGTCCATGTTTGCTTAAGGGATATCAAATGTGTTGGTAAAGTTGTTTTTTACCAGAGCTAAATAATTGGTGGTATAACATTGGACATGGCAGATTTCTCATGCAGCTGAGACTTTGTAATAAATACAGAGCATTTTTTGACTAAGCATCAGACAGGGTGGGCCTGTTATATGTAAAATCTGCAGTTGCGTATTAAGTTGCAGATCCGTAGCTTTTGTCACGACCTGCACAATACTGAAGTGTTTTTAGAACATCAGCTGATATTCTGTGAATTAAAATCCATGTGTCATGCTCTGTGCAAATTCCAAGCAGATTTTTTGTCCTGCAGCATGTGGAGGTGATTTGTTAATCTTACCCACTTTGCAGGTACCCGTGTTGCAATATTCACCTCTTGTGAACATACCCTAAAAGTGGTAATGAGCGCATTGACATGTATGTCCGTTTGGCTGTTTAAACCCTTAAAGCTGTGTTGTATTGGCCGGCTATTGTTCACTGCTGAGATTTTTGTTGACATGGCACTTGTTCAGCACAATCCTGTCAAAACTTCGCCCCCACTTCAAGTAGGGACACAAATGGTTCATGTGGATGTATTTGTCCTGCAGTAAAACCCTCTTTAGTTTTTGCAAGGTTGCAATAAATGAATAATTGCATAGCACTGTAGTTAACCTTTTCGCTTTACAAAATGGGAGCATTGTTGATTAAAAACCTGTACATAAGGAAATTTAACCCCGTTTTATTGTCAAAACTAATAGCGAAACTTTCTTTGTCCGCAGCAGCCAGAGCTCAGCTTTCATTTTTTAAAACTGCTTGGAAAAAGCAGGCCTCTGATTAGTTTCCATGGGCAGCAGACAGTTTTAACGTTGGACAGTTTTGATAAATAAGCCCCATTCTTGTGTAGTCATGGCTTTCCTAAAGATACATGGCTTTAGTTTAGTTGTAAGACTCCTTTCTCAGGCCCCCGAGTGGCTGATGTGTCAAGTCATGAAGGCGTAAGCATTTAGTAGGCTGAATTGCTTTTCAGGGTTTGCGTTTAACTGCCTCAATGTAAGCTGTAGGGCTATTTCCAGCAATCCCTTTACAAAAGTAAGACTAACATCTGGAAAGGATATTTAAAACTAGAAAGAAATTTGACATTTGTTACTATAAAAAAGCGGCCTTTAATAAAGGTTTGTTTATATATGTAAATTGTCTTCTGAGTGTAGCATTTTCATATTGCAAGAAAGTATAATTTTTTTTTTCTACTGTATTTGCTAAATGGCATTTTTATGTTATTTAAGGATCCCCAAGAGGAGCATGAAACCTCTGTCGACAACGCAGATGAAGTAAACCATGATCCTCATTTTGAACCCATTGTTTCCTTACCGGAGCAAGAGATCAAGACACTTGAAGAAGATGAAGACGAATTATTTAAAATGTATGTCTAGATGTTAACGCTGACAACTATATATCTATATTTTATTTTTATTTTTCCATCGCTTGGTACAGTAAAGTCCATGTGAACATATGTTCTTACATGCATGTTTGGGTCCAGTTAGACGGACCCAAACACGCATCTAACAATGAGCAGTGTGATTTTACACTGTAAAACACGTGTCTACATTTAGACGAGTGATCGCCGATGTGTGTCTCGTTGCGCCTTTCTGATCCGTTCCAAGAATTGTCATGTCAATTCTTAGTCCGCAAGACGTAGCAGGAGCCCTATAATAAACTATAGGGTGCGATCCTGCTGCAGCCAAAATGCATTCAACACTCAGCTGTGTGTTGGATATGTTTAGGATCCGATCTCTGCTGTGTTTTGGGATGCGATTTTCGGATCCAAAACGGATCAAAAACGCCGTGTGGACGAGCCCTATAATCTAGTCTCTCCCTGATCCCTTTTACTTATGACAAAATAACAAATGAACAGTTTTATACTGGATTGGAGTCCTTTAAGTCCTGTTTCTCATAGAACTACAGTATCCTTAAAGTAAACTTGGCAGGTTGTTTATGCTGCCCTATCAGAGAGATGGATGTGATAAAGGGAGAGAAACTGAGCTCTGGATTATACAGGTTTACATGACTAAGCAAGACTTCTGAGTAAAAAGCAGAAATGGGTGGGTCGTCACATTTTGTTTTTTCCTGCTCGCCTTTCAAGAGCCATAACTTTATTTTTCCATCTACATAGACATATGAGGGCTTTTGTTTTGCGGGACAGGATGTACTTTCTATTGTGGTCATTGATCGTACTATAGAATATACTGGGAAATTGCAAATTCTCAAGAAAACTATGGCACACCTGTGAGCATAAAATGCTCGATACACCCCTAGATGAGATCCATGAGGGTTGTTGAATCCAAAATGGGACGATTTCTGGAAGGGTTCACCTGTTCTGGTACTTTGGGGGCTTCGCAAATGCGACATGGCACCCACCAAAATCTGCGTCTCCTCTCTTGTACCCCCTGCCATGTGCCCCAAACAGCAGTTTACACCCACATATAGGGTACTTCTGAACTCTGAAAATTGCGTAACAAAATTTGGGGTGCTTTTGTTCCGAGATTCCTTGTAAAAATTCAACCTTTTCAGCTAAAATTGCAGATTGTTGGAAAAAAAAATTTTCCCATTTTCGCAGCCTAACGCTAAAAAAATGTGGGGTGTTTATTACGTTTTAGCACTTTAGGGTGTTTGAAAACCTGTAATGGCGCCTAAATAAAATCGTATTGAAAATGAGACTCCAAAGTCTGGTAGGTGCTCCTCCTACTCTGAGACTTGTGGTTATGCCAAATGGCGCACTAGGGCCACATATGGGATATCTCTGAAAATGGCAGAATCTTGGGAATCAATATTAAGTTGAATTTCCCTGATCACATCTACAGTGTTCCTGTGTATAATGGATACAAACTGAAAATCTGCGGGGGAAAAAAGTGAAATTTAGAATTTTCACCTCTACTTAGATTTAATTTCTTTGAAATACCTAAAGGGTTAATAATATTCCTAAATACTGTTGTAAATACTTTAGCGGATGTAGTTTCTTAGATCACATCATTTATGGGGGTTTATAACATGTAGGCACCTCAAAAAATGTTTAATGCAAATGTGAAAAATGACTGCTATATTTCTAAGCTCCCTAATGTCGTAAAAAATAGACATTTAAAAATTGCCAACCTACAATGGGCATATGGTAGATGCTTTTGTGTGGAATAACTTGGTTTTACACTCAAATGTTTTCAAAAATGGCAAATTTTTCTTGATATTTTGAGGTTTTTCACAATTTCTTACTAACCTGGAGTACGTGTCAAGAGAAAACAATCACACAGATAGGTAAAAGTTTCAAAGCTATTCATATATAAAGTCAGATTTCAAAAATTGGGCTCTTGTCAGGGAGGTCAAAATTGGCTGCGGTGGTAAGGGGTTAAAGAGTTAAACAGCAGGCAATAGAGCCAGCTTTGTTCTCTGCCATTACCAGTGAGTGTTGGCTGCAATTAGCTGCAGACACCTGCCTCCTATGTAGCGGGATCACAGAGTAATCCGACAACATAGAATCTTAACGACCCTTTGACGTAAATATACGTCATCTGTTAAAGGGTTAAGAGCTAGTGGAAGTCCTGCTTACCCTGCATCCATACAGTGATTGACTGCTATCCATGTGTGTACAGAGCAAACTGTCAATCACTATATATGGGTGGGGTCAGCAGTACTTTCTGCTTTTATTCATAAATTCAGCATCAAATAATAAGCCTTAATATCTTATAGCTCAGCTTCTCTCCCTGTATCATATACTGCTGTCAGACAGGGTAGTATAAACTATCTGACACGATCCCTTCAAGTACTAGTTCTTAAAGGGAACCTAACATTTAGCTTATTCTGTGCTTGGTCAGGACAGCGTAAGCTAGTGACAGACATGTTATTCCCTGCGTTGTCCCTTATTTTGTAAAACAGTTGTTTCAGAGCTTTAACTACTCAAATCAGGCAGTTTGCAGCCTGCTCTGTCTGAGATCTGCCCGTCCACCGCCAATTTTTGCCGATAACTGTGAATAGGTAGAAAGCAGTCAATAAGTGGCAGGTGGGCAGTGATGTAGCTTAATAGTATCATATGCCTCTTGACAAGAAGGTCCATAATTAGCGTGCTTTCACACTGTGCTTTTTTGTTTTTTTTTCTTCTTTTGCAGAAATTCACAGTAATTCATGCTGTGCATTTCAGCAAAAAAATGTATCAAAAAACGCGCCGTGTGGCAGCACCCCTAGTCAATAGGTGGAATATGGCTCCAAACCTATGGATATGCTGCTTTCCATTAGGATTTGGTGATTAGTAATTGGTGGTGTAGAACATTAGAGGAGAATTTTGAGTTAGAAGCACTCTTAGGGCCACATGTATGAAAATGCTTTAGGTTGAAAACTCACTTTTTTGCCCATAGATTACTATGGGCAAAAAAAGTGAGTTTTAGACCTAGACAGTTTTCATACATGTGGCCCATAGTACTTCCCAAATTAGGGCTGGGCTAATTTTAAACAATCTAGCTCCTATAAATGAGTTGTGGTTTTTTAAGGGACACAGTCGGTACAAACAAAGCAAGATATTTTGTACGTTTCGTTGTAAACAGTCAGAGGTGGAAAAATGATTATGTATCGACTGAACTCCATAATTTTCAAATTTCTCCCCATACAGTACTGAACAAATAATCAACCTGCCCTTTAATCCTACCCAACTGTACCCACCCAGTGTGTGCTTGTACTTCCCAGTGTCAATCCCCTGTATCTAGATTTCCTAATGTACCTTTTATTTTCCCTGAGCTAGTATTCAGCATCTCCTGTAAGTGTAAAAGGTCACAAGTTTGGGGTATTCAGCCATGGTGAACATAAATCTTCAACTTTCTGAATATTAACCCTTCTAGTATAAAACTGTTTTTTTGCGGCCTCCGTGTGATATTTTACTTGATAAACCAATTTGACTACTGCAGGTAACTCCAGGACATTACAAGTGTGTGCTGCAAGTTTATAGGCCTGATATAAAAGGTGTAGGGTATGAGATGACTTTGGGGTGCTTGTGACTCTGCTCTTTGATGTATTGCACCACTTATTGACTAATGGACCACCTTGTGAAGTTTTTTGGGATGGCTAGCTGGTCCAATACAGCAGGTTATAAATGATAGCCAAGTAAACGAGAAAGCAACTAAAGGTGTTTAATATATAGTGATAGATTTTATACGCAGACCTTTAGTTGCTTTTTCATTTACTTTGTTTGCTAGGATATGCTTTAAAACCTGCTGTATTGGACAGCACCAGCTAGCCATCCCACAATCTCTAAAACTAATTGCAGACACACTCTGCTCTTAACTGCAAACTCCAGTTACAGTGCTTTTTTAGTCTGCTATATAAACACCAAGATCATCCAAACACTTTTTTTACTATAGAAAAGTTGTTTTTGATGATAATGGGATATTAATAAAATGGTAGTGTTCTTGTTCTCTTCCTGTGATACTAGTCTGTTTTCAGTGGATGTTGGTATATTTCTCAATCTGCTATTGTGCATGAGTGAATGGCAGAGAATAGCCCAGTACTCACTTGTGAGTCCAGCTAGACAGGTCATCCATATTATGTAATGAGAAGAGGTCTCCTGAATCTTCCCTAAAAGTAGGAGGTGGGGAAAGAGGCATGGACTGTAAGCTGTTGTAGAGATGTCTGCCAGTAACTTAAACTCCTCTTGACATTGAAATAAACCTGCCTTTTTAGGCAGATGGTAGGTGCAAGTTTGGCAGAAATGTTGATTCAAAAACTACTCCAAAAGGTTCTTGACCCATTTGTGAGATCAAGTTACGTTTAATGTCCACTTCCCTAATCATGGATGATTGGTCAGTTTTGGTGCAAATGAGACAAATTGCATTGAATTTTGTTCTTCCCATCTAACTATAGCTGCTGCTCTTAGTGCATTTTGGTTTTTCTCTCAGAAGGGTTACTATAGTGCTTTTATTTGGCAGGTGGGGGGTCTTGGCAAGAACTCATACAACCCGTCTTGCAGAGGAGCCAGGCTTCCCTAAGAACCCATGACATTAAGGCCCCGTTCACACGGCTTATTCACACCGGATTTGCGAGCCGGATTGCGCTCGCAATTCCGGCGTGAATAAGGGGCAGGAGCGCGGCAGGGGAGCAGCCCGCCGGCCCCATAGACAATGCATTATCTACGCCGCGTCCGCGCCGTAAATAATGTGCATGTCACTTTCTCCCCGCCCGGCGGATTCGCTGAGCGGGGAGGAGCGACGGAATCCACAGTTATCTATGAGAGCAGTTTATTACAATAATTAGTGTGAGGGTTTGGCGCCGTACTGCAGCGCAAATCCGGCCCGGAGTACGGCGCCAATCCGCGCCGAAATAAGCCGTGTGAACGGGGCCTAAGAAGGAAAGGGAAAAGCAGACACACACGAGTCACAGCTACACTGCTCCTTGCTGCTGTTCAATGTCCCCTGTGCTGTTGCTTGAGTGTCTCTCCTACTTTCAGTTCCTGCCCCTTCCCTCTTTACAGACTTTTATGGACAGATGTAAGCAGAGGTTCTCAAGATATGCAAGGACATTAACATGATATGGCCTGAAAAATATGGTTATTTATGGCATATATTCCTAAGCAAAGGAAATGCTAAATTTTTAATGTCAGAGTAAAAGGTGATTTTACAGATGCCCTGAAATCTTTCCTCGAACCCCTGGTTAAGAACCTGCTTTAAAACTTTTAATTTGTATTTCCCTTTTGAGAATGTTATAGTGCAGTAGTTCTTGCATATATTTATAATTTTCCATTGTCATATGCACTTGTATGCCATGTATTTGTTTGCTTTATCCATGATTACGTTAAATAGAAATAACAAATGCATCTTTCTACAGGAGAGCCAAGTTGTTTCGATTTGCTTCTGAGAATGACCCCCCAGAATGGAAAGAGCGAGGCACTGGTGATGTTAAACTACTTAGACACAAAGAGAAGGGAACAATTCGCCTTTTGATGCGGAGGGATAAGACACTGAAAATATGTGCTAATCATTATGGTAGGCAATTCAGACCACTGTCGTTAAAATGCTCACACTTAACTATGTTCCAGTAGTCTGAAATAACGTGCCATTTACATTTTCATTGTAAAAATAATGGAATGTAGTACTTGCCTTACTGATCTCCACATTTCCTGGCTGCCTTGCCAGTCTATACTTCCTTGTACTTCTTGACATGGACATGAGGGCTACTGCCGATCGCTAAGGGGTCACTGTTGCAGCCAGTAAGTAGGTGCAGTGGTTGAATGTCCTCTCGGGAGGAAACAGGTAGTAGGAACCAGCTGAGGATCCAGAAATAGACTGACTGGGACCAGTGGAGAATCGGTGAGATAGGTACTGTTTTTTTATTTAATTTTTTTCTGTAGTGTTCTGAGCCATAAATTGCTGGACACCCATTTAAGTTGGCACCCTTGTACCTGATGGATTGAACCCAAACTTATAGTGCATGATAATTACTTAATTAACAGAAAAAATTATACAAATTCTCCCTTTTAGTGACACCATCAATGGAACTGAAACCCAATGCAGGAAGTGACAGGGCATGGGTCTGGAATACATATGCAGATTATGCAGATGAGGCACCAAAACCTGAACTACTGGCCATTCGGTTTTTAAATGCAGAGAGTGAGTATTATATGATGTACATGGATTAAAAGCAAATGTTTGGGAACACAATTAGCATATTGAAATAAAGGGAAAAATGATTTCCATAACTTGTGCCTTTTGCATTCTGGTATGTGCTAAAAACTAAGTTTGGAAAATTGGCATACTGATGTTTTTTTAAATCAAATTTGTCATTATAATGCACACGCATTCCTTAGGCTATGTTCACACGGCTTAACTGCGGGGCGTAATAACGCCCCGCAGTTAAGCCATGTGGGCGGGGGGGAGCGAGCGGAGGGCCGGCACTTCGCCGGCCCATAGATAATCACTGCTAGCGACGCGTATTCACCGCTAGTAATTCACATGTCAATTATCTCCCCCCTCAGCGTATTCGGCGAGCGGGGAGAGGAGACGTAATCCATAGTTCTCTGAGAACTGTGAATTACCGTAATGAACGGGCCGTTTTCAGCCCGTAATTTGCGCACTTCGGCGCGTAATTATGGACCGAAATACAGCCCATTTTAAGCCGTGTGAACATGGCCTTAGAAAAGTCATGACAGTAATCTGATTGCTAGATAGCAACTCCACTTCATCTACACTAGTTTTTATATATGCAGCAGAGTGTTAACACTACATTATAAACAGATAAGCAGTAGCTTTGATTATGAATCGGATCATATCTGGTATTGGAAAACCAAAAAAAGTTTTACAGTTTTAGCCAGAAAAATCTTTACTGTTAAATACATAAAGGGAACCTGTCAGGTGGTTTATGCTGTCCTATCTGACTGTGATAAGAGAGAAGCGGAGCTCTGTGAAATATAGGCTTAATGTGATATGAAATATGATATAACTCTATATACCACAGAGCTCAGCTTCTCTCCCTCTATCATATAACCCTTATATCAATCTCAGCTCCTCTCCCTCTATCATATAATGACTATATATCAAAGCTCAGTCTTCCTCTCACATCCTCTCTCGATAGGAAGCATAACCACTGACGTTCCCTTTATGAAAGAAATATCTCTCCCTCTTCAATAAAACTATTTATAATAAGCTCAGTTTCTCTCTCACATCCTCCTCTCAGATAGGGAAGCATAAACCACCTGACAGGTTCCCTTTAGTGAAAGGAGAAAAGTATCCCAGTTGTGATGTTTTTTTTTTCCCGTTAAACTAAAAAGGTATTTCCCCCGAAACCCCTAATGCCAAAAAGTATTTATATTGAGCTTACAAAAAATTTAAAGTAATGCTAAACCTTTTTTTTTCAAAACAAATAAGCTGCAAAGCTTCTTTGTCTGGCGCTTGGCTGTGTCTTGTGAGCACTGTGAGAACTTTTATTTACAGCAGCCTTTTCTGTGCAAGCTGCGCAAATCAAGCCAGTTGTGTTTTTTTTTTTTCCTGATTAGTCTATAAAGGTATCTCTCCCAGAACCGCTAATGACACAGCAGTATTTATCATCTGCATGCTTTACATAAACTTAAAATGAATGCTAAAGCCTTTTGTTCTCAAGCAAATATCTAACAGCTTCTATGTCTGGTCAGCTTGGCTGTGCTGGAGCACTGGTCTGTGGCGCTGAGGTTGAAATTGTAAACCATTTTTCATACAGGTGTCTTTTAGTGGTTGTCATGTCTTCACTTGTTTTAGTATTGGCTTATAAATTACCTATTTTTGCTCTAAAAACAGATGCCCAGAAGTTCAAGGCAAAATTTGAAGAATGTAGAAATGAAGCGAAGGTGAAAGCAACTAAAGGTAAAAGTGTGTGTGTGTATATATAGATCGCTGCAGACACACTCTGCTCTTAACTGCAAACTCCAGTTACAGTGCTTTTTTAGTCTGCTATATAAACGCCAAGATCATCCAAACACTACTTTTTTTACTGTAGAAAAGTTGTCTTTGATGATGATGGGATATTAATAAAATGGTAGCATTCTTGTTCTCTTCCTGTGATACCAGTCTGTTTTCAGTGGAAGTTGGTATATTTCTCCATCTGCTATTGTGCCTGAGTGAATGACACAGAAAAGCACAGTACTCTCACTGTGAGTCCGGCTAGACAGCTCATCCAAACCCAGAAATTTCAGCAGGATTATCTTATTATGTAATGAATCTTCCCTAACAGCAGCAGTTGGGGAAAGAGACATGGAGTATGTTGCATTTTTTAGCATGCACAATTCTGTAAGCTGTTGTAGAGATGTTTGCTAGTAGCTTACACTTCTATTGAGGTTGAAATAAACCTGCCTTTTTAGGCACATGTCAGGTGCATATTTGGCAGAAAAGGTTATTCAAAAACACCACTTTTCAGATTTTTTTCATCGAAGGTGACCCGTGTGAGCATACAGAATCAACGCTTTACCTCTGTGGTTTTCTGAGACAGTGGCATATTGGCTATAACAAAACAGATCAATGCACATTACTTTTACATAGTGGAAGCCGCCTGTAATTGTCCTACTTTAAAGAAATTATCAGCACCTATGAGGCCCAATGGGGTCCTTCAGGTTTCTGTTATGTCCATAAGTTTAACAGAAAAAAGTACTGCATGATGCACTATTCCATAATTTTGAGGGAATCTTCAACGGAGACTCCAAACAAAACCTCCCAACACAAATGTGAAGAGGACTGTAGATATTTATGGCAAACAGTCTGTGATAAATTTCTGATATGTTAAAAACACCTTTAAGTGGCTGATTCTGTTTCTCAATTTTAAGTTTCTGCTAGTACAGAGCAATGCAGGGATGACTGACAAAGTGCAAGTGCTACAGTTTGGTCCATATATATTTGGACACTGACGGTTTACTGAAACATGTTATAGTTATATAATGGACATAAGTTTTCATTTCGGGATATCCACATTACAATTGGGTGAAGAGTTTAGGAGTTTCAGCTCTTTAACATGTCACCTGGTTTTTAAAGGGACCAAAAGTAAATAGACAAATAAAATAATTGTAAATAAAATGCTAATCATGGACATCACCAGATACTGTTTCATTCTTTTTAATACTCTCAGGCCTTTACTGCAGCAATTTTCAGTTGCTGTTTATGCATGGGCATTTCTATCTGAAGTTTAGTCTTTAACAAGTGAAATGCATGCTCATTTGAGTTGACTTGGCCATTCAAGAATATTCCACTTCTTTACCTTAATAAACTCCTGGGTTGCTTTGGCTTTGTATTGGGCCATTTCCCATCTGTATTATGAAACACCGACCAATCAGTTTGGCTGTATTTGAGCATACCGTATGTCTCTGAATACTCTCCAGGATGTAGGCGTATCAATATCCAAATCTACCATAAAGAGAAGACTGCATGAAAGTAAATACAGAGGGTTCACTGCAGAGTGCAAGCCACTCATAAGCCTCAAGAATAAAAAGGCTAGATTGGACTTTGCTGGAAAAAAAAAAATCTGAAAAAGCCAGCACCGTTCTGGAAGCATTTTCTTTGGACAGATTAAACCAAAATCAACCTGTACCAGAGTGATGCAAAGAAAAAAAGTATGGCAAATGTATGGTGCAGCTCATGATCCAAAGCATACCACATCGTCTGTAAAACACGACGGAGACAGTGTGATGGCTTGGGCATGGCTGCCAGTGGCACTAGGGCACTAGTGTTGATTGATAATGTGACACAGGACAGAGGGAGCCGGATTAATTCCGAGTTAATCAGAGACCTACTGTGTGCTTAAATGCAGCCAAACTGGTAGTTTCATAATACAGATGGACAATGACCCAAAGCAACCCAGGAGTTTATGAAAGCAAAGAAGTGGAATATTCTCAAATGGCCAAGTCAGTCACCTGGTTTCGGCCCAATTCAGCCTGCATTTCACTTGCTAAAGACTAAACTTAAAACAGAAAAGCCCACAAACAGCAACTGAAAACCACTCCCAGTAAAGGCCTGGCAGAGAATTAAAAAGGTGGACACAGTGTCTGGTGATGTTCAAGACTTCAGGCAGTCATAACCAACAAAGGGTTTTCAACCAAGTATTAGAAATTAACATTTTATTTATAATTATTTAATTTGTCCAATTACTTATGGTCCCTTTAAAAACAGAGTAGCACATGTTAAGGAGCTGAAACTCCTAAACACATCATCCAATTGTAATGTGGATATTCTCAAATAAAAGCTAAAAGTCTGGACTTTGTCCATTATGTAACTATAACTTCAATATGTTTCAGTAAATGGGTACAAAAAGCAAAATTTGTCAGTGTCCAAATATATATGGACCTATCTAAGTAAAGGTAGCTATACACCTCCCAGACACCTGTGGCTGCAGCTGATCTCCCATCAAAGCAAAGGTTGGTACTTCCGAAATTGTCTGGTTTGGCTGATGTTGATCTAGTGTGTATGGGCCACACTAAGGCTATGTTCACACGGCGTACAGTACGGCCATAACTATGCCGGATGATTTGGGAGCCGCGCTGATCAGCGCGTAATCCCGCGAGGGGGGGGGGCAGCCCGCTTGGCCTCATACTGTCATTACTCGCGGCGAGTATTCGCCGCAAATAATTGACATGTCGCTTATCTCCCCACGTGTGCAATACGATCGTATTGTAAGAGGGGGGAGAGGAGGCGTAATATATAGTTCTCAGAACTATGGATTGCAGTAATTTTGGTGCGCATCTCGCCCGTATTAGAGGGTCAATACGCGGTGAAATTCACGCCGAAATTAGCCCGTGTGAACATACCCTAGTACTAGTGGTTAACTTTTACATATTTTCAGTGCTGTGTGGTTACTTTATAGGCACTGTTGTGTGGCTGGGATAACCTAAGTAGTGAGGTTAGTTTCTAGTTTGCATTTATAAATTTTGCTGCAAATTGTGTTTATGCTTCTGTGGATGAAAACTTTTTGGGTCTGTACTTGTGCTTTGCGAAGTTACCTTTTTTTTAATGCTGATGGTGTTTATCATGTGACAATTTTTCCCCTCCAGCAGATGTGACCAAAAATGATAGCGCTGATAAAGTGGCTGAGAAATTAGAAGAACTAACTGTAAAGGAGGAAAGTAAGGTTCAAGACAAAGAAGATGCCAAGCAAGAAAAAACAGAAGAGGAGAAGCAATAAGTCAACTAGAGCCTTGTTCTTTTATTTTTTACAAGGGACTTGTAACTAAGGAAAAAGAGCTGAGTTTAAACATTCAGGTTGTTTTTTTCTAAGCTTTTGTCCTTCAGATGACTTCTTCAGAAACAAATCCATTCCCCAGTCATGAAAATGTACTGTGCTCACTTTCTTTTCCATAGTGGAAACACTTATTTATAGTCATCCAAAGTAACAAATAAAACCAGTTTGAAAATGTACTGGAATCTAAAATGGTTATATCTTGGCTAGGAATATTCATGGGTGTTGTCCTTTTCAAGAGGACCTATGATACAGTCCCACATCACATTTCCTTAGAATGGTGTTTCATTGGAAAGGATTTAATGGGTTATTTTTGTGTTGACCCTACTAGGATGACTGTTTAATTGAATAAATTTGAACTGAGTATGAATACATCTGGTGAGTTTTCATGAATGTCATTTTATTAGTCTGGAGAAAAAGGATAAACTTTTCAGGCACTGCACAACTGCTTTTGAGGATTATATATGTAGACCGCCAAAGAATGCTTTGTCTTTTACCAGAAATCCATTGTCTTCCTTTGATGGACTGATGTATGTATAGTATCTTAGGAACACCATAGTCACTAATAGATAGCACTGTTTTGGATGCGGATATGCATTTTGTTTTAGGGGTCTTTGAACCTCAATTGCGGTGCAGTAGCTGCTGCTGTTATATGGCAGTATTATAGCCGTTTGTTCCAGGGCATATGAATTGTTGCCTTAAATGTTTTGGTATAGCTGCTGTTAGAAGTTAAATGTCTGTCACTTATAAAGCCCTTGATTTTTTTGGCACTGCTTTATTGCCTGTTCATTTCTGTCCCAAAAGTATACTACAGTTTGTAAATTTTCACTGCTAGTGCCCTTACGACTCGGACAAGGATCCGAAACCTTTACTTTTCCATGTTCCACGGTTTCCACCGTTTTGACTAATAAAGCATTGCCAGTGCAGAACAAATAATGAGAAGATTGTTCCAGGAGCAAGAACTCTGTGGTTAAGTATTGTGCTCTGCCTTTAATGATCTCGACATGAGCAGCTGGATGCTTAACACTTGCTTCCTATCTATGAATGTGCCTGGCGGTTTAGATATTGCTTAAAATGTAGAAAGCATGAAATGGCTTCCAAATATTATTGGCCTTTATGATGCACTTCTGTACATGGCCACATATGGACAGTTTTACATTATTTAAAAATGAGAGAAATGCACTTAATATGTAACTAAAACATAACTGATTTAGAGAAGTTATTTCCTAAGTCCTAATATAGTCTCAATGAAATAAAAAAAAAATATACCCACTGTTTAATAGATGTATTTCTTGACTGCGTATGTCGGAAGATTATTGCGGCTACATCTTGATACAAATTATTGAACAAATATTTCACATTGATATAATATCCTGATTTTCACACTTTTTTTTTTTTTTTTTTTTTTTAAACCTGCTACCAGAATAGTTAAAGGTTTATTAGTATTTGTGAGAGGACTGTTATAAATATATTCAGTTCCTGAATCTGCTTATCTAACCACTATTAGGGCTTATATGTCCCAGTATATATGACAAGTTGCTGATCTCATTGGAGCCGTAATAAAGTTTAGAATCCTATATTTCATGTAATAAAATTCAGCCTATATATAGCAGCTGATGTGAACTTATGAAGCTTAAGCCTAAAGAAAGGGAAAGGTATGAGAGGAGGTAGCTTTCAAAGAACCTCAGACACCCATCTGTCTGTGGCTACATGATGGCACTGACCACTTCGCATTCAGTGTGGGGATTGTCAAAGCTGACCGTTTACAAAAAAACAATTGCTCTACCTACACTTTTTTTGGGGTATGTTGTCCACTGTATTGAAAAACGGTATATGGGGGAGAATTATGTAGCTGCATACCACATCAGTGGGTGGCCAAAAGGTGTCAAAGTGCTGACTACTTTTGGCATATGCACCACGAGTTTTTCTGGCAAGTATGAGTTGTTAATAGGGCAGATTGAGTGTTATAATGTTAAACAGCATCTACTATACTAAGCTGATGGGGACTGCCATATTTATGGGTGTGTACTGTATGATAAAGGGAATGTCATCAAAAATGAGTTATTGTTTAACTCACGTTTTTATGTTAAACACATTTAAGAATTTGTGGTTTTTTGTTTTTTTTTTACGTTCCATATCCCTTTCAATATTTAACAATTTTAAAAAGTCCTGCAGTTTTCACTTTGGCCACTAAGCCTAATGTCTGACACTTCCTGTTCTGTAGAGAGAGATTCTCAGTTGTCTGCTCATCAGCACAAAGAGAGTCAAACTAAAAGGAGACACCAGTGTGAATAGATAACACAGGATCCACCAGTCACAAGAGGAGATAGTCACAGTTCACCCTTTCACCTCCCTGCACAGTGACTTCTCCCCAGGTTACAGAGCACGACTAGAAAACTCTGCTATAGATGTCAATGGGACTGAGTCGGTCTTAAGGCTCCTATATGCATGCAGCTGCTGTAAAACATCTGACTGCTGTCAAAGCAGTGCAAACAAGGCCTAGTGGCCAAAGTGAAAACTGCAGGATTTAAGAATAAAAAAAATATTGAAAGTGATATGAAAAATTAAAAAAACAACCAAAAATTCCTAAAAAATTTATTTAACATAGAAACGGGACTTAAACAATTGGTCATTTCTTGATGACACATTCCCTTTAAGTAAATCTTAAAAATGCACATTATTAATCTCACACATTTTACACATTTCTCTGAAGTTTTGGAAAGGGTCTAGAAATTGGTTAACACAATAGTTAACTGTCTTAAACATTGCTTTTGAATAGTGTAAATATTAAGTTGTCTTACTGAGCCCCCTGTTCATCTGGCCAGTGATTCTAATGTGATCAGCGATTTAGCTACAGCAGTAACACCTCTATGTTGAGAGACTAGTAGAGACCAGTGCAGGCATGGAAAGAATTTAATATGGGTGATAGGGACTGGAAAAGGGAGTACTGATTTAGTTATTTCTTTTCTGAGCGTTTTTGTCACAATTTGAGCACTAGTTTTCTGGGGCATTTTGCTTAAATATCCCCAATTGGCCTAAAGGGTCTGTCTGCATTTAATTGTACTTTTTTATTTTTTTTAATTTTCTAGAGTCCCACAAAAATAAGATGGATATAAATTGTCCTGTTGGGAACTTACTAGCCATAAGATGCAAAAGAAACTAGCATCAAGTGTACCAGGGCTGTGGAGTTGGAGTCGGTAAAAAATGGACCGACTCCCAAAATATATAATAAATTGGTACAGTTCAATGCAATGCCAAGAGCAAGAGGAATTGGGTCTTGCCAGTGCTACTGCTGCCTTGTCGTCAGCCTCTTCACATGAGGAGTTGATGACATGGAGCAGGCAAAGCGCTGCCACAGGGGAAAAAATTAGCATCTACTTCGTTCTACAGATTCTTCTCATGTAACTGCATTGTTACTGTTTTGCTCCTGGGGCTGGGACAAATTACGACTTGTTCTCACATTCCCTAATAGCACTGGGCAACACGCATTACACAGGTCTGGAATGATGGTTCAAAAAAGGTGAAGAAGCCTCGACTTCAATCTCCACATAAGAAGCGTCGGCAAAGAGTTTGCCGAAAAGTGGAAAATGGAAACGGTGAAGCAATGAGATTGAAAGGCAATAGACGGGGCTCTGATGGGGCAAATGGGTTTGGAAGAATCAAGGGAAAAGTAAGCTAATGGATCGAGAATCTGGAAGAACTGCAAGGTTCGGTGGAAGAAGTCTGAGGATATGGGGAGGGGTCACAGCCAAAGATGTTGGATACTTGTTCTCAATGCTGAGCTATATGTGAGTGTCCTACAAGTTGAGTTACTTCACACACTCAAGTACCATGTGTATGAAAAGGACGACAGTGTCCAGCAGGACAACGTGCCAAAGCAGACGTCAAGGTTGGAGAAGGAATGGTTCAATGACAATGAGGTAGAGTTGCTGTATTGGCCTCCACAGTCCCCAGACCTCAACCTAATCTAACACTTAGGCCTCGTTCACACGGCTTATTTGGGCGCTGATTCCAGCCGTACTGCGCGCCGTATTTGCGCTGCAGTACAGCTGGAATCCGTCTCAGTAACTACGGTAATCCACAGTTCTCATAGAGAACTATGGATTCAGTCTCTTCTCCCCGCTCGGCGAATCCGCCGCGGGGGGGGGAAAGTGACATACACATTATTTACGGCGTGTACGCGCTGTGAATGAGTGTCTATGGGGCCAGCGAGCTGCCTGCCCCCCGCTGCATGGCAGCCAGTGTAATTGCGGGGCGAAATCCGTCCCCACAATTACGTCGGCAATAAGACGTGTGAAACTTGCCTAAGTGTATGTTCACACGGCGTATTTTGGAGCGCCCCGTAATTATTGTAATCCATGGCTCTCAGAGAGAACTATGGATTATGCCTCCTTCCCCGCTCATACAATATGATCATATTATACACGTGGGGAGATAAGTGACATGTCGATTACTTGCGACGATTACGCGCTGTGAGTAATGCATGTCTATGGGGCCGGCGGGCTGCCCCTCTGCGCCTTAGGAGTACGCGCTGATCAGCGCGAGCTCCCGAAGCACACGGTGTACGCGCCGCAATACACCATGTGAACATACCCTTAGAGTTGAAGAAAAAGCTGTATTCATGTAGAAGAGTCCTGGGCTCAGATTTTGGTCAAGACCTGCTTGAATCTGATCCAGAGCATGCCCAGAAGGATTCAGGCAGTGCTGAAAGCCAAATTTTGATTTTTAGGAGCAAAACAGTAACAATGCAGTTACATCTGCAGAACTAAGCAGATGCTAAATGCTAAATAATGTATGTATAAAATAGGCAATATGATTGTCTATAAAATGATGGTAGCCTCATGTTCAAAACCGTAGTAGATGGTAAGATATGGAGCCTGAAAGTCAAAAGTTAAAAACGTTACCATTTTGCTTGTCAGTGTCTGTTCTACCTAAATAGCTTGATTATTGTATCATAAGGTGCTAAAAAGCCTGATGTTACCATTTTATTACAGTAAAGTTATCACTTAAACATGCACCATGTATGAGGGAGTCGGAGCTGGAGTCGGAGTCTGGAAAATTGAGGAGTCGGAGCTTTGGCTTACCGACTCCACAGCCCTGAAGTGTACATATCTCCTGCAGTGTTATGTTAGGACAATTGAAGCATTATTTGGAATTCTTAATAATCTGTGTAATGTGCAGACAAACCAGTTCCCAGCAGTGAAAGTTAAGCAAAGCAGGCTTTCTCTGCTACATAGTAGGCAGCTGCTAACTGCAGTTGACACTCACTGCTCTGATCCCTGTTGCTTAACCCTTTAGGTGCCCCGGACTCTGTCTAAAAGAGGAACTGTGCTGGGCAATTGGCGCCCCAGCAGTGAGATCATGTAGTGCCAATCAGTTACCAACAAAGGCTTCCATAGCCGCCATGTTAAGGGTTCTATTAATTCCTGCCCCAGACAGAAAGTAATAGAACTGCCAGGACTGTGGAGTCTGTTCCCATTTTGCAGGAGTCTAAGTTGGAGTCGTTAAAAAATGGACTGACCAACTCCCAAAATATATAATAAATTGGTACAGTTAGTTCAGTGCAGTAGCAAGAGAAATTGGGTCTTGCCAGTGCTACTGCTCCTAGATCTTCAGCCTTATCACATGAGGATTTTAATTGATGACATGGAGCAGGTAAAGCATCATCGCACGGGAAAAGATCATGCTCCCATAGCAAACGGATCGACCAGATGTCAGCAAAATTTTTCACTTCATATTTACAATTTCTTAGTTTTTTGTGTTCTAAAGTCGTATCCTATGAATATATTACATTGACGTGCAAAAGGGTAACAATGTTTTGAACTTGTGACTTTCAGGCTTCATATCTCACCATCCATGTGAGACTACCATCATTTTATAGACAATCATCTTGGCTCTCATACATAGTCATATGAAAAAGTTTGGGCACCCCTATTAATCTTAATCATTTTTAGTTCTAAATATTTGGGTGTTTGCAACAGCCATTTCAATTTTATATATCTAATAACTGATGGACACAGTAATATTTCCGGATTGAAATGAGGTTTATTGTACTAACACAAAATGTGTAATATGCATTAAACCAAAATTTGACCGGAGCAAAAGTATGGGCACCCCAACAGAAAAGTGACATTAATATTTAGTAGATCCTCCTTTTGCAAAAATAACAGCCTCTAGTCGCTTCCTGTAGCTTTTAATCAGTTCCTGGATCCTGCATGAAGGTATTTTTGACCATTCCTCTTTACAAAACAATTCAAGTTCAGTTAAGTTTGATGGTCGCCGAGCATGGACAGCCTGCTTCAAAGTATCCCACAGATGTTCAATGATATTCAGGTCTGGGGACTGGGATGGCCATTCCAGAACATTGTAATTGTTCCTCTGCATGAATGCCTGAGTAGATTTGGAGCTGTGTTTGGGATCATTGTCTTGCTGAAATATCCATCCCCGGCGTAACTTCAAATTCATCACTGATTCTTTTACATTATTCTGAAGAATCTGCTGATACTGAGTTGAATCCATGCGACCCTCAACTTCAACAAGATTCCCGGTGCCGGCATTGGCCACACAGCCCCAAAGCATGATGGAACCTCCACCAAATTTTACAGTGGGTAGCAAGTGTTTTTCTTGGAATGCTGTGTTTTTGGGACGCCATGCATAACGCCTTTTTGTATGACCAAACAACTCAATCTTTGTTTCATCAGTCCACAGGACTTCTTCCAAAATGAAGCTGGCTTGTCCAAATGTGCTTTTGCATACCTCAGACGACTCTCTTTGTGGCGTGCTTTCAGAAACGGCTTCTTTCGCATCACTCTCCCATACAGCTTCTCCTTGTGCAAAGTGTGCTGTATTGTTGACCGATGCACAGTGACACCATCTGCAGCAAGATGATGCTGCAGCTCTTTGGAGGTGGTCTGTGGATTGTCCTTGACTGTTCTCACCATTCTTCTTCTCTGCCTTTCTGATATTTTTCTTGGCCTGCCACTTCTGGGCTTAACAAGAACTGTCCCTGTGGTCTTCCATTTCCTTACTATGTTCCTCACAGTGGAAACTGACAGGTTAAATCTCTGAGACAACTTTTTGTATCCTACCCCTGAACAACTATGTTGAACAATCTTTTTTTTTCAGATCATTTGAGAGTTGTTTTGAGGAGCCCATGATGCCACTCTTCACAGGAGATTCAAATAGGAGAACAACTTGCAATTGGCCACCTTACATACCTTTTCTCATCATTGGATACACCTGGCTATGAAGTTCAAAGCTCAGTGAGGTTACAAAACAAATGTTGTGCTTCAGAAAGTCAGTAAAAAGTAGTTAGGAGTATTCAAATCAATAAAATTATAAGGGTACCCAAATTTTTGCACCAGTCAAAATTTGGTTGAAGGCATATTGCACATTTTGTGTTAGTACAATAAACCTCATTTCAATCAGGAAATATTACTGTGTCCATCAGTTATTAGATATATCAAATTGAAATGGCTGTTGCAAACACCCAAATATTTAGAACTAAAAATTATTAAGATTAATAGGGGTGCCCAAACTTTTTCATATGACTGTAACTATTACCTTCAACTATTTAGCATCTACTGAGTGCTACAGATTCTTCTCATGTAACTGCATTGTTAGTGTTTTGCTCCTGGTGGTGGGGCAAATTACAACCTTT
Source organism: Phyllomedusa bahiana (assembly GCA_025379985.1). Taxonomy (NCBI): domain Eukaryota; kingdom Metazoa; phylum Chordata; class Amphibia; order Anura; family Hylidae; genus Phyllomedusa; species Phyllomedusa bahiana. The sequence goes on from JAODAL010000593.1 coordinate 234,858, forward strand.
TCCAATTCACAATAGCTCGTGTGTTATTGGGCGTTCCCCAAGCAAAAGGTCACGGGTTTCAAGAGCCATTAAGTTTTCCCCAAGAAAAGGACGCCGATCACCCAGCCATGATTAGCATTTTTGGGGCCCAAAAAATTCCCAAAAGCATCAAGTGATCCCCCGACAGAAAAAATAATTGAAATGAAGCCGCAAACCAAGAGGTGACGTCCAGGGAAATATCAGATTCAACAAGCACTCTAAAATTTTGATCAGTTCTAACGCAGGGGTAGGTTTCTTAAAGAGTGAGTCACAGACTCCATGAAAGCTCAGGCAACAACTTTAAACAGTTCTTTTCCCAAAAAAGGGGGGGAGAAGCCTCAACTTCAATCTCCTCTAAGAAAGGTTGGCTGGAGTTTAAAAAAAAAGTCTAGAAAGGGGAAATTGTAAACGGGTGATTTGGAGCGGAATGAAAGTAAATAGGCCGGGTATGATGGGGCAATGGAAAATAAAGGGGAAAAAGGGGCGAATGGAGCGGATGGGGAACTGTCGATTCGGTGGAATAAGTGGGATAGGGGGAGCCAAGGTGTTGGACAAAGTTTATTTTTTTTTTTTATATATATTATATATATATATATATATTTTTTATTAGGACGTTAAAATATATAAAAAAATTGGGTTTTAAAAAACAATTTAAAGAAGAACAAGACCATAATTTTCCATTGTAATAAACAAGTTAAAAAAAAACCTGACATAAAAAAAGGTAGAAACCGGTTCCATAGTGTTATATCAATATAAAAACTCCCACCCTCCCCCTGGGTCAGGTTTTGTTTCTGCATAATTAGGTTCTCGTTTAAAGTCATTCCTAGAGGGACACTTTTACAAAAAAAAAAAAAATACAACAAAAAAAAAAAAAAAAAAAAAACCAATTTTTAAAAAACCACCACAACCAAAAAAAAAAAAAAAAAAAAACAAAAAAAAATTTAAAGGTTTTTCCCCCCTTATTATCTTTTAATCCCATAGCCCCCTTTTGGGGGAAAAATTTTAAATTTAAAAAACTTTATTTCGCTTGTGTGTAGAATTTTTCAATAAAAGGTTCCCTTTTTTTAAATACTTCCCCCGCCATTTACCTCTTTAGATATATTTACAGCCAATGGATATATTTTTTTTTGTCCCATTGTATTTAAGGTCTGGTACCTCGGTTCCAAAAACTTACACAGCAGCATCTCTTTGACAAGAGTATAAAATGTGCAAGTGCGATAAACTATTTTCTTTAGTCCTGTCTCCGCAGCGTCGATTTTTCTTTTCCAGCAAAATAAAAATATTGTTGGGGAAATAGTATAGGTTTCTTATCTAATTGAGCAAAAAGGCCCCCATTTCTTTCCAAAATGTTTGATCCCTTGGGCCGTCCCCTAAACCCCTGATAAAATTTGTTTTTTTTTTTGCCCCCATTTTGGGCAGGCCGTTAACCCATTAGGAAAATTTTGGGGATGGTGGGAATCAAAAGCAAAAATTGCACCCTGGGTGCTATTTTAAAATAAGTTCACGCCTTTTTTTATTTATAATGTGCTTTCGAATTTCATTTAGCCTGAAATAATTACCCATCTGCATGCAATACCCAACCATTTGTTCCATTTCCTGAAACCATTTCGAATTGGATTATGTATTTACCTCTAATGTTTGCGTAAATTTCAGTATAGTTTTTAGAAATTGTACTATCAACCCTTAAAGTCTTTTCCCACCCCTTTCTTTACGTACTCCTGTAGCTAGAAGGGCAAAAGATCTGATCTGCAAATATTGTAAAAACTGGGAAAACCCGGGATCCCCAATTCCCCTCTGACCTCCTCAAAATTTTTCCCTCTATTAAACAGTTAAATGGAAGAGCTGATTTACTGAAGTTTTTCCCTTCTTTCTCACTTTTTAAACCAATTTGTCTTGCCTACAGGAATTCTTTATGATCCCATATGGGGGAATACTTGGGATCCTAACGGGAGCCCAATCTCTTTTTAGCTCCTTTCCCGGGTGCCACTGTTCCCCTTTAATACATTGAATGTTTTCTATGGGGAGTATTCGCTAATTTTAAGTGAAAAAAGTGGTCCCCTTTTCCCTGCAAATTTTCTTCTAAAGCACAATCCGAAAAAAAGTTTGTCTGATGAATCCAATCTATGATGTGCCTAGTTAAACATGCGATGATATAGCTCCTTAAATTTGGTAGATTAAGGCCACCTTCCGATTTGTGTGCTTGTAACTTTGAGAGAGCTATTCTTGCTTTTTTCCCGTTCCAAATAAACTTATTTTCCCATTTTATTATAAATTTTGACGTCCAAAATGACGCAATTAAATTGAAATTATTTGCAATGGGTATGCAATCGTGCGAAAGAAATCATCTTAGCAAGATGGGATACGCCCCATGAGGGATAGAGGAAAGCCTTGCCAACCCTGGAGTTCTCTTTGAATTTTTTCAAAGATGGGAGGATAATTTAATTTATAGAGCGAAGAAGACAAGTGTCCTATTTTAATTCCTTTATATTTAATATAATATTTAGCTATTTTCATCCCCGTGCTCTAATCACCCCCACTTCTTTTGGAGCCTTTCCCCTATCCATAACAATTCAACTTTTCACGATTGATGTGATACCCAGAAAATGTCCCAAAAACTGCTTTTTCAGGCAACCCCCAAAAAACCTTTAGGTAATTTTGGGGTTTTGGGGTTTTTTTCCCCAAAAACCCAAAACCCAACATCATCGGCGAAAGGCTTTTAATTTTTATCTCGGTTTCTCCTTTTTTGTTTCCCGTAAAATTATTTGGGAAATTTTCCCAAATTTCTACCCAATAAGGGCTCAAGCGTGAGATTAAAAAAAGCATGGGGCGGGGAGAGGGGGACACCCTTTGCCTCTTTCCCCCTTGTTTTAAAACTAAAGGTTTTCTGTTCGAAACGGGGGGTTACGCAAAAAACTGCCCTCGGTTTTTAAATATAAAAACCAAAATTACGGTTTCCCTTTTCCCCCTGATTCCAATTTGTCTGGGAACCAACAAATAGCCGGGCCAACAAAACTCTATGAAAGTTTTTTCAGTGTCAAATTGCACTGCGCCCTGGCTATGTTGGCTCCCCTCCCAGTGCTTTGTCCATCCGGGCCCCCCAAAAAAAACCCTTTCTGAATTAATTATTTGCCCCCCTCCCCTTTTTCAAATCCCCCTGTCCCCTTTGGCCTTTTAAATTCTGGGAGTATTCCCTCCCAAAAATTATTGGGGCCTTTAAATTTAGATTGAGTTTTGATATTTTTAAATTTGAAAAGTGATATTTGTTTTTTTTTTTTCCCCCCTAGTGAGACCCCTTTCCCGGTTTCGGTATTTCTTTTAAAAAGGGGAAATTTGCCTTTGGGATCCCTGCCCCCTTTTAATTAAAGTCAAAAAAATTTTAATTTAGCTAAGTTTGGGGTTATTGGGACTTTTGGATTTTATAAAAATTCTGCTGTATTTCCATCGGGCCCCGGGCCCGTTTTTCCCCGAACCCATTGTTTTTATTGTCTTTTTATTTCCCCCGGGGGGAAAATGGGGCTTTAATTTTGTGGGTTTGGTATCTGTTTTTTTTGGGGGTAACTTGCATTTTTGGTTAAAAGGCTTTTTTTTGTTGTGTCGTTCCCCTTCGAATCCGGGTTTCAGATTTCTGAAATTACCCCAAAAAAGGGTTTTTGGGGAATTTTTGGGATCAGTGGACAAACTCCGTCCCCCCTTCTCGAAATTTTACAATTCCCCTGGGGCCCTCCCGGGCCTTTCCCAAAATTCTAGCCAGTTTTTTCCCTGATTTTTTTAAAAATTTAAAAATAACTCTGCTCGAATTTTGTTCTGTAAAATTTTTTTTTTTTTTAAAATCCCTTCTTTTAACCAGTTTTTTCAAACTTTTTTTTTGTTCCTCCCTTCTTTGCTTTTTTTATAAAATGCCCAATCTCTTGAAAGGTGGAGTAGGGTCTCTCTTAGTAGTCTCCCAAATTTCCCAAATTTTTTTTTTTTAAACTAACTTTTTGTAAGGGAAAAAATGTGTTTTAAGGGACCCTTCCCCAAAGAAATCCCTTTTGGCCTTTCCCCCCATAGCACCGGGGTTTATTACGGGCTCTTTATTGGCAACAAAAAATTCAAAGGCCACCGGGGCTGGTTTTGCCATTTTAACCCGACCCGACGCAAGCCTGTGTGAGCCCCCCCTTCCCCCCGGGACCGTTTACTACAAAAGTTTTGGGCGTTTAAAAAAGGGGGTCGAAAGGGGGCAAAAAAGCAGAAAACCACCTTGGAACACCTGCGGGAAAAAGGCCAGGACTTTTTTTAAATTTTTTGCCCCGTGAAAGGGGCTGGGGGGACAACGGCGCTTTTTTCCCGGCGCGCGGGGGAGTCCCAACCCCCTTTCTTGCCTCCATCATCACCCCGCCCCCCTCCCCCCGGGCTGTTCAAGAGGAGTCCCACGGGGGCAAAAGAGTTCGGCGCCGACCCCAAAAATTACCTCTCCCCCGGGATTGCAGTTTGTCCAAAAACCGCCCGGGGGAAAGGAGGCACAGGGAAGGGGGCCGATCTCCCGCAGCAATGCGCCTCTGAAGCAGCGGCCCCCCGGGGGGCCCCGACACAGAGAGGTTTCGGAGAGTGGGGGACAGCTCAGCCCAGGTCCTAAAGAAACGGAAAGGTCGTCCCAGGGAGATAAGGGTTTCCCCCTCCCCCAAACGGGGAAAAAGCAAGGGGGAGGGGCCAAACCCGACACCCCACTTCAGGGGAGAAAAAAGCTTTTACAGGGCCCCAAAAGGACCCCTCAAACCCCCCCAAAATTCAGAGGGGCCTATACCATCGGGGGCCGGTTGTCAATACCCCCCTAAAATTGTCCCAAAAAAAACCCGGGGTCCCGAAGACCCGCACCCCATAAAGCAAAATGGCCCTTAAAGAGGCCACCCAAACCCTAATGGGCATAAAACCACCGCCCCCAGAAACCTCCCCCTTAAAACGCTGGAAAAACCCCTAAAATTTTGGGCTTGTACCCGGGACCTGCCCCAAAATTAAGCCTGGGGGCAGACAACACAGAAAAACCGGGTGGGCCCCCGGGGACCATTTTGGGGGGGGTGACGCGGGGGTTGGGAAGCGGGGTTGGGGGGGCCCCAGTTAAGGGGGGGGGCAGGGTTTGGGAAAGCGGGAGCTGCCAACCTGGGCCCACAGGGGCCCCCTTCGGGGGGGCCTGCCCCGTCGGGCTTCTCAAATTTGAAACACCGGGGATGTTCCCCTGCCGCCCAAATTTTTCTTTAACCGAGGGGGCCCAATGGGCCCTTCAAGCCCGGACTTTCCCTCCCTGGGGGGGGCCCTTCCGCCCTTCTGAAAGCGGCAACCTCTGCCCCCCATCCCCGAAATTTTGCTTCATGGGACATTTGAAAACCACCCTTTTTAAAATTTTTTTCCCTCCGAGGATGCCCTACAAGCCTGGAATAAAAACCCCCGGGTTTTAATTTTTCCCCTTCTCCCTTCCTACTTTAAAAGCGGGGACATGAAAACTTAGGGCAAAAGGGAAAAGCGGCAGGCCTGGCGACAAGAACTGAAACCAGTTCAATCAAATGTAACAGACCTTCAGATTAGGGTGCAACAATTGGGAAAAAGTTGGAAAACCCAAACAAACAACCTTCTTTTGGGAACGCAAACCGCTTTTGTCGAACAAATTCTCGTCATTTTCAACTTTTCCCTGAAACCTAGACGATCTGGGAAAAACCCGGAATCGCCGCAACATTTTTCCGGCTGGGGGGGGCCTTTCCCGGAAAAACTGTCAAGCCCGGCGACTTAAATTCCGATTTTGAAAAAAATTTTCAACGTCTTTCTTGGCCCGCCCCCGATTAAAAACCTTCCCTTGGGGAATTTGATAGGGCCAAAGGGCCCCTTGCGCCAAAACAAAGTCTAGCCGTTCAAACGACCGCGGGTGTGTTTTGGTCGGTTTCCCATAAATACCCCAAATTTAAGGGGGAAAGATTATGAGAAAACCCCCCGCCTAATGCCCCCAAGGGTGGAACATGGGAGTGAACCCCGGGGGACTATTTCCAAAACCCAATCCCGCTGTACCCTGGGGATGGGTGAAAGCGTTTTTTAGACCCCTTCTAGCAGTTTCCCCAAAGAAAGAAACAAAACCTATAGATGGGGGTTCCCGTTTTCCCTCCAAGTGAAACACCGAGAGGGGTATGGTCCTCCTTTCCCCCGGGGACGACCCCCCAAAAAAAAAAAATTTTCCCCACTTCCCTGGATTCCCACTATATAAATGCCTGTTTGGGAAACCAGTCCGTCTCACCCAAACCCCTGCGGGCATGCCCCCTCTGAAAAGTCCCCAGCCTTCCCAAGAACCCCAAATGTTTTACCCCGAAGTCACAGAGGATGAGGCGGCGCTTGGGAAGTCCTGATAGCCAGCCCTCCAGACAGAAACCGCACCGCTGACTTGCTATCTTTCCTGTTGATGAATACCCAAATTGTGGGGGTCGTTCCCTTAAATTAGTTTTTCTGCTCCTGGGGACGGTAAAGGGTATTGTCTCTATGTTTAAAATCTTCCCCCGGGTTTAATCCCCATTGGTGGGAAAAGCCCATTTTTTCTTTGGTGCCCCCCCTTTTTACCTTTGCTTAAGGATATTTCCCTTCTTATGCCTTGACCCTCTTAAAAAATTTTTGTGTTTTTTGCTGCCTTTTTTGTTGCCCCCCTTTTGGTGGGGGGTGCCGTCGTCCTGCGGAACTTTGCCATTTCTCAAACCCATTTACCCCCCCCCCCCCCCCCCCCCCCCCCCGTCATCTTCCCTTCTCCTAACCCCTTCCACTTCTTCTCCTCTCTTCCCTCCCCCTTTTTTTTTTTTTCTCCTTTTTTTCCCCCCCATTTTTTTCCCCCCTCCCCTTCGTCTGGAAACTGGACGTTGAAATGGTTTATTATTATACGAAATCATGCCCCGAGTTTACCTCCCAAAAATTTCGATACCCGTTTTCCTTTTTAAACCCCAGCCCCCCCTAATTAAAACTGCCATTGTGCAAAACAAAAGGTTTTTGCAGTTATGTATTGCTACTTTTTAAAATGTTGGCCTCTTTGTTTCGGGCCCCTCAGTTTTTTCTTTTTTTATTTTTATTGTTAATTTTGTTTATTGGTCCCTTTGGTCGGGCCCAGGTTTGCACTCTTCCTTCTATTTGGGGATTTTGCTTTTAAAACTCCCGTTTTAAAAAGCTAATGGTTTAAAATCCCCCATTACTCCCCTTAATTTTAAAGGGGTTTAAAACCCCCCGGGGGAAAAAGATGGGAAAATTCTGTATACTTTACACAAACAGAAATCCCCGGTTTGTGTGCATTAAGGAAAACCCATCTTTTTTGTTCCCCCCCTTCAAATTTATCAAAAACCGAAAAATTCCCTCCCTGGTGAAATAATATTTAGTTGTCTCCCAAAGGGTTTAAAAGGGGGTTCCCCTTTTTTTTTCTAATCCTTAAAGTTAAAATTAGACACGTTAAAAGACGGGGGAGGCTAGGCCCCCTTATTCGTAAAAATTTTAAAGTTTCAGGGCCAAATCTATACTTTTGCGAATGTTTATGTCCCCAAAATCCGGACAAAATTTCTTTTTTAATTTAAAACCCCAGACAATCTCACTTGTTTGCCCCCAAGGGGCCAGATTTATCCAATGTGGGTGATTTAATCTGCCTGAATCCTTCCCGGGGCACCTCCATGGGCCCCCTCGTGAAAGCCCTTTCCAAAAAACTTTTCAACAAAAATGCGGAGGGGGCTGCTGTTTCGAAATTCAATTTTTTTTATGTGTGGAGGGCTTTTTTACCCCCAAGATTTGGGATTCCATTTTTATTCTTTCCCCCAAAAATCTTTTAGCAAAGGGTTTTATTATTTTTTTTCCCCCCAAATCTCTCCCCGTTATGTGGTTTTCAGCCTTTGGTGGGCAATTTTTTTCTGTTTTGTTTATCACCGGGGGCCTTTTTGATCTTGCCCCACCCCAAACAAGCGGTCCGGGGCTTTGCCTGGAAACTGAAACGATCATTAAAGGGGCTGTTTTCTATGTATTTTTGGGTTAAAAAACAAACAAATTTATTTGTTCCCTTCTGTGCATAACTCGGATTCCACCTCCCCCCAGATTTTAGGGGGGGGCCCTAAAGTGCAGTTTGGGGGAGGGTTCTTTTTAAAGAAAGGCTGGCTCAAGAGGGAGGGGCCCCTGCTAGATTCCCCTCCCCTTTTGCAACAACTAAAACCGGGTTGGGTAAACCCTTTTTCCCCAAAACGACAGGTGGGGGGAATCTGGGCCCGAGAGCCCTTTATTTAAAAAGGCCTTTAGGGTCCTCCCGTTAAGGGGGGAACAAACATAAAAGATATCGCCAGAATTTTTGCTCCAGCCCGTTTTTTTACCTGGGGTAATAAACCGGGGGGAAAAACCTCGCACGTGCCCTTAGGGAAAAAAAAGGGCAGTCTTTTTGTCCCGCGAAATTTAAGGGCCTCGGGGAAAAGGGGGGACCCCCTGACGGAGGAATTTTTTTTATCAAAACCCTTCATTTGTATTACTCCTCCCTCTATAATCTCCCCTCTCCCCAATTAGACACTATCTCACTTCAATCCTACCTGAGAAAAAACGGCCCTCCCGCCCTTTCCTTTTTCCCCTCCCTTTACCTCTCTGGAAAGGGAAAACCCTTCTCGCGGAGGAGCTCCCGGGCAGCCATTTTCTTTCCAAATCCTCTGGTTAAAAACCCGGGGGTCCCGGGGGTTTTACCCCGTTCTATTTTTTCCCGGGGAAAAAGCTTTTTTCCCCCCCCAAAGTTTTTTTAAAGCGGTCTCCCGGGACTCCCCATTTAAAACCCTGCCCTTTTTTAAGGGCCCATATAGTGGTCAAACCCAAAAAAAGGCAAAGATCCCCCTTTTTTTGTCAGAGCTATGCCCCCATCTCCCCCAATTAACACCGTGCTAAAATATTTGCAAAAAAACTTGCCCTAGAAATCGCCCCCTGCTAGACACTCTCATCCACCAGACCGGTCGGCTTTGTGCCTTTTTCCAAGGGAGGGCGGGGGGCAACCTCTTAAAAAATTTTTCCCCGATTTTAAAATTATGCCCCCTCGATAACAAAATTCCCCCAGCCTTTTTCTGTAATTTGACGCAGGAAAAGGAATTTTGACCGCGTGGGCTTGGTCCTTTCTGAGAGGGGTTTTAGGGGCTTTTAGGTTTTCGGTCAGGTTTAAATTTGTGAAAAGTTTATTTTCTCTCTTTATGGGGCCCCCCCAAACCCAAAATTTTCGTTTCCCAAAGGCTCCCTCTCGAGAAATTCTGTAGGCAATGGCAAACCCGGAGGGATGGGGCCCCTTTTCCCCGATTTTGTTTTATTTGGTGATGGAACACCCCATTGAAGGGGTTTACGTTCCCACCCAGGCATCCGGGGATTTTTAAATTGGGAACCTTTCATTTTAAAGCTCTGCTTTCGCCCGATGATTTACTTTTTTTCTTTTTACTCACAAACCCATTTTATCCCTCCCGGCCCCCTTTTAGGGTTTTTTGGGGAGTATAGGCCCCATTTAGTTCCCCCAAAAATTTAAAATGAATTTAAAAGATCCCACCCCGCCTGCATTTTTCCCGGGGGGACCTCTTACTCCCGTTTGAAAATCCCGTTTCCCCTCTCCTGGGAAGGGTTTATCTTTCAAAAATCTGGGGGTGCAAATCCCCTCTATACCCCCACAAGTTTTTTGAGTTTTTAAATTTTATCCCTATCCCATCCAAAAAATTTAAACGGGTCTTTTGAAGTGGGGACAGAAGGGGTTCTCCTGGGAAAGGGGGAAATTTAAAATTTCAAAATTAATATTTTACCACGCCTGCTTTTCCCTTTTTCCCGGCCATCCCACTTTTGCTTCCTAAGTTTTTTTCGGATTTTTCGCAGACTGGGCCCCTCAATTTGTTTGGGCGCCCTAAGAATCCCAGGTTAGCGGAAAATAACCCCATCCGCCCCAAAATTTGGGGGGAGGCCTATCCAAAGCCTGACTTTCAAGCTTTTTTTCTTCCCCGTGTAGGGTGCGTTTTTTTTGACGCCCCTTTTAGGTTTGGGGTCGCAAAGCTTGGGTTGATTTTCGAAGCTAGAGGATACAAAGGCCCCCCCTAGCGGCCCTTCCCTGGGTCCCCCCCCCCTATGGGTTTCCGGAACTTTCCCCCCGTTCCCTACCCCTTTGTGGTAAGGGGCATCTATCTATTTTAAAAGATCCCATGCCTCAAAAAATGAAGCTTACCCCCTTTGGGGGCCCCTGTACTCCTATCATAGGTTAAAAACCCCAAGGTTTCCCCCGGCCCCTTTCTTTTAGGCCCCTCTCCCGCTTTTGGGGAAAGCCCCGGGGCTTCGCTGGTGGGAAGGGGGATCCCCTTTTGGGGGAGACCCCTAAGTTTATATGAAAAACCCCAGCTGGAGACCCCCGCGACCCCCAATTTTTCAGGTTCCATTTCTACCAGCTCTGTTGCCTTTAAATCTGACTTTTGGAAAACGAAATCTGGATTTTTTCGGCTCTCCCACTTTTGAAAAGGGGGTGTCTGGGGATGCATCCAGGGAAGGCTCCCCCCCTTTTGGGTCTCTACGCCCTCCTTACTGACACTTATTTTTCGGGAAAAAAAATTTCCCCTTCCCGAGGGCCGGGAGAGGGAATTGAAAAATAGACCTCTCGGTGAGGAGGGGGCTAAAGCTTTCCCATCTCTCACATAAATCGTCCCTTTTTCCCCCTAAAGCCCAACGAGGTTAACCCAAAAAAATCAATAGATGGTTTTCGGGGCCCTACCCCGTTAAATGGGAAAGGACCCCCGTTCCCTGGCATTTTGCTGGGGTTTTTTAAAGGGTGATAAGGGTTTCTTTACCCACATTGGTGGGGCTGGGCCCCAACTTGCAAAACCCCTTCTGGGTTAGAGTGTTGATATAAAATTTTTTGGAAACACTGGGATAAAATTTCAAAATGGACCCCTTCCCCTTTCTTCTTTTTAATATCACCCCTACCCACGGGACTTTACGGTCCCCCCCCTCCTTGCTTTTCTAATCCTTTCGGCAAAAAAGCGGTCATTCCCGCCGGGGCTTCCCCGGTTTGTTTCCCTCCCTTACAGATTGGATTAGGGAGGTACCGTACTACCCGAGTTTTGGAGGAGTTTTGGACGACTCAACCCCCCACAATATTGCCCGGAAACCTCCAATTGGGGAAAAATGGACTCCTTTTGCAACAAAGGGGTTTCTATTTGCCTTATTGATAGGGTGGGCCCCCTTTTCGGATTGCCCCCAAAAGACAGGATTTCAAAATTTGATTTTTTTCCCTTTCAATACTGTCCCTGGGGTGACCCAAATTTTTTTAATTTTTTTTTTTTTTTCCCCCTTTTTTTTTTTTTCCCTTTCCCTTCCTTGTTTTGTTCTTTTAAAGTTCTTTTGCTCACAAACTCTTTCCCAAAAAAATATGGTATGGACTATACTTTTGCTATTTAACATAGCCGGTGATTTTCAAACACCTTTAGACGTGAAATGGGAAATTTCCCCCCACGGGGAGCTAACGGGCCCCCTCTCTCGCGGGTCTCTTTTAATCGGACCAAGGGGATATGGGCGGGACCCCCCCCCCCTGGGGGAAACCCCATTTCCCCCAATTTTGGTTTTTTTTTGTAGGTTTTCAGGCACGGAAACCCTACCTGCCCTTTCATAGTGCAAAGGCTGTAAACCCTGCTAAACTTTGGTTTTGGGAAAACAATGTTTTTTCCTAAATTGTCCAACTTTTAATTCTTTTATGGGGAAAAACACCCCTATTGTTGGGGCCGCTTTTGCTCTGTTTCTATCCCCAAATCAAAATTTTTTAAAAGGGACTTGGGTCATTTTTTCCTAGCTTAAAACCCTGTATTTATTATGTCAAGTTCAATTGGGGAGTGTTTGAATATGTTCTTATGTTTTTCAAAAAAAATTTTCTCTTTTAATAAAAAAAAAAATTCTAGCCACCATTCCCGGATCATTCCCTTTAAAAGTCATCCTCCGCTAATTTTTACCGGAAAACCCCCATTTTTACATCTTGGCCCCCCGGGGTTTTGGCGGCCCAAATTTGAGCAATATAGGAGAAAAGTCAGAAAATGATGTCCTTGATGTCTACTTCTATAGCCTGTTAAACAAATTATTGGAGACCAAAAGGGAAAATTTTCTATTCCGACCGGATAGGGTTGGATTTTGGACCCGGATCAATGGTGGCCTCAATGTGAGTATTTGCGAGTGTCCTTTCAAGATGAGTTTTCTTCAAAACACTCGAGTAATTTTTGGGGTGAACGAGGACGACAATTTGTTTTTCCCCGGCAGGACAAGACCCCAAAAAAAAAGAAATCAAGGTTTAAGGAAGGGTTCAATGCAATGAAGGGGTTTCTGGTTTAGCCCCCACAGGGCCCTAGACCTAAAACCCCAATTTCCCCACTTAGGTTGCAAAAAAAAGCTGGATTCTCCCCAAATCCCCCCTGCACCAAAATTGAGAACTGTTGAAAAAAAACCCGGGGTCAGTTTTGGTCAAGAAAATTTCTTGAATTTTGCCCAGAGAGGCCCAAAAAAGGTTCCCGGCAATGTGGAAGCCAAAAAATTTGATTTTTTTGGGCCCAAAAAGGCACAATGCAGTTCAATCTGCCTAAGCAAAAATGCTTAAAAAATTTTAAGGGATGTTTAAGTTTGGTAAAATTGGGCTATAAAATAAAGGTTAGTTAAAGTACAAAACCCGTAGGGAAAGGTGGATATGGAGTGGAAAATCCAAAAAATTTAAAAAATTGTCACACTTTTGCTTGTCAGTGTATGTTTTACCATAAAGATATAGTTGGCCCGTAATTATGGCTTAATATTTACTGAGATCCCCCTTTTGGTTCACAAGTATGGGTTCTCCATCCCCATTATTGAAGTATCAAATAAAAGTTGGTGGAAACCCAATTTTTAAAATTCAAAAAATTTTTAAATCTTCAAAAAAAACGTCAAATGACATTAGGGCCGGTTTCAACACGGGATGTCAGGGAAAAGGCCAAAAAAAATAAAGGGGTGGATACTCAGGTTTTTAAATTTCCGGGGCCCTCCGGGGGCCGTCAGAAATTTTGTAAAGATTTCTCCCAAAACCCGGTGTATGTGTTTTTTTCTACCTTTAAAAAAGCTTGAAAAATTGTATCCCTTGGGGGAAAAAAAAGCCAGGTGTTACCATTTTTTCTACAGTAAAAATTATCACTTTAAAACATGGGGCCCTGTTTGAGGGAGGGCGGGTGTTTAGGAAAAATTAGGGGGTTGGAGTCGGAGCTTTGGCTTTAAAGACTCCACAGGCCTGAGAATACTGCCCCCCTTGGGAAACCCCTTCGAAATTTTTCATATAAAGCAGAAATATGGAAAAGTTTTCAAATATCCCAAAAAGGGGTAAAAATGGGGAAAAAAAAAAGGGTTTTTTTAAATATAAAAAAAAAAAAAAGTTTAAATTGCCCCCCCTTTTCCATTTTACAAGGAATAAAAAAAGTTTTCAAATTTAAATTTGGGATTGCCCTACTGGGAAAAAATCTAATTTTTTTAAAATATAACCCCATTTATTGTGTATCCTGAACACTATAGAAGAAGAAAAATCATAAACGCCGACATCTTTTTGATCTTTTCATGTCCTCTAAAAATTGGAATAAAGAGATCAAAAAGCTGCATGTATCCCCAAGATACATTGTAAAAATATATAAACAGCAAAACCTTCACCCATAGATAACACTACAAGCCCTGTAGACCCCAGCACATATATATCACACAATTTAATTACCGTGTTTCCCCGAAAGTAAGACAGCGTCATACATTCTTTTTGCCCCCAAAAGTCCCACTATGTCTTACTTTCGGGGTATGTCTTATATTGGAAAAAAATGGAACCGGAAGCGCTCATGTCTAGGGGCAAAAATATAGCGTACGGTATAAGCATTGCTTATGGTTCCGTATCACAGCCTCCCACACAGCCTCCCATAGAGTAACAGCCCCATACAGTATCCCACAGCAATCGCAGCAAGTTTCTATGCAATGGACCATATGAGGACTTGCCGCGATTGCGCCGTAAGTATACCGCAAGTTAAGGAAACTTTACATGGTGCATTTTGTGAATTGCTTACTTGGTACCGTAATGGGGATCGGTTCAATTCCTTTGTGGTGCTGGGTAGAGGTGTGGCGTCTTCTTCCTCATGCAGCAGCCGCTGGGCCAATCAGAGAAGCCACCAGCGGCTGCACATGAAAGCACAGAGGCTGCGTGTTTTTGTATGTTGTCCATCAGGACCATGGACAACATACAAAAACATGCAGCTTCCACATCCCTCCGCTCATTCCGCTCCAGATCCGTCTGCATCCCGCTCTAACAGGCTGCATCCCGCTGTTAATGCTGCAAAAAGTACCGGTACTTTGGCTTATATTTTTCCAACGTACAGTTTACTACGTCTTACTTTCGGGGTACGTCTTACATTAGTCGACCTCCCTAAACTCCCCGCTACGTCTTACTATCGTGGGTGTCTTACTATCGGGGAAACACGGTAGTAATGACCTCCTGCATATAGCTGAAAAAACAAGTTATTGGTCGTGGAAAATGGCACTGCAGCACAAATTTAAAAAAAAAAAAAATCAACATTCTCTTCATTTTGTTAAAAGTATGAAAACACTGGATAATTTGTATTGCTGGAATCATACCACCCTGCAAAATACAGGTAACATGTTCTGAATAGTGGAGGGTGAATGCTCTAAAAACAAAATGCCTACAATCAAGTGTGGATGCGTTGTGTTTTGTTTTTTTCGTTGTCTTCAGATTTCACCCCACTTGGAACATACTGTGAAAACCGAAAAAAAATTCTATAGTACCATCTATAGTACTTCCTGCCTCCAGGCAGGAAGTAGTAAAACCACCATACTGGTACACCCTATTGCATTGTCTGTACAATGCAATAAGCAGTAGAAGCGATCGCACACCCTAGTGGGGGGGGGGGCTCCATGTTAAAAAAAAACAAAATTAAAGTTCAAATCACCCCCTTTTGCCATTTTACAAATAAAAAAACATAAAATAATAAAGTTACACATATCAGCGTGTCGGAAAAAGTCTGATCTATTAAAATATAACATAAGGTGGAGCCAGTATTGTTAATAGATCATCTGCTATAATTGACTGGCTCAGTGTAGAAATAGTCCAAGCTAAGTTAAATAAGCTTAATGTGAACAAGGCTCCAGGCCCTGATAGGAAGCACCCAAGAGTTCTTAACCCCTTAAGGACCCAGCCAGTTTTGGCCTTCCTGACACAGCCCTATTTTTGAAATCTGGCATGTGTCCCTTTATGTGAGAATAACTTTTTGACACTTTTACCTATCCATGTTATTCAGAGATTGTTTTCTCGTGACACATTGTGCTTTAAGTTAGTAAGAAAATTTTATCCATACAATCCTTGTTTTTTTGTGAAAAATATAAAAATTTCATGAAAAATTAGAAAAATCTGTGATTTTGAAAGTTCAAAAATTTCTGCGTGCAAGACAGATAATTATTCACCACAAAATAGTTTATAACTAGCATCTACCATATGTCCACTATAGGTTGGCATCATTTTTTAAATGTCCTGTTCTTTTTTTTTAATGACATTAGAGGGCTTAGAAATTTAGTAGTAATTTCTCACATTTTCAAGAAAATTTTAAATAAATTTTTTTTTAAGGACTAGTCCAGTTCTGACGTGGCTTTGAGGAGCCTGTATGTTAGATACCCCCATAAATGATGCCTTCTAAGAAACTAGACCCCTTAAAGTATTTACAACAGTGTTTAGGAAGTTTGTTAACCCTTTAGGTATTTCACAGAAATTAAAGCAAAGTGGAGGTGAAATTTCAAAATTTCACTATTTTTGCAGATTTTCAATATTTATCCATTATTCACTGGAATACGGTAAATGTGACTAGGTAAATGCAATGTAATATCATTTCCCCCAGGTCTGCCGTTTTTAGAAATATCCCATATGTGGCCCTAGTGCATTATTTTTCCCTCCATGTCCATATGTTTTGTTTTCCTGTGCTTCTCTTTATGTCTTAAAGCAATTATGTACGAATTCAATAGATGTTATATTTAGAAAACGAATAATTGCCTCTGGCGAAATATATATTGCACTAATTTTTCACTTTTGCCTTTTAAGTTTTATTTTGAATTGCTTTCACATGCTCTTCCTCTCTCCTGTGCCTGTCGTGCCGACGGACTCCTGTCTTACTGTATAGTCCGTGTTTGGGCCGCGTCTCTCGTCACCGGGGCAGCGGTTTCCGTTGCCATGGTGATGACTGTACGGTCCCAGCTTAGTCCCGCGCGTCACTTCTGCTTCCTGTGCGGGGCTACGCGTGGACGCCGCACGTGGGGCTGGCGTTTGGTCCCGGCTTCCAGGGGCGGGGCCGCGCCCGGGCCGGGGTTGTATCTGGCGTGGTGGGCCGGGCGCTGGGGTCAGGTGAGCATGGTTTAGTTCATTTATGTTTAGTATTTATAGTGGTCATTGTGGTGGGTTTGCATGCCATGACTAAGGGTGACTTGTGCACCTGAAACGCGTCGGCTCCCCTTCGGGGGGTTCTCTTTTTTGGCTATGCTTTGTTGGGATACCTGGCTTTTTTAATATGTATCTATAATAAAGGATCTTTGGATTTTTATACGTTTCTGGTACCGCTGTTCCACTACTTTATATTGCATTGGACTTCACACGGTTCGCTCCGGGATACTTGCGGAGGCCACCAACGTTTGGGGGTAAGCTGGTTCATTTTTGTCTGTTTACATTTGCTGTTTGAGCTAGGACCGTGGTCCCCCACTTTAGGTATCAAACCTATTAATTTGGTAACCCTAACAAGCATATGCCAGGTGCAGTGTAATAATGGATCTTGTTACAAGACAACAAAAAGCTGCAGCAGTCTTTCAAGATGCGCAAAACACTGCATCTAAACCCTCTGACTTTTCCTTAAAAAGCAAAGAATTTGAAAAGTTAAGAGCACAGGAAATACGTACCTGGTGGGATCAAACTACACTGTCTAATTACATACAAAGGAATATGATCCCCCGTGGCCTCCGCATAAAAAAAGTCCCCACTACAGTTTTCTCATCTGAATTTACCCCAGAATGGAATGAGATCCTCAGTGCATGTTCATTGAAATTAATGGCATTGATTGTCAAATACGAGGAACTTAAGTTGGTACAAATCTCTGCGGATATTAAAAGCATCAGAGAAGAAATGAAATCATTGATGGATGCTTCTGAAATTGACAGTGTTATAAGTCGGGTTGATGACAATGTTGAGAAAATTGAGAAATCATTAATGGAAATAAAGAGGAATAAGTTTCAAAGAGATCTTAGAGACTATGAACAGGATGTTGTCTATGAGTGGGGGCGAAGGAACGAAGATTATACCACTCCAAGGTCCAAATTAAAGCGTAGACCACGTCATCCTTCTCCCTACTGGAACCAAGAAAAGTGAGCTTTGGCTCTGTAGATTCAGGTTCCAATACGGACATGAATATAGATTCGTCAGATGAATTGTCCTCAAATTCGACTTCCCAATCATATTATCGGCAACAAAAGGGCAAGAACAAACGGGGTCCAAAAAACGCAGGTGGAGGAAACGCGGTGGAAGGAAACACCGAAAAAGTAAAAATGAAGACCCGCCAGGCACAGTAGTTTCCAATTCAACTCAGGATGTGTACACTCAGGAGGACTTGGACGTTCTAAATTTATCTTCTTTCCAATTGGACTCTGAGCAATTGAAAGTTCTTTCATTAGGACTAAATTTTTGTTTACAGGTGGATTTTGATATGTTTTCCACGTTAAAAGATATTAACAAATTTATTAGATTGCTCACAGTTAAGCGGCATTTTTCTTTATGTAGTGAGAATGAACAAGGAGAGATTAGTAGAATAGTGAAGAAATCAGGCGATACCTTTTAGAGGCTAACTGAGTAAAATTTGATAGTGAGCTTTCGAGAGGACTAGTCTCTTCTTCAACTGTTTTTAAAAACCAGTCTAAAAAGGAAGAGTGTTCTCGAAAGCTCACTATCAAAATAATCAGTTACCCCTTAAAAGGGTTTATCGCCTGATTTCTTCACTTTTCTACTCTTTCTATGGCTAACACGGCAAATTATACTACTAGCAAGGAAAGTTAGTCAGACCCCATCAGTCTTTTAAAGGATACCCAAATTTGGATTTTTTGATACGGGGAACAAGTGTCTGTTATGAAAACAGGAGCTACAGGATTTTTCGATCTACTGCAGTATCTACGAGCGTTTCCCTCCCTTCCCTTTAGGGCCCCAAAAAATTTTTTATTCGGGGAAATTCCCCCGTCCCCAAAAGCGGATGTTTTCAGGCCCTAGTAAAAAGAGATCTAGGCAGGCTCCACTGTGCCCCCCGGTGGAATTTCGCAAATCTCAGTAAAAAGGAAACAAAATCTTTTAAACAACTTTCAGATAATACTGAATTAATCTTAGGGATGGCCAAAAAGGGGGGGGTTTTGGTGGTTGTTTGGACAAGGGAATTTTGCGAACTATGTATCATTGCTTCAGAACCCCCCAATAGAAAAAACGGCCCAAAAGACCTACACAAGTTTTACTTGGTGGAAATGGTTTCCTTCTAAGGAAGGGTGGCATTGGGGGTATTGTTCAGAAAAAAAAAATTTTTAAATTAGGGGAATTCCCTATAATGCCCATTATATGGTACCTAAGGTGAAAAAAACCCTTGCCAACCCCCCCTTGCGACCTATAGTGTCGGTTTTGGGTTTTTATTCCTTTGGGGCTTTGCCGGGCTGGATAATCAACCCCAACCGGCTTGTAATATCATCCCCCCATCTTAGAGATACAGGGTTGTCTTACCGATTGCAAAATTTTGTGTGGGATGATGATATGTCATGGCTTAGCTGGATATGGAGGCGTTATATTAAGTCCATTCCACAACATTTTGGCCCCTTCATGGTTGGAGTTCATTCTGGAAATGTAAATTTTTACTACGGATTTTTTGGGATTTTTTGATGACGACAAAATTTCTTATGAACATTAATTTTTTTTTTTTTTTGATTCAATATCTTCTTCAGGTTAAGGGGGGGGTCGATTGGGGGGGAAGTTCTCACCTTCCTTGGCCCAATTGGTCATGGTTTGGGGGGGAGCTCGCCTATGTCTACACCCCCGGGGAACCCATTTTTGTCGTCATTATTTTGGTATGGCAGATACATCGATGACCTCCTTTTTATTTGGAGGGGCGATGTATCTGCCATACCCAATTTTCTGTTTTATTTAAATAACAATCCCTGTAAATTTTCCCCCAAAAATCAAAAAAAAGATACCATTCAATTCCTTGACCTTGTACTCTTTGGTGAGCCAGGACATAATATTGTCACTCGTACTTACCGTAAAGCGACGGCCGATAATACTATACTGCATCACCGAAGTTTTCACCCCAAACACACCCACAGGGCTATACCTGTGGGTGAAATGACTCGGGCTATGAGAAATTGTAGTATACCAGCAGATTTTGCAGATGAATGTAAAGCCATCTCTAGTAGATTGGCCAAAAGGGGTTATCCCAACTGGTCGTTACAACGGGCAATAACCAAAGTACGGGAAAAAAATAGAGATCAGCTTTTTTCTCCTAAATTATCCAAGAAAACCAACAACCAGGGCATTCCTGAGAGGAATAACAATAATTTTCTAGTACTAGATTATAACACTCAATTTCAGGCCATCAAGAGAATTGTATTGAAACATTTATCTATTTTGTCTGAAGATCCTGCCCTTAGTGATTCCTTGGCTGGGGGCCTCCGCATTGTCACTAGGAGAGCTCGCACTTTGGGAAGTGTATTGGCTCCTATTTCGATCATGTCTAAGAAACCTAGACAATCTTGGCTGAGATTCAAGGGTTTCTACAGGTGTGGATCTAACCCATGCAGGGTGTGTGGTTTTGTTAATTCCGGAAAAATCTTCTATAACACTCAACAAACTAAAGTATTCACTATTCGCAATTAGATCAATTGTAACTCACCTCATGTCGTATATTTGGCTACCTGTATGGAGTGCAAGTTACACTACGTGGGTAGTACTACTCGACGGTTAAAAACCCGCATTCTTGAACATCTCAATGATATCACAAGTACATCTGTACGGAATAGATCTCATTTGTCGAACCATTTTAGGGATGTTCACCATGGTAATTTCAGTAAATTAAAAATCATGGGTATCGATAGAGTAGTTAAATCTGCCAGGGGTGGGAATCTGGAGCACTTGCTCCATGACAAGGAAGCATTTTGGATTATCACATTGGATACTGCAGTTCGGATGGGTCTGAACCTCAAAAGGGAGTGGATGTTTCACTACTAATCCTTTTCCCCCTTTTTTTTTTTTTTTCCCTCCATTTCCATATATTGTGTTTTACTGTGCTTCTCTTTATGTCTTAAAGCAATTATGTACGAATTAAATAGATGTTATATTTAGAAAATGAATAATTGCCTCTGGCGACATATATTGCACTAATTTTTCACTTTTGCCTTTTAAGTTTTATTTTGAATTGCTTTCACATGCTCTTCCTCTCTCCTGTGCCTGTCGTGCCAACGGACTCCTGTCTTACTGTATAGTCCGTGTTTGGGCCGCGTCTTTCGTCACCGGGGCAGCGGTTTCCGTTGCCATGGTGATGACTGTACGCTCCCAGCTTAGTCCCGCGCGTCACTTCCGCTTCCTGTGCGGGGCTACGCGTGGATGCCGCACGTCGTGCTGGCGTTTGGTCCCGGCTTCCAGGTGCGTGGCCGTGCACCGGAAGTGGTTGTATCTGGCGTGGTTGGCCGGGCGCTGGAGTCAGGTGAGCATGGTTTAGTTCATTTATGTTTAGTATTTATAGTGGTCATTGTGGTGGGTTTGCATGCCATGACTAAGGGTGACTTGTGCACCTGAAACGCGTCGGCTCCCTTTGGGGGGTTCTCTTTTTTTGGCTATGCTTTGTTGGGATACCTGGCTTTTTTTAATATGTATTTACAATAAAGGATTTTTGGATTTTTATACGTTTCTGGTACCGCTGTTCCATTACTTTATATTGCATTGGACTTTACACGGTTCGCTCTAACCGGGATACTTGCGGAGGCCACCAACGTTTGGGGGTAAGCTGGTTCATTTTTGTCTGTGTACATTATTTGGCTCAACCATAAGCCCCAGAATAGGAGGAGCACCTACTGGACTCAGGGGTCTCATTTTCAATGCAATTTTATTAAGGCTGCCATTTCAGGTTTGAGGAGGCCTAAGGTGCTTAAAACTTAATAAACACCCCTAAAAAAGACCCCATATTGGAAACTACACCCCATCAGGTATGTATACAGGTGTTTAGTGAGTATATCGACCCCACAGGTGATTCACAATTTTTTTTTTTAGCATTAGGCTATGTTCACACGGCTTAACTGCGGGACGTAATTACGCCCCGCAATTACGCCGTGTGGATGGGAAAGTGAGCGTGGGGCCGGCACTTCGCCGGCCCATTGACTTGTATTACCAGCGGCGCGTATTCGCCGCTGGTAATTCACATGTCAATTATCTCCCCGCCCGGCGGATTCGCCGAGCAGGGAGAGGAGACATAATCCATAGTTCTCTGTGAGAACTGTGGATTACCGTAATGAATGGGCCGTTCTCAGCCCGTAATTTGCGCACTTCGGCGCGTTAATTACGGGCTGAAATACGGCCCATTTTAAGCCGTGTGAACATGGCCTTAGGCTGTGAAAATGTAAAAAAAATTTTCCCAATAATCTGCAATTTTAGCTTAAAATGTGTTTCATATTTACAAAGAATCCTGGAAAAAAGAACTCCAAAACTTTGTTAAGCAATTTCTTCCAAGTTTGGCATTACCTTACATGTGGGTGTAAACTGCTGTTTGGGCGCATGGCAGGGCGTACAAGGCAGGGAGCGCTATTAGGCTTTTGGAACGCAGATTTTGGTGGGGCCATGTCGCATTTGCAAAGCCACCAAAGAACCAGAACAGGTGAAATCTTACAGAAGTCGCCCCATTTTAGATTCAACACCCCTCATGGATCTCATATAGGGGTGTATTGTGCACACAGGTGTTCCATCGTTGTTTTTAGCATTGGGCCATGAAAATGGGAGGGGGGAAAACGCAGTTCCACCATTGTTTTTTGGGCTTCAATTTTACAGCGTTCACTGTGCAGTGTAAATGATGTAATAACTTTACTATGGGAGTCGGTACAATTGCAATGGTATAAATTTTATATAGTTTTTTATGTTTTATTACTTTTACACAATAGAAATAGGTCTATAAAAAATTGCGTTTTTATGTTGTCCTATTCTGACAGTCATAGCTTTTTTATTTTGCTGTGTGAAGAGCTGTGTAGGGACTTGTTTTTTGCGGGGTGAATTGATGCTTTTATTGGTACCATTATGGGGTGCATACAAAACTTTGTTCACTTTTTATTAAGGTTTTTGTGAGGCGTTTTGAACACAATACAGCAATCCTGGTAGTGTTTTTTATTTTTATTTTTTATAGCGGTCAGTCTGCGTTAGATAGGACATGCTAGCTTTACTCAGCAGGTCGCTACGATTACAATAATACCCAATTTGTATATTTTTTTTATTTTTTACTACTTTTATACAATAAAAACACTTTTATTCCAACAGGAAAACACGTATTTGCATCGTCATAGTCTGAGAGCCATAACTTTTTATTTTTCTGTGTATGGAGCCGTGTACAGGCTTGATTTTTGCGGGATGAGTTGACGTTTTTATTGGTATCATTTTTGGGGGGACAAGACTTTTTGATCAGTTTTTAAATCCGTTTTTTGGAAGCAGAGTGAAGAAAATACTGCAATCCTAGTAGTGTTTTTTAATTTTAACAGCGCTCACTGTGCAGTTATCCGTAATAAGTTAGTTTTACTCTTTGGGTCGATACGATTATGGTGATACCCATTTATATCGTTTTTTTTATGTTGAAGCACTTTAAAAAAAAAAAAGTGTTTTTAGTGTGTAAAAGAATTTTTATGCATCGCTATCTTCTGAGAGCCATAACTTTTTTATTTTTTCGTATACAGAGCTGTGTCAGGACTTTTTTTTTTTGCGGGATGAACTGACGTTTTAATTGGTACAATGTTGGCGTTTATAGGGGTTTTTTGATCACTTTTATTCCATTTTATGTGCTACGGGATGAACAAAAATCTATAATTCTGTGATTGTTTTTTTTTTTTTTTTTTTACAGCGTTCACCGTACCGGTAAATTAACGTGACATATTTATAGGGCAGGCGTTACGCACGCGGCGATACCAAATATGGGTACTTTATTTATTTTTGATCTTTTTTGGGGCGATTGGCTTTTGTAAAGGGGAAAAGGGCGGTGTACGTGTTTTTATTTTATTTTTTGTGTTTATGTTTTACATGTTTTTCACTTTTTTTTAGTTTTTTTTTACTTTTTGACTTTTTTTTTTACTTTTCCCCATTGGGGGTTTGAATGAGAGATCTAAAGATCACTCATTCAATAGGAATCAATACACAGCTTGTTGCTGTGCACTGGTTCCTATGACAACTGTCAGTCACGATGCCGGGCAATGCCCACAGGGCCCGGCCGGGCCTCGTGACGTCACAGACAACCCGGAAGGCATTCTACAGTATGCCTTCCGTGCTGTCTGTCAGAAGGCAGGAGCTGCACGGATCGAGCGATCCGTGAAGTTGCTGCCGCCGACAGAGACGCAAGAGGAGATCGCTCCTCCTGCATCTCTCAATTATTGCGACCCGATGGTCGCGATAATTATGGGGTTAACCGGCCCCCCCGGAGTGATCGCAGGTCGGGACCGACGCTGCGGGATGTCAGCTGTAATATACAGCTGACACCCGCGCGCGATCGCGCGAACTCTGCTTTAGAGTTCGCGCGATCCTCAGGACGTATGCATACGTCCAGGTGCGTGAACCCTCAAACGACCTGGACGTATGCATACGCCCAAGGTCGTTAAGGGGTTAAAGAGCTCAGCTTGGTTATTGGTGTGCCTCTATATATGATATTTAGAGATTTTCTGGTGACTGATATAGCGCCAGGAAACTGATGCACGGCAAATGTAGTTCCCATCTTCAAAAAGGCTCAAAATCTTGCCCAGGTAATTATAGACTAGTAAGCTTAACATCTATTTTGGGAAAAAATGTTTGTGAGGCTCATAAGGGACTGTATACAGGAATATGTGCAAGAATACAATATTATAAGTGATTGCCAGCATGGTTTTACTAAGGAAAGAAGTTGTCAAACCAACCTGATCTGCTTTTATGAAGAGGTGAGTAGAAGTCTGGATAGCGGGGCAGCTGTGGATATTTTTTTTTAGACTTTTCAATGGCGTTTGACACTGTCCCTCAAAAGCGCTTGTTGGGTAAATTAGAAACCATTGGGTTAGAAATAACAGTGTGTAATTGGATTAAAAACTGGCTATCAGATCGTACTCAGAGAGTGGTGGTAAACGACTCCTACTCTGAGTGGTCCCCTGTTATGAGTGGTGTGCCACAGGGCTCATTATTGGTCCTCTTTTATTTAATGTATGTATTAACGATATAGTGGAAGTGATCAATAGCACGGTTTCGATTTTTGCAGATGACACCAAGCTATGTAGGGTAGTGCAATCTATGGAAGATACTCATAAATTGCAAGCAGAACTGGACACACTGAGGCTTGGGCATCCACTTGGCAAATGGAGTTCAATGTGGATAAAAGTAAGGTTCTGCATCTGGGTACAAAGAATCTGCAGGCATCATAAGTCCTAGGGTGAGAAAAACTTGGAGAATCGCTTGTTGAGAAAGATCTGGGCATTCTTGTAGATCAGGGGTCCCCAACTCCAGTTCTCAAGGCCCATCAACAGGTCATGTTTTTGGCTTTCCTTGCATTGCAAAGGTAATTTTAATTATGCTGCACGGGGTTGATTTAAAATTTTTGTAAAGATTCCCCGGGGGGATATCTTAAAAAACATGACGTTGGGGGCCCTTGGGGAAATGGAGTTGGGAAACCCCTTTTTGATAAAGACACAAAACGCAGCAATGTCAATCAGCGCTCTAAGGAAGTAGGATATTGGCTTAAAAAAAGGGGCGGACCGGGGGCAAGGATTAATTCTCCCCCACATATAAAGCTTGGTGCGGCCCACTTTAAAAAAATGTGTTCAGTTCTGGGCTCCGTTTTATAGAAAAGATTAATGGAGCTAGAGAGAGTGCAAAGACGAGCAACCAAACTTTAAGGGGGGAATGGAGATCTTATTATGAGGAGGAGGTTATTGAATTGAACTTTTTTTAGCTTGAGGCAAGACGAGTTTGGGGGGACATGATTAATTTCTAAAATTAAAAATGGTCCCTCAAAAAGTATGGGAAAAAAAATTATTTTTGTAAAGCCCATCAAAAGACAAGGGGACTTCCCCTCCGGTGGAGAGAAAAGGACTCAATCTCCAGGGAAAAAAGCGTTCTTCACTGTAAATCTGTGGAATAGCCTGCCTGAGGGAGCTGGTCCAAAAAGGATCTGTAGAAGTTTCAAAAAAGGGCTTAGATATCTACCCAAAGAAAGGAATTAATGCTACGTAGCTAGTAAAATTCTGGTTCTGGCTGGGGGGCGGTTTTTGGGGTCTCCTCTGGAAGATTTGGTTCTTGCCTTTTGGTTTTTTGGGCATTAACCAGTGGGGGCTGGGGGGTTTGTAATCCTTGTCTCCCTCCCTTCACCCACTTTTTCCCCTCGGGTAACTTGAGGGGCACGGTTTTTTTTTCAAACTTATTAAAAATATGTACTTAAGTTATTTTATATGTGAAAACTGAAAAAAAATGAAAAAATTCCCAAAAAACACAAAAAAATTTTTTTTTTTTTGGCTTTTTATGTCCCCTAAAAAAAGCTGTATTCCCAAATGGTACCCCAAAAAACTGCCTTTAACCCCCACAAAACCTTTGTGCAAGTCCGTTGGTAGAAGTACAAAAAAAGATTATTGGGTGGAGAAAATGGTACCGTGGTAAAAATTAGAAAAATACTAAATGTTTAGATTTTTTTTTTACAGTACCAGAACATAATGAAAACCGAACGTTTGGTATTGCCAGATTTGTATAAACCTATAGAAAACAGATAGCACATCATTTATACCAAAGTTTGAACACCATAAAAACAAAACTCCCGCAAACATAGCACAATTATGGTTTTTTTTGCGGTTTCCCAGTATATTTTATGGTACTGTGATTGATACCATTAAAAATCACATCTTGTCCCGAAAAATAAAAACCCTCATATGTATATATAGGAGGAAAAGTTAAAAAAAAAAAGTTTTGGCTCCAGGGAGGGAAAAACAGACATGAAAAAAAAATGGCTCAGTCAGGAAGAGGTTAAAAGGCACGTGTCTTCAGAAAATGAACTATTGTTTAACTTCTATTTTTATGTTAAACACATTTTTTTAAGAATTTTGTTTGTTGTGCCTCATTTCCCATATCAATATCATTATTTTTTTTAATAAAATCCTGAAAACCATCAGTTTTCACTTTGGCCACTAAGCCTAATAATAGTCTGACACTTCCTTTTCTGTAGAGAAAACGTTACAGCAGTGTCCTCATTATCAGTACAGGCAGGGTTACATTGGAAGGTGACACCGATGTGTACAGATAACACGGGATCCACCATCCACAGTAGGAGATCACAGATCACCTTCCTGTACACTGATTTCTTTCCAGGTCACAGAGCATGCCTAGAAAACGCTCCCTCAAAATAACTCAACAGACAGCCACCAATGTCTAAATCGCTGGCAACAAAAGTGAGTACAACCCTAAGTAAAAATGGACAAATTATGCCCAATATTTTGTGTAGCCGCCGTTATGTTCCAGTACTGTCTTAACTCTCTTGGGCGTGAAGTTTACTTGAGATTCAAAGGTTACCACTGGAATCCTCTTCCACTCCTCCATGACGACATCACGGAGCTGGTAGATGTTAGCGACCGTGCACCACTCTATCTTCTGTTTGAGGATGCCCCCAGATGCTCAATAGGTTTTAGGTCTGGATACGTTCGGCCAGTCCAGCACCTTTACCCTCATTTTCTTTAGCAAGGCAGTGGTCTTCTTGGAGGTGTGTTTGGGGCTTTCATCATGTTGGAATATTGCCCTGCAGCCAAGTTTCCGAAGGGAGGGGATCAGGCTCTGCTTCAATATGTCCCAGTACATATTGGCATTCATGGTTCAAAGAACTGTAGCTCCCCACAGCTGGCAGCACTAATGCAGCCCCAAACCATGGCACTCACACCGCCATGCTTGACTTAGGCAAGACACACTAGACACATGTAAACATGCCTCAGGGATCACTCGTCTGAATGCTGATGCATGCTTTACATTGAAAGCAATGTAAATCACAATGCACTTTGTTAGTTGCGTGTTTGGGTCCATTTAGGGTCCGTAACGCGGATCCAACACACCGTGTGAACATACCCTTAAGGTATTTGATATTTTTTTTTTTTTCAAATTCAAGCGTAATTTTATTTAAGAGATTGAAGTAACATATAACAGAATAACATACATGCGGAGTTCCGCATCAATAATGTCAGTTTCATAGATATGTATCTAACAATCAATACATGTGACTAGCTTGAAATAAAAACTTAAACAAGTTACATTAATATCGTGTCTTCATTCCAATGTATGGCATAAAGGTGAACTAACACCCTAACCCCCAACTGGCGTACAGGCAATAAGAACAGTTGCATGGACTAATTACATACTACACTAAACACACAGACCATACAGACAACAAGAGGGGGGGGGGGAGGGAAGGAAGGGGGAAAGGACAAGGTACCATGAAGACCCCCAAGTCCTACATCATGTTCAGGGAAATACTGCTGT
This sequence comes from Phyllomedusa bahiana, assembly GCA_025379985.1. Classification (NCBI taxonomy): domain Eukaryota; kingdom Metazoa; phylum Chordata; class Amphibia; order Anura; family Hylidae; genus Phyllomedusa; species Phyllomedusa bahiana. The sequence continues at coordinate 262,642 of JAODAL010000593.1, forward strand.
GCCACAAATATCTCCTTCACCCCCTCGGGGATCTCTTGAACATGGGCGCGAACCCCCAACCCGGACCCCTCTAATCAGATCATGAAGAGAGGGAGACTTTTAGCTAGAGATGGAGAGATATAGATGAGAGGACTTAAAGGTAGTCCAGTAGAACCATGTGCGCTGGACCTTAAGCAATTGATCATCACTATGTGAGATCAGCTCCTCCATTCTCTGCATGGAATCGATCTCTGCATACCACTCCTCTATTGAGGGAGGTGTGTGGGAGATTTCCAAACTTCCGCGGAAATGACTGTTTTAGCAGCCTGCACAAGAAACGGAGGGGGAGATCTCTTGAATTTATTTGTGGGCATGTCGAACATGTAGAGCGCAGAGCTTCTGGAGTATCCGGGTTTGCAAATCTCAGTTAGTTCCTGCCTACTCTTATGAACTGCAGACCAGAATCCCTTAGCTGAGGGCAACCCCACCAGATGTGCCGCATGGTGCCCTCTCCTCTCCCACATCTCCAACACCGGTCAGAAACTGCTGGGTACCATTTGTGCAAGACAGCTGGTACCCTGTACCACCTGGAAAGTACTTTGTAACATGTTTCTTGATACTTAGAGGCTATTATAGCCTCATGGGATAATTGGAAGCATCTGCACCATTGGAGATCAGAGAAGGAGAGTCCCAATTCATTTTCCCAGGAATTACAATAAGAAGGTCGCTGGGAGGCGGGGGCGGAGAGTAGCAGCTTGTACACCATGGAGAGTGCATGAGCCGGACTAGAGGAGGCTAGGGCAAGCCTCTCAAAATCTGTCAGGGGCCTGGTTAAATTCCAGTTTTATTCATTTTGCCGGAAAAAAAATGAGAAAAGCTGGGTGTATTGGAAAAAAGCTCCTGCGGAAATAACATTCCGCCATAATATTCTGGCAAGATTTCAATCTGCCGCTGTTCCGCATGCGGGGAAGTGGGAAGGGAGTAGCTTTCCTGCCCCATAGAAAAGGGCGGCGAAGACGTTCCAGGGGAAAATCTGGGGGTCAGTGATCGGCACACAAGGGCCTTCACGATCAATTAGACTAGAGGAGTCCTTATGCGCATAAATGGTACCCAAAGGTATGGTTTTGTGCTAAAGGAGGGTAGGAACTGCTGGTAAGCGAGGGAGTCCGACCCGGGGGAGCACTGCAAACCGAACGGGAGCATATGTTTGCCGCCAACTGCGCCCACACTCTCCGCTTCTGATCCAGAGCCAGCGCTAAGAAGCGTGCATAGGCTGCAGCCAGATGGTACAGCCTACAGTCTGGGAGACCTACTCCTCCCGCCTCTTTAGGTCTGGTCAGCACATCATATGCAATTCTAGGTTTTCGGGTGGACCAGACAAACATGGAAAAGCACCTTCGAAGTTTTTTCCAAAATGAGGAAGGGATGGTGATTGGAATTGTTTGAAATAAATATAAAAATTTTGGAAGAACCGACATTTTGAGAGCATTTATTCTTCCAAACCACGAAAGGTCTTTTTTAGACCAGGTGTCTAAATCCCTGCTTGTCTGGCTCAAAAGAGGGACAAAGTTGTCTGAGAATAATTTGGAGAGATCAGCAGAGATCCGAATACCCAGGTAAGTGATACCTCTTCTGGGCCAAGAAAAGGGGAAGTTCAATTGAAGGAGAGCTTGCTCCGCAGAAGGGGGAGACCACATGAGCGCTTCTGATTGGAAGAATTGATCTTAAATTGCACCAATTTCCAAATTGCAATATGACCGACATCGGGCTGGGAAGTGAAATGTGGGGATTTGGGGATATATTACCAGTAGGTCATCCGCAAATGCGGAACATTTGTGTTCCTGCGCTCTAATGGTGACCCCTTTTAAATGGGGGGGTTTCCGCTCTAATGGATGCCAATAGATTCTCCATGACTAGGACATAAAGAAGGGGTGAAAGCGGGCATCCCTGTCGTGTTCCATTAAAAAATAGGGATTGGCTCAGAGAGGGGACCAAATTAATCTTAACAACGCGCTGACGGGGGAAACGAATAGAGAGCGGCAATTTTGGAAAGCAGGGCCCGGGGCCCTAATCCAATATGAGCCAATTTTTGGTGAAGAGAAGGCCATGATATTCTATCGAAAGCCTTCTCTGCATCAAGTGATAAGATCATCAGAGGGATCTTCCGGGATCGCGCGTGGTGAATGATGTCTATTGTTTTAAATCGTATTGTCCGTGCCTCCTCCCAGGAACAAAAGCCGACCTGGTCGGGGTGCATGAGAGACCCAAAGCAGGGGGGTTAAGCCGTTTTTGTATTAGTTTAGCATACATTTTGATGTCGACATTTCAGAAGCGATATGGACGGTAGCGGGCTGCAGGCTTGTGGATCCTTTCCCGGTTTAGGAAGGGACTACGACATGTGCCATGGTCGCCTGAGACGGGAAAAGGGTTCTCGGGGGGAGATGAATTAAACGTTCGCAGCAATAGGGGGCCCCAATTGGTCCGCAAAAACCTTGAAGAATTTGGCGGTGAAGCCAATTGGGCCAGGGCTCTTTGCCACTGGTAAACCCGCAATTACTGTCTCTAATTCCCTGTCCGGAAAAAAGGATCCTCCACTTGCCGGGAAATGGAAGAAGGGATTTTTGCTAACAGAGAATGATGGGGGAATGTACTGTCTGAGTGGGTACTGGAGGAAGGGGGAAGATTATATAAGTTAGAGTAAAAGGACTTGGAAGGTTTTGGGCTATGTCCTTTTACTGCAGTGAGCAATTGGGCATTAACAGGCTTTCTTAATGGAAGTTATGTGGGATTGCATTGCGCGAGAAGGGGAGCGCTCTAGCCAAGCAAAACGGCACATTTATTTCCAAATTCGTAGTTGCCCCGACGCGCTGTATCATACTACCCCACGCAGCCTCGAAAAGCTTCCTGACCCTTATTTCGAGCATCCTGCAGTTTCCGCAGCACCTCGGAGGTTTAGCGCATTTTTATGAGCCCCCTCCAGTTGGTGAACCTTGGAAAACCCCTGCGGTGAGACCCGCCGCCCTACCTCGTTTAAGCCTGGCCCCATGTTTGTTTAAAACCACTCCCTGATTCCCAACACTTTAAAGCTTCCCACTGGGTCGCCGTTGACGATTGTGTCTCCCATGTGATGTTCTTGAAATTGAAAGATGGTTCGGCGTATCTCTGCTAAGCAAAGCGAGTCTGCCATAGGGATTCATTTAATTTCCAGTTCCATTACAGGTCGCTGCACGGGAGGGAAGCTGAATGGAGCAATAAATTGGTGTGGGGTTTCTGACCACAATATACTCCCAAATTGAAAGCAGCTGACACCAGGGGCAAGGCGGAAATGTTGAACCAGTATATAGTCCCGGCGGACTGTAGGATCCGTGGGGAGAGGAGAAAAAAGAATAAAACCCTGTCGGTGGGATGGAAGTATTCTCCATGCATCACAAAAGCTGTAACTGGAGAATCTCTCTTTTTATCCTTTTGATGGTGGAAAACGACAAAGTCGACTTCCCGAGGAATTGTTTTAATGTGGGATCAAGGGGTAATGTTGAAGTCCCACAGAGCACCACAGTCCCTGGACCCGAGGAATAGCTACATTTAATAAGGCGTTCAAAAAAGGGGCTTGGGCACTATTCGGGGCATAGGCATTTATTATAGTGAACAATCGCCCCTCCACGGAGAGGACCAGGATAATGTATCTGGCCTCTGGGTCTGCAGTGCAGGAGACAACTTGATGGGCCACCGACCGATGGAGGGCTATTGATACTCCCCTGGATCTGGATGGGTGGAAAGTTGGCCGAGAGTGCCAAGAAGTATAAAGGTCTATTTTTAATCAAGGGAGCAAAAGCCTACCTTAAAGTGCGTTTCCTGGAAACAAAAACGATATCGATTTTACGTCGATGGAAGTGATTGAGCACCTGTGGGGAACGCTTCTCGGGCGTATTCAAACCTTTGGCGTTGAATGACGCAATGTCGAGTGTCGCCATGGTGTTTCTCAGAGCGAGACTGCCAAGTAGCGAGTGGAGCGGAGACCCACCTAAACACAGGTCTATGAAGGAAGGGTGAGAAGGGGTGGAAAACAGAAGGAGGGGGCCACTCACAAAAAGACACAGAAATGGACCAAAGACAAAAGACACCCAAAAGCAAGCTAAACAGTAAATTACAGTAACTAATAATAAAAAAAAAATATATATATATATAAAAAAAATTAACCCCGAAAGCAGGCTACACGGGCCTGCGAGTTGCCTCACTAAAAACAAAAAAACTACCTCAAGTGCCACAGAAATCCTGGTATCACGGGTTACCAGGCAGGAGTTCCAACTACTGGGGGAAAGTGGATTCGCACAGATGTGGGATAAGCACCTCTAAAAAACACATATGGCTTTTATCCGGCAATGATAAGGAAAATTAGCCTTTGCAAATGGGAAAGGGCAGGAAAAGCCAAAAACTCAGATCAGACAGCGGATGAAAATAACTGTCCCCGGGCTATGGACTATCTAAAGCAACAAACAGTCTAGCGCCCTACAGCAGCTCCCCCATCTCGACAGTAGGCAAGGGCTTTCGAGCTGAGGGTTTGTTTAGGATGGGGATCTGATCTCGGATGTCCCGGGGTTTTATTCATCCTCCCCCTGGAAGGAGACGCAGTAGGAGAGGAAGAGGCGGTAATGAGAGTCTTTCTGCTGGGTCGTGGTGGAGGAGATGGATGACAAAGTTGGCCATTCAGGAGGGAAAGATCAGGAAGCTTAAGAGCTTGCAGAACAGCAGGGATGTCCTTGGGAGTGCGAATTTTGTGAGCGTCCCGACCGCCCAGGCGGATTGTAGGGGGACGATAAAGGGTATCTCCAATAGAAAAGGGATTTCCTATCCCTGAGAACATCCAGAAATCGGCTTTAATAATGAAAGCTGGGCCAATGTGGTCGCGATAAGTCCCGAAGAAAACCTAATAGGGCATTATGGTAGGTTTTATAGACTTTCTCCTTCTGGCTTCATGTAGGATGTCTTCCTTCATATTGAAGTAATGGATCCCGCAGATCACGTCTTTGGGGTTTAGGATCGGCCGGATTTGGTGGTCTTAAAGCGCGATGGGCCTATCGATTCAATGTGGGCCGTGGCAGGTCGTCCGAGCAGGTTGTTGAAAATGTCCAGGGACTTTTTTAGAGATCGAGTTCGGTTATAGATTCTGGAAGCCCCCTGATGCGCAGGTTATTTCGCCTGCTTCTATTCTCTTCAAACATCTAGATGTTGTGTTTAAGGAGAAGATTTGGTCTGATTTCAAAAGCGACATCCTCTTTTAGAGAGACTAGAGCAGCGGCTGATGGGTCTGAGATTGTCAAGGTCCTCCACTTTGGAGCTTGGGGGCGTTTTGCTCCGTAGGGAAAAAACGCAAATTTTCCCGTTTGCATATTTCCACTACTTGTTTCGCAAGGGGGGTGATGTTGATTCAATGGAATGGATTGCATCATCAGTCGTTAAGTCCGCCAAAGTGGCGGTCTATCCTCATCTGAAGACGCTGCGGTCCCCGATATAGGGAAGGATGTATAAGTTGTCATAGTTGATGTGGCGAGGGAAAGCAAATACAGAGGGGTGTTGTCAAAAATTAGCTGCTGCCCGAGGGCAAACTGATGCGGACAGCAAAGCATGTGGTAACTGTCCATAAGATGGTGGACACTGTTGTTTGGGGCTTTGCCTGGCGCATATCTGTAGAGCGCTAGGAGAGCAGGCGGCAGTGGTGTGAGTCGGAGAATCGCCCACGATGAACCCGTCGACCATGGTGGCGAGTGGGCCGAGTGGTTTTATAATGATTGGAGAAGCCGAACCCAGGGGGTTCCCAAAACAGAGAGACTGCTGGGACAGTGGGGGGTACAAGGCCCTTTGTCAGAGTGTTCTCTGGGGGATGTCATGTGGGCCTTTGCATGGGGTCCTTTCCCCATGTAGGGACTAGATTTTGTCTCCCCGTATTACCCCACTAACCGGGGAGTACTCTGGGGTGATGCCCATCTGGAAGGGGGCCATAGTTGGAACGTCCTCATATTGGTAGAGGGGAGGCAACCTCATGTGTAGGAGGGGTGAGTGAGGAATGTCCATATGCATCCCAAAAAGTTATGTGGACCGGGGTAGCAGAAGCATGCATATGAGGAGGAAGAGAGCCGCTGGCACTTATCTGTATCGCTGACGGCTCTGCGACGTCTGTTGCTGGTCTCGGCGGAGGATCGCGGCCACCCCCGCATGATGTCTCCATTACAGCCGAGGCCCGGGCATGTCGGGCGCACTACGCGTCATTTGGGGCCGGCGCGCGTCTGCGGCGGGGAGCCCGCAGTGCGGAGTGCTGAAGCCGGAAGTCCGGACCGGGTCTGACGTTGAGGCTGCGGCATTCATAGGCTGGTGAGGTAGGAGCTGCTGCTTGCGGATGACTGCACTCCCTGTCTCTCCTGTCGGCCCGAGCTGCTGCCCCCCGTTGCGGCGGCCATCTTGGGGGCCCGCTCCCCGTCCGCTGTCTCATGTAAGATAAGTGGCCGTGGAGGGGAAAAAAAAGGCATCAATCCTGTCCTGGGTGGTCCCGGACTTCTGCCCTGACTGGGCCTTCTGCTTTTTCGCCGCCTTTCCCATTGCAGGTAGGTGAAAGTCGCCGGTTTTGATGTATGAGGCACGAGGAGCTCCCTGAGACACTTCTTCACACCACCATAGCTAGGCCACGCCCCGGTATTTGATATTTTTGAAGAATATTATTTCAGATATGGTTCTTTTTCTAATTAATCTGGTTTAAAAGGATTATTAATAGCTTCCTCTTTGATTCAGCCTGATGAACTTCCTTTTGTTCTTTGCCTGAGTAGTCATCAAATAAGACCGTACTCATCAGCATCTGTACCTAGGACTGGGACAAGGTATTCTGGTGCCCTAGGCAAATAAGGCACATAGCGCCCCCTTTTCTTCCAGTGCGAAATTCAGCCCACTCCATGCCTCCTTGTCTTCCTGCCTGGGATAAAGTTGCACTCTAGGCGGTCGCCTACATTCAATACCTGTCATCCTGGCCCTGTCTGTACATAAAACTTTAGGCTGCAGCTCATTTGTTTCCTATGTCATCAATGTTCAGTTGAAGTGGATGAATTGTGCAGTTATCAGAAACAAGATCAGCGTTGTGTGCGAAAACCGAACTTGACTGGAATGAGGAAATTTGATATTTGGATTCAGCACCCGAAAATTTAGAAAGTTTAGGTGGGTCCTGCAGTAACCAAAACTGATGTAGACTATTGTATTTTTAATCCCAAATTCACAAGACATGAACCCTAAGGAAGGGACTGATCCAATTGAGTGCTCTACTTGCCACGGAAGTTGCCCGCATTCCGCACTTCTCCTGTACAGAGATTAACGTCCGGACGACTTAAACATCCTTTTGGGTCAGTCACTTCTTTACGTTTCATGTCCTGTAAAGTTGGATTTGAATTATCAATAAAGAATATCCTAATAACCTACTCAACTTCGGAGTGTTGGTGGATAGCATACATGGTATAATCTAATTCTTGGCAGAAGCCATCTTCAAGCATTGTTTTTTTTTTCCTAGTCTAAGCATGTTACCTGTACGGGTATGTTAACATGGCCCATATTCTGCATATAACTTTAATTTTTCCAGCGTTTTTCTTTATCTAAAAACGGCTGAAAAGAAGTCCATATACTTCTTTAGTAAAAATTTTCTATTTTCTCCACAGAATGTCTTTTCTGCTCGTTTTATTTGCTGGTCATTTTTTTGAAACATGTTGCAAAAAACTACTGAGCAAGGCAGAAAATGTACTATTGGAGTCTATGTAAAGCGCCAGACGCTTTTTTTAGAAATACATAGTAAATCTATAGCTGTGTATCTCTGCAAAAAAAACGCAATACACACCAAAAAAACAGATGATATTTTCAGCAGCTTTGGACAGCCAGTGGACAAAAAACCTCAGTTTTATGAATGTTTTTAGGATTTGGTTTTTCAGGTCTTTTTTTGTCCAATGCTGTGTAGACCTAGCCTTAAACTCCAAGCAACCTGCTGGCGCAAACACTTTGTTCCTGTGCTATATTTAAAGTCTTAATTTTTATTAAAAAAACTTTTAATAGCTTGCCTATAATATCCCTCAGGGCTGCAGAACTGGTTGAGTTTGAATGTCACTTGCCAATTTAACTTAGAATAAATGACACCGCAAAATTAATAGGTGTAATTAAACATAGTAAAGAGAGAACAGAATAGTCACAGCCTACTGCTGAGAGAAGTTAGTAATGCAGACTCCTGTTACGTCAGGCAACTTGATAAGAGATTTCTTTTATTGCACTTTTTGTGTTTGTTTTTTTTTCTTCTTTAGTTCATTTTTTAACAGTCCTGTAAATGGGATACAGTCACCTTAAACTTGTATACATATCTGTGCTTGATTTTCCCATTTTGGAAAATCATAGGCACCTAATTTTGCTACAAAAAACTGGGAAAACTTATTGACTGGAGTATAAGCCAAGGGTGGAAAATGCATCAGCTACTGGTAAGTTTCAAAAATAAAAATGGATACCAATTAAATTACATAGGCAGTTTAATGTCCCCCCCTAGGCAGGTATAGGCATTTTAATGTTCACCATAGGCAGGTATATGTCTCCCTTAAGCAGGTATAGGCAGGGTTTTTAAAAACAATTAAAAAAATAAAAGTACTCACCTCTCTCCCCTGCTGCTCCAATGTGCTTTGTCTTCTTCCTGGCACAGGGGACGTTAGCACGGAAGGCCTTCCGGAGTCCTATGGCGGAGCAGGGAGTACTCGCTCTCTGCTCCGCAATAGTATCGTCACTGTTTGCTTTCCCAGAGGAGTTGCATACAGCTGAAGAGATCTCCACTGGCGCCCGGGCCATGGCAGCGCATGGACACTGATAGGTAACTCAAGAGTCAGCTGTATGCGCTCCCATAGGAGTCGCATACAGATGAAGAGATCTCCACTGGCACCCGGATCATGACAGTGCCTCGACGCCGACAGGTGACTCGAGTATAAGCCAAGGAAGGCTTTTTCAGCACTTTTTTTGTGTGAAAAACTTGACTTATACCCGAGTATATACAGTACATTGTATCACTTTCTCAGTGAAGGTCTGACTGCAATATTATGATCAGATGGTGTAGTTTTTGTTGTCTCTCAAAGGTCATTGAAATTGTGTTACAAAAACCACGTGTTGCTACCTCTTATTTACGCTGATTTGTGATATGATTATTGGCAGTGGTGTTTTTTCAGGTCAAACATTAAAAAAAGTTTTACCTGTTATACAGTACTATACTGTCCTCCCAACCTCTCCTTCGCTCCTAAATACATCACGTGAACCCAGCCTCAGTAAATGAAGCAAGTTACTGCCACTGTGCCCGATACTACATTAGCAGGACCACAGTCTTACACCCAGCACTCTGGCCCTTTTTTCTCAGGATCATTGGGGGGTCCCAGCTTTCAGACCCCCATCAAAGTGATGGGGAAACTATTTTAAAGGGTTTTTCCAGTTGCATGAAATAATGCTTACAGGGAACATCCCAGATGTTTATGGTGTGTCCCTTCTGGGACCTGCACTTATTTTAAGAATGAGGGCCCCTTGAACCTTACATCCCACAGTGAATTGAGGGGTGGCTGTACATTTTTTTCCATTCACATAACTGAAAGTTCTAAGCCAAGGCTGTTTGCTTGGAACTTCCACCTTAATGAACATAGAGAGTTATTCATGTACAGTCATCTCTTTGCTGCAGAATGGGGGAGTCAGATAGCCCCTGTTCTTGAGCTAGGTGTGGATTCCTGAGGTGGGACCGACACCTATCGGACATTTCTGGCACCTCCTGTGAATACGACTTACAGATCTTCAAAATGAATAACAATTCAGTAGCACTATACTGTAAATGAGAGGTTACATTCTCACAATTTTCATGATTTTTTTTTTTTCTGTTAGTGAATGAGAACAGGCTGGTTTACATTACAGGCCACAAACCTGGGCATTGCTAATCCTGCTCTCAGTAGAGAAGTGTAGGCAATGGTGTGTGAGCTGAACTCATCAGCAGTACATCTCACTGATTAGTTTGCTGTAATAGATCATTCTGGGTTCCAGGCTGTTTAGCTTACAGAGCACCTGGCAGCACAGTGACATCTGCACAGAGTTTTTCTGTGTGTTCAGTTTTTCTCTCACACACCAAAAATACTGAAAGTGAAATGTCATCCTATCAAATTTCCCTTAGTGTGTGTATATATCTGCCTGCAAAATGGAAATTAGATGACTTCCATTAGAACAATGGACTGATGTGAATGGTGACATCTCTGTACCGTGCTGTACAACAAATCAAAGGGGTTGTCCGTTTCATTTACTATAGCCTAAGCAGTCTTTATAAACTTTATTGAATTTAGAAGCATAGTGTGTTTTCACATTCTTTTTATTATTATTTATATGGCCTTAAGTGATGACGTTCTGTGTAGAATATCATCCATTACTACCATAGTCGGGTGGGTGTCTTTACTATAGAAGTTATGGCCTCTTGACTAGCCTTCATGCTAAGTAGATAATTATCTAGGAGGCTATTCTTTTCTATAGTGTAGCCCCCCATCCGCCATGAACATTTACCGGACCTCCTAAGTCATGCAGTTACAAGATAATACAAGAAGCGATTACCTCACCATACATATCACCATCATACCGCTACCAAACAAATCCCACCATATCAAGATCAATATTACAATAACTTGAAAATTTTGACCTGATTATCTGCCATACACGCCCAAAAATTTAAACACCCATGTGACTGAATAAAAATTATCTATTACTGAAAAAAAAATCAATATTAAAAAAACCAAATTTTAAAGCCAATAGTGGTAATACTAGTGTACACGGGTTTGTAAACAGACGTATATTCCCTCCTTACAGGCCCAAATAAGGTATTACCCGAGTGCACAGCACTGCGACATCGTAAAGGGAAAATAAGTATTTGACCCTTTTGTGATTTTGAAAGTTTGCCCACTGACAAAACATGAACATCTATAATTTTAAGGTACCCAAAATAAAATCTAGAAGTTCACAATGTAACGAAACCCTAAAATTTTTTCATTTTTTTTACGAGAAAAAAGTATTTTAATCCCCCAAACCAACCTTAAAAGTTCTGGGTCCACAGACAGTTTAAAGCTCTAATAACTTTTTCCTGTATTAAAAAACAGTGTCTTAAAAATCCCTTTTTAAAAAACTCCGTCCACAGACTCAATTAATCATCAACTCTAACCTCTACAACATGGGCAAAACCAAAAATTTCTAAGGGGGTCGGGGTAAATCATAGACCTGCACAAAGCTGGAATGGGTACAAAAAAAAAAAAATAAAAAGCTGGGGGGAGGAAAAAAAAAAAAACTTTGGTACAATATAAGAAAATGGAAAAAATACAAAAAGACTGTCATCGACATGATCTGGGGGGCCACCAAGACACCCTTTTGGGGTATCCCTTTATATGAGGAAGGTGAGAGATCACCTAAAACTACATGGGGGAAATTTTAAATGTCTCAAGGCAGTGGGACCACGGTCACCAAAAAAAAACCATTGGTACACATTTCGCTAATGATTTAAATCCCGCAGTGCCTGAAGGGCCTTTGCTCAAAAAGGACCTGTGGGCCCCTCTGAAGTTTGCCCAAAGAACACCTGGATGATTCTGTGAGTGTTGGGAGAAGGGGAGGGTCAGTGGCAAAAATTGAGCTCTTTGACATTTAAAGGATCCCGCTTTTGGGGAAAGAAATGTGCCTAGCCCAAAAAAACCCCACCCCCATGTCAAGCAGGAGGGGAAACTTTTTTTGGTGGTGTTTCTCTGCTAAGGGTACGGGAACTTCACCGCATCAATGGGAAAATGGATGGGCCACGTACCAAAAAATTTCCTGAGTGAAACCCCCTTCCCTCCGCCGGACATTAAAAATGGTTTCGTGGCTGGGTCTCCCTGAAGACAATGACCCAAAACATACAGTGGGGAACAAAGGAGGGGCTAAAAAAGGGGGGCCCAGGCCTTAACCCATAAAAAAAACTTAAGGGGGGAGTTGAAATCCGAGTTGCCAAGGACAGCCTCAAAATCTTAATGTTTTTTGAGATGATTGAAAAAGGGAGGGACCCAAAATCCCCCTAAAAGTGCGCAAACCCATCTCACTTTAAAAAACACCGATTTGTTTTTTCCAAAAAGGGGTTTTTTGCCCCCAAGTATTAAGTTTGTTTGCAGGGGGTAAAATACGTCTTTGAAACAGAGTATTGCCCCCAACGAGCCCTTTACGTCCGAACTAGTACCTGAAAATGGGTACTTACAAACAAAGCACACTTAAAATATCCATAGTTTTTCCTTCACATTGAAAATTAGTTTTATTGAGTAAAAGGGATAGGTCCCTGATTGGGGTCACCCTTATCGGGGTGGTTAGGTAGAAAGAGTATTCTCTTTAGTAGGATTATGGGGTAAATCTGTAAGGGTATCTTGGCCTCCCCCTCTACAATCAAAAATTAAAAACAGCAAAGAATAAATATGTTTTATTCTTATACTATTAATTAGTATAAATTAAATTTGGTGATACCTTCCCTGTAGTTAAGGTGGTTAAAAGTTGGCAATAAAACCTAATAATCTACCTGAAGTTCTATTGTCATTGTGAATCTCTCCATACTGCTTATATAGTTAAATATGTATGTGCCTCCAAAATTATATGCCAAGTGAGCTCTCATCTTTCCAGTATTTTGATTGCCTTAAATTGCCCTGTTAATTTTGTGGGAGGAGCTGTGAATACTAATCTACAGATAGAAACATATTAGTACTGCAGAGAAGGCGATATACACATTTGAGTCACATTACTATGACAACCAGCTAATATTCAGAGAAAACACTGTGTGCAGCACAGATAGCATCAAGATGGGTTGAGAGTGACTCAATAAAGTCATGGTAGGTTGTCCCCGGTATCTGGGGCCATGCTGACTGCAGTGCATCCCACATCTTCTGGAGGGTGTGTGAGGGAGAATCCATAGAGCGGACACCACCATCAAAGTGGTCCTACAGATGCTCAGTTGGGTTCAAATCTGGGGAACATGAAGGGGCAGTGTAGTATTTGGTCAACTTGGTCATGCTCTTCCAACCAATGTCAGATATTTCTAGCCTTGCGACATGTCACATTGTCTTACTGAAAGATTCCATCCACCATTTTTTTAATATCTTTACATACTACATTTAAAAAAAAGGCCTGTTGCTGCTGCACTCATGGAGGCCTCACTGTTTGTCCAACTGGGCCAGGCTCTCCATTCCACTGCACCGCGTAAGGCTGTCTCTCTCACAGGGCTGGGCCTCACGGCAACCAGTGATGCTGCCAATTCATTTATGCTGTGGACCATCTACAGTGAATCGGCCTGTGAGTGTCGGCCCGATGCTTACTTAGCAGTTGTTCCTTTTAACAAGCTTGTGAAACAAAGGGGCTGACAAAACCACCATTACTGTCCTATCCGCAGCCCTGAGGGTATTCAATCATTTTTTGCACAGTAAATCTGTACATAATTGTTTGTGAGTTTAGGTTCACCTAATCTTTACTTAAAGGAGTATTCTAATATATGAAATAAAAATTAGCACGAAAAGGGCATAAAATAGCCAAATAAAAAACATCACTCATCTGATAAAAACCTCTTTAGCACTGTCACTCCAGTTCTCCCCTTTGGGCTGTGTATTTACTTGACACATCTGTATACGAACCTGACCACTGCAGCTAATAAACTGTGCACCATTGAGGTAAAGGATGTGCTATGTTAAGAGTAGAAGCTATATTTACTACTCCAAAAAAGTCACTTCTTTGGGTGTTCCCAGCTGGCTACCACAGGACAGCAAGGCTGACTCACACAGATTGATAATCAAAAATCGCTCTGAGGGATGATTTCCAGGATCTTTATTTTATAGCCAAATGTGTACATGATATGAAATATTTAAATTACAAGCCCACCGCAACCTGTAGTAGGTCATAAACTTATCTCATAATATAAACATGGGTGTGAATAATTATTTGATATACATTAATATTCATACTTCTTTCTTGAGAGTGTCCAAGAATAAATAACGTTAAAGAAACATATAAATCTCTCTATATGTCATAACATAAGCTACATCTTGTTAGTAAATTTCGGTGCCTGAACATTATCAAAGTTCAGTCTACACATCTATCATGAACATACAGGATTTAATTGGCACAGATTTATGTTTTCTTAAAACAGTGCATGTAAGAAAAATGTCCCGTCAATTACCTCAAAACTAGCTCTAAAAAATTCAAGGTTACAATATGTTGAGAATAAGATATATTTCTTCAGCCTGAAAACATCTTAAAGGGAATCTGTCGCCAATTTCTTTTTTTTATTTATTAAATCAAGACCCTGATCCATATTCTTTTCCTCTCAGTCGTTTTTATTTCCTGATTATATATTTATCTATTCGGCCCTCTATATATGATTGTGGGAAAGGCATTATTGCTTGCACTGCTTTCACAGCAGTCAGAGAGATACTTTACAGCAGCTTCATGCACATAGGATTCTTAAGACAGATTCTGTCCCATAGACTTGTATAGGAGAGTTTTCACTGTGAAGGGAGGGGAGAGGGGGAGCTGTGACATCTCCTCTTGTGACTGGTGGATTCTGTGTTATCTGTACATAATGGTGTCTCCTTTCAATTTGACTCTGCTTTTACTGATAATGAGTACACTGCTGAACAGCTCTCTAAACAGAACAGGAAGTTTCAGACGATTATTAGGTTTAGTGGCCAAAGTGAAAACTGCTGGACTTAAGAATTATTAAAAATACTGAAAGTGATATGAAAAATTAAAAAAAACATAACCAAAAATTCCTAAAAAAATTTGTTTAACATAAAAATGTGTTTTAAACAATAAGTCATTTTTTGATGTCACATCTTTAAAGAAACATTTAAATAGAATTAAGAACATACAAGATGGAGTCATGTTAGGTCTCTAGAATATACTATAAGAGCTATGATGGGTATATGAGCATGTCACCACTGCTAAACAGAGACCAGCAAGGACCAGGGTTATGAATGATCTATGAGATAAGTAATTATATTTTTGATATTTAATCCAGTTGTGACGTCCACCATTTATGTATGGCGGATGTGCACCAAGGCAATATGGTGCAGTGTTAGGAGCTAAGCTAGTTCTGAATGCTGCGAGTGCCAGTTATGTGATAAGGCTGACATCTGTTGGCAGCAGATAGGATCATAGATAACTCTCAGATGTCATTGTTAATAGCCCTACAAATTTAGTAGCAACTGTATATGGAGTAGCCTAAGGATAGGCTATCCCTTTTTCTTGGAGGGATTTTACCACAAATCAAAATTCCCTGCACAAGGCCCTCGCAGCTAGCGGCATGAGAATGAAAAGGGCGGCGCCTGGGGCCATCCTCTCCATTCACTTCTATGGGGGCTTCCGAATATAGATAAGCTCAGCCACTAAGCAATATTAAGAAACTTCCATAGAAGTGAATGAAGAGAACGGCCACAAGTGCTGCCCTCCTCATTCCCATGCACGGTTGTCTCACAGGTATCTGGGAGCGACCTGTGCAGGGGTTATTACCTTGTGGTAAAACCCCTTTTAAGACTGGAGAACCCTTTTAATTATCCCCTGTATAAATGGGAACTTTAGAAATTCCCCTTTTTAGACCAAGTTTTTTCTCTACATATTTTGGGAAATGTATTTAATTCCCTCTAGTGAATAGTGAACATATGTAAATGTTTTCATGAACATTTTCACAGTTGTCCATGGCTAAATGTACAGTACAAGTTAAACGTCTGGAGATACCTTTTTATTCTATGTTTTTTGTTGTTGTTTTTTTTTTTTCATTTTCTACATTATAGATTGATGATGAAAAAATGAAAACTATGAGAGCCTCATGAGAACCAGTCCTTTTGAGAGACAGTTTGATGATAGCATTGGATGGATTTCATAACTGCACTTGAATTCTTGACGTTTTCTAGACTGATTGACCTTCATGTCTTAAATGAATGATGGATTGCGGTTTCCTTTTACTTGAATGGGTGCTTCTTGCCATTATGGTTAGAACGTGCTGCACAATAACTTGATGTCCAACACTTATGAAAATAATTTAAGGCTAGTCTACACTGAGTGAAAATGCTTCAAATCAGGAGCATTTTCACATAGTGAACGTGCTTTCTGTGCAAGAAGCAGTGAATTTTGGATTCCGACGACCAGAATTGGGGTTCAGTTCGACGGCCTAACATATACAACATGTCTATATTCCTGGTTTGAGTTCGGAACCCTCAGTAAAAAATCTGTGCTGTGTAGACTACAACACAGATTTTCTATTGAGGGCTACATAGCGATGGGTATAGTCGGATTTTCAGTGGATTCAAAATACTGAATCCGCTGAAAAACTGACAAAATCCATTGTTGACATAGCCTAAGAGTGCTTTCAACCAGGGCGTTTTTTGGTGCGGTTTTTGAAATGATTCCAGGTGACTACCTCATAAAGATTAAACAAATGCCAAGAGAGTGCAAAGCTGTGATCAAAGCAAAAGGAGGATACTTTGAAGAATCAAAAATATAAGGGTATTGTCACACGGCATCTTTTGGGCCGTTTTTTTAGAGCATTTTATGCACTGGAAAACGGCCCAAAATCAACCTCAGACAAGTTTCAAATCAATCCTCATTGAATGTAAAATACGCCTTGTCATTCACATGAAGTGTATTTAACAAGCATAATTACATATTTATAATTGACATGACGATTCTTGAGACGTTTTTCGCTTGTAAAATCCCGATAGTCAATAATGGGTATAGGATTTTTCAAAAAGGCTTCAAAATACGCCTCTAATCAGGCATTTTTTTAAGCTGATTTGGAAGTGTAAACTTAGGGTATGTTTACACGGCTTATTTTGGGGCGCATTTCGCCGTGTACTGCGTTTAATACGCGGGGAAATGTACCCCATAATTACGGTAATCCATAGCTCTCATAGAGAACTATGGATTACGCCTCCTCTCCCCGCTCATACAATACGATCATATTGTACGCACGGGGAGATAAGTGACATGTCAATTACTTGCAGCGATTACGCACCGCGAGTAATGCATGTCTACGGGGCTGGCGGGCAGCTGGTCCCCCTCCCCCGCCTCGGGAGTATGCGCTGATCAGCGCGAGCTCCCGAAACACAAGATGTACTGCGGCGCGTACTGTACATGCCGCACCACATCGTGTGAACATACCTTTAAAATAAAAAAAAACGCTGTGTGAACAAACCATAAAACATATTCTGTTTTAACACTTTTTTGTTTACTACTTAATTCTATTTGTGTTCCTTCTTCAATATGAATCTACAATGTAGAAAACTTAAAGAAACAACAACAAAAACTATGGAATGAAAAGGTTCACACTTATGACTGGTACTGTATAAAAAATGACTGTTTTGGCATATATATTTGTAGGATATCAGCAGAACGAACAGCAAGAACAGGAATTGTTGGTGTCGCCTTAAATAAAAATGGTCTTCATCTTTCTGAGGGGAGGGATTTCCTGTGTCAAAACTGGACAACAAATCACAGCAGAGCAACTGATTATCCCTGGACATACTGATTTGGATTTAGATGTGCACCAGTTAGAAGAGAGTCTGAATATTCTACGTCTTGTGGGCATATCAGCTATACAGGAATGTTTTGTCTGAGTTCATCACAAACTTTCCAGAAACTGAGGCATGCTTCGTGTGTTTAGCTCTGCATAGAAATTAATCCACAGGACGAGTGAAATATCAGAATGTAAATGCTGAACCTAATACATTGCATGTCTGGCAGAAGTGTCTTATTACACAGCACTTTACTTTTTACTGAATACAAAACAGGAAAAGTTTGTTCTATATATATTTTCAAGGGCTTAAGGGTTTGATCATTAATCAAGAATCTTAGGTGAGTGCTACTGGTATGAAAACTTTTCTATAATACATCATCTTGTAAAATAAAAACTATTCTTAGCTGCAGGTATCAACCAACTTCACTTAATTTTTAGGCTTTGTTGAGATCTGTGGTGACGGTTCCATTCAAAACCTCCTTTGCATTTAGTTTAGGAATGACATAAAAAAAATAGCACGACAAGTAGCGCGTTTTTTTCATCTGGCTGTAACCAGGAGGACCCGTAGTAATCAATAGAGTCCGTCGGGGCGCGATCAGTGTCCATTGTCAAACGGATCCTTTTGTGTCTGTTTGAACCTCTGCGACGGGGGTTGCAAAAGGATCCTCTGACGCAGATGTGAACCCAGTCTGCATTTGTAACCGATCATGAATTAAAATGATATATATATACGTTAATTTCGAACTCTAAATAATTCAAATGGACTAAATAGTTTTAAGAATAGACAATATAAAGTAAAAATTTGAAACATATGCAGAAAAAAAGTCTAACTGCTAGTTAGTAATGATTCTATGTTTTTCAAATGTTTCAATGTTAAAGGAGTTGTCTCCCCACAGGTTTCAAAGAATGCATGAAAGAAAGTCTCTGTCACTTCCTGGTTCATACTAATTTGCATAAGCTCCATGCTTGTACAGCTACATTGTGCTTCAGAGCTAATTAGATTAGATTAGCTTCTCAAACTACTGGAAGGACTTCTTATCTGATCCCCAAAACAAAAGCCCTAATTACAGAGCTGTTTACTTGAGATAAAACAAGCTTTTACTGTCTGGCACACAGGACACTGACTGACACTGCAGAACCCGGTGATGACCACTCTCTGTTATCTCATTGAACAAACAGCCCCAGGAGATTTGTTTACAGGTCAGTTTACTGAGGGAACTAAATAGCCATGGATAAAATAAATTCACGTTATTCACTTTAAAAATCAAAGGAACAATGCAAATATATTTGAAAAATTGTCTTTATTTAGTGTTCCTAGCAATTAGTAAATGCTATTCTTTTAAGCGAGTACAACCCCTTTAATGTCTCAGTTTTGCCCCTCTCTCCAATTTCGGACCATTCCTACTTGGCAGACACCGCACAGCACATTTGAATGCTTTTTTTTTAAGTACGGTATGTAATTTTCTTAAAATTTTCCAATACTTATACATACAAATCCAAAATCACTCACCCCAAAACCCATAAAAAAAATTTTGTACGTTTTTTAAATAAAAAACCTACTTTCTAAAAATTTTAACACCTTTTTTTTTAGCAATTAAACATGTTTTTGTGTCTCTGATTCAGCCTTGACGGGGAGGAGGATAAGTCATAAAGCTAGTCAAACGGGTCACTCTTTTCCCAGTGAAATCACTAACCCCAAAAAGGGGGGGGGAGGGGGGGGGGAAACGTTTTTTCAATGTCGGGGCCCAAATGGGGAAAAGTGGACCAAACCCAAACCCAGGAGGCAGATCTCAAATATAATAGATTAATGGAAATTTCTAGTGATACAAAGTAAATAATGCATAGCAAATTACCTCGGTAAGTAATATCCTCTCCTGCACTGCTATATTTAATTTTCTATGGAAGCCTAGTACCATCAATGTCATAAAAGTGCGGGTCTTACCTCTTGGGGAAAATTGGGGGTTTTTTGGGGCCTTTTCTGGTTATAGGCCCCAAGGGGTAGGACCCGCAACTACCGAAAATTAAAGGCATCCAAACAATATCCCCTCAATTTTTGGGAAGGGCAAAATCCTTTTATCTGTATTCTTAAAAACTGGCCAATGTAACGAGGGGCCTGCAGCCCGGGGCCCCGGGCTGAAAGGCGCACTCTTGTTCCGATAACGCGGGCCGCCCCGGGTGGGGGCCCGCGCCGCGTGGGGCACCCCACGCCCCCGTGTGCACCCCCGCCCCCGCAATTTTTTCCCATCTCCCCTGACCCCCGCCCCCCGGTCTGTGTGTGCGGCCGGTGCAGCCCAGGGCCCCCTTTTAAGGCCGCGCGTGGGGCCCTCTTGAAAAATTTAAAAAGGGCCACGCGCCCATAATTGAAAAACTTGCCGTGTCCCTAATCTATGCCCAAACCCTCTTCCGGGCCCCCCGGCCGTTTCCCCATAGCCCTCTGACCTATCAAGGAAGCCCTGTCTACTTCCCGGTTCTCTATCCTGTGTTACCATTTCTCCCCGGGTTTGGGTTTAAACCGGCCCACAAACCCTTTTCCCCTCCCCCCTGCCCCGCCCTTTTGGCCTGCCCCCTGACTATTTTTTGGCCTCCCGGGATCTTACCGCGCTTTTCCTTTGGGGCAAACCCCCGGCCAAGCAAGTCACATCAGGGGTAGCACCTGGTGGAATCCCTCCGCACCCAAGCCCAATCCCGCTTTGCGGCGGGCTCTGGTGAACCCCGGGGCCCCAACTTGACTCCTTTCCCCCTGGTGGGGGCTTCCGCCTCGCTTGCGGTGGCCCAGGGATCCACAGCCCAGGACCGTTACATTTTGGAATGGGCCCATGGATCCTGCCAAGGTTCCTTTTACCCACCCTGGAAGATTTTACGTCCACCGTTGCCCAGCATTTCCCAAAGCAGCTGACGCAGCGGCACAGCAGCTGGATCAGCTGAGCCCCGTTGCAGAAAGCTTGTCCCCTCCCAAGGAGTCTCCCCCTCATCCCCGGGCCAGTTCCCTGAAACCTCCCGTCGCCCTCGCCCCCTTTGGGGGCCCCCTAAGTCCGGCTACGCCCCCTCAAAGGTTCGAGGGAGCCCTGAAACAAGCAGGGGTTTATTACTCATGCTCATGCACGGGGAAAGAAAGGGCCCGACCTTTTCCCCCCGCCAAACCCGCGCAAAAGTGGCGTTTGCCCTCACCCTGCTTTTCCGGGGGAAAGGTTTTTTTCGGGGGGGCGTGGGAAAACCCCCCTTTGGGATGGGGGGTTACCCCTCTGGAGGGCCCCTGCAGGCCTTTTTTAAAGGGGGTTCCGTTGCTTTTTCAAAAAACCCCGGGCACGGGCTTCGTCGGGGGGAAACCCGCACCTCCTGAACTTACGCCAAGGAAAAACCCCGGGTGGGGGGGAAAATACGCCACCAAGTTCCGTATTTTTGGCCTGGGAAAGCTGCCCCTGGAATGAGGCCGGCCCCCTGTGCCCCTTTCAAAAAAAGGCCCTTTCCTAGCCGGGTAAGCATCCCCGGCCCGGGAAAGGGGAATTTCCGGCTTCGTTCTTGATTTGGATCCACCTGGCCACGGGGGATTGATGTGCTTTCTCTGAAGAAAAGAAAAAGCTCCCCCAAAGGAACGCGACTCTGCTCGACCTGGGTCATTTTTCCGCCCCTTGGGCTTGGTATTCCAAAGCCTCCTGAAACCACCCCCTTTGCTTCCAGGAGGAGCCCATGAAGGTGCCCCGTGCGCACTCTCAGTAAAAGAGCGTCCCCGAGCCGCCCCTTGAAAAACCTATGTCTGTACTGGGGCAAGCCCCAACACTTCTTAAAGGGAGGGTTCCACTTGGGCCCGCCCGGGGAAAAAGCGCGCACCTAGGGCAGGGGGGGAGAGGCGCCCGGGGGGGTATGAACACCCCTCCCCCCACGTCAAACCCATCCCGGGTTTGGCAGATAACTTCAAAGTTCGGGGAGTAAAAGATTAAAGCCTCTCCCCCTTTTTTGGGACTCCGGGCTCGGGGGGAAATTTTTTATGGATGCCCCCCCCTGGGGTGGGAAGTTTTTGCCTTCCCCCCGTTTGCCTCGTTAAGCCCTGGTGACTCTTGGGTGAGTGGGGAGGCCCCTGCCCCGCCCCATATCCGGTACCTTTCGGAGCCCGTTACTTGCTTTGTGGGGGAACCCCAAAGGGGCGAAGAATCGTTTTTCTACGTATTACCCCACTTTTTCGTTGTACCTTTTGGGGGTTCCCTTTGGCTGCAATGTCACCCCCCAGTCTTGGACTGGAAGAGGGCGAAGTTAAAAAAGGGACAGGACTCCCCACCCTCGTTGCCCTGTCTGCACCCCCGCCCGGGGGCGTCCCCCCTTTGCCCCCTTGAAGCCGTTCCCCGGGGTTCCCCTGCGAGGTCCCAAAAGATTTCCCCGGGATGTTTCTCCGAAAAACAGGTGACTTTTGCCCCCTTTCCCGGCCCACGATTCCCCCTATCGCCCTGTTCCCGGGAAACGACCCCCCCTGTCGAAGAGAAAAACCCACTGTCGGCCCCCGAAAACCCAAAGGGCCCAGGGTCAGATTAATACAGGAAAAACCTCAAGAAAAGCTTTATCCGCAAGTCCTTTTCCCCAAGTTTAAACAGGTTCTTCTTTGGGGGGAAAAAGGGAAAAGTTTGGCTCACTTGACCCTTGCATGACCCCGGGCCCGGTCTGTATAAGATTAGGGTAAAAAAAACGCTACCCACTGCCCCTTGGATCCGGAGCTCTTCGACCGACTTGGGGGGGTTTGGATCTTCAAAAACGGGATTTGCAAAGGGGCCTAAAACCTTATCTGTTATCCAGAAGCGGCGAGTGGAAGAGGCATTCAAACACCCCGGAAACCCGGGCTTTTCGAATCCCTTTATTAGGGCCCCTTCGGCTCTGAAATGCCCCTGGGGTGTTTCGGGGCTTGGGAAAGGGACATCTTCGGGGCCCCTCTTATATTGTGCGTGGTCGTGTATTTTGGCGACATATTGATCTTTTCCCCTTTGATCTAATTTTTACCCACCTGGTTTTTTGGGGTCCCCCGAAAATTTGGGTCCTTTTTAAAAGGTCCCCCCCCCCCCCCCCCCTTCCCCGGGAAAAAAAAAAAAATCCGGGCCCCCTCCCCTTTCCCCGAAAAAAAAAAAAAAAAATTGGAAAAAAGGAAAAAAAAGCCCAAATTTCCCCCCTGACCAGCCTCCCCTTTCCTGGAAAATATTTTTTTTCCCCCCCAAAAGGGACTTCAAAGGCCCCGGCCAAAACAGTGGGCCGCCCCCTGCAGGGGGGGCCGGGCCCAACTTTTCCTTGGGGGCCTTTAAAAAGGGTTTTCCTAGGGCTTTGCATTTTATTCCCGCCAGTTTTTTCCACATTTTCTCGGACCTAGTGGCCCCCTTTGGGGCCCTTACTAAAAGTTGGCAATCCGGGGGTGGGGCCCACAAGCGGCCAAAGATCCCTTCTCCCCCCTCAAGGGGGCCCTTTTGCATCGGCTCACTTTTTGTCCCCGCCGGGAAAACGCAGAAAAACCGTTTTTTCTGGAGGGGCCCTTTTCTTTCCTAGGAGCAGGGGCGGTGTCTCTCAGAGGGAACCCAAAGGGGAAATTTTGGGTTTCACGGCGGGTTCTTCTCGAAAACTTTCTCTCCGCGGAAAAGAATAAAACCCTTGGTAAAGTGAGTTTTGGGCCCTTTAAAATTTGGGGCCCCTTAAAGAGTGGGGGTCTTTGCTTAAAAGGGGCCCGACATCGGTTACCCATTTTTTTTCTTTTTTTTTTTAATTTTTTTCCTTTTAACCACAAGAATCTGGTGTACCCCCAGACGGCTCAGCCCCTTTCCCCCCGGGCCGGCTCTTTTGGGCCCTTTCTTCTTCTCGGGGGTTAAATTTTCCCACGATCCATTTCCGCCCAGCCGAGAAGAACACCCACACCCGATGCCTGTCACGGCGTGGGGACGTGGTAGGGGGGGAGTCTCCCCCTTCCCACTCTTTCCCCCCCCAACCGTCTAATCACCAATTTGGGTCCGGTAGATTTACGGCAGATACCTCTGGGCAAACCCCATTGCGTCCATCTCTTCGGAGGAGAATCCTGAATGGAGTCATGGCTCCGGGGTTGGGCCGGGCCCCCCGGGAGGCCCCGGAAGACGGGCCCCCAGGGTCATTGGTCGGACTTTTCGGTGGGCCCCAAACCCAAACAGGATGTAAGGAAATTTTTTGGGCCCCGTTTCCTTTGTGTTGGGCGCAACAAGACACCTCACCTCAAGCCGGCAGGATTTTCTCCTTCCCCTTTCCCGTTCCCGGGCCGTCCCTGGTCCCAGATTGCCCTGGACTTTATCAGGATCTCCCAACCCTCGGGGGGTAATACTGTCTTTTTGGGGCATCGCCCAAACGCCTTTTTCAAAAAATGGCGCCCTTTTGTTTCCTTTTCCCGCACTACCGTTTAGACCTCGTCTGGGAACCCCCTTCTTCCTGCGTGTCTTTTGCCTGCATGGCCTTTCCCGACACATTGTGTCCCAAACGCGGAGTTCAATTTGTCCCCGTTTTGGCGGTTCCCCTCTTTCCCACTGAAGTGGATTTGGGCTTTTCCTCCGCTTACCATCCCCAGTCGAACGGGGATGGGAGAAAAAAATTAACCAGTTTTTAGAGAAATTTTCCTTTCGTCATTTCGTCTCGGCCCCGCAAAATGATTGGGGGAGATGTTACCCGGGCCGAATTCCGGGCCCCCAATTCCTTGGACCCCTGGTTCTAGGGCCCCTTCTCCATTTTTCGTGGGGTATGGGCTACATCCCCCCCCCACCCTCCCCCCTGTCATCGGTTCAGATGTTCCTGCTGTGGAAATCCCTGATCCGGACTTGAAGTTCCCTTTTTGGGGAAAAGCGCAAACAATCTTTTTCTCCCGGGGCCCCCGCCGGGGTGAAGTCAGGGTTGGGAAAAAAACCCCGGAGGGCTCCGGGCCCCCCGTTTTAACCCGGGGAAAAAGGGCTGGTTGCCTCCAAATATGTTATCTAAGGATTTCCCTCCTACAAACTGGGTCCCCGGTTCCTTGGCCCTTTTGAAATCTTGGGAAAAGAAAACAAGCCGGTGGCTTTTCAAGTTTCCCGGGTTCCCCCCCCCCCCCGATGGGGTATTCCCAACTCCCTTTCCCTGTTTCCCCACTAAAGCCAAGTCATCTTGAACAGGTACGTTCGGAGGGTGGGCTCCCCCTGCCCCCGGGGGCCGATGCCTCGGGCGTCTTTTTCCCTAAAGGGAAATTCTGGGTATGAAAGAAGACCAAAAGGGGGAAAAGTTAACCCTTTTTTGATTTTATTGGAAAGGGGGGCGGTCCCGAGGAAAATCGTTTGGGGGCCGGAGGAGAACATCATGGACCTAACTTACTCCCGAGATTTTTTCAGGGCAAAAGGAGGGGGAGACCTTTTGGGGGGGGCACTGTCCACGAGGGCGCTGCAGCCCGGGGGCGGCTTTCAGGGGGCACTCGTTCCCGAAAAACGCGGGGTGCACCGGGTTTCGGGCAGCGCCCCGCCCGTGTGGGACCCCCGGCCCCCCAAATCTTTCCCAAACTACCTTTCCCCTCCGGGCTGTGTGCGCGGCCGGTGGGGCGGCCGCCCTGGCCCCTTAGGGCACGCGCGCCGGGCCCCCCAAAAAATTTTAAAAACCAGCGCGCCCCTAATTTAAAAACACCTGCCCCGTCCCTATATCTTGGGCCCACCCCTTCCCCCCTCCCGATTCCATAGCGCTCTGACCTATGCAGGAAAACCCTGTCTACGTTCCGGTTCTCTTTTCCCGTGTCCCCTTTTCCGGGTTATCGTTTACCGGGCCCGAACCTTCGCTGCCTCCCCACCTTAAGGCCCGCCCGGGTACGATTTTCCTTTCCCATTCTGTACCGCGCTTTTCCTTGGCTACCCCCGAAAACAAAGTCACACCCGGGGGAGCGACCTGGTTGGGGAAACCCCCCCGCCCGCAAATCCATCCCGCTTTGCGGCGGGGTCTGGTGAACACCGGGAACCCCCTTAGACTCCCCCCCCCTGGTGTGGCTTCCGCCAACGCTTGCGGTTTGGGCCCCGGGGGTCCACCGCCCAGGACCGTTACAAAACCCAAAAAGGGGTTTAAAAAAAACCCAAATGGGGTTTTGTGCTTTCCTGCAAATTTTTAAACTTAAAAAAGCTCCCGCCCCATTGGGAAATTTGCAATGAAAAAGGCGCCGCCACTAAATAGAGTGAAATTTTCAGGGTTAAGGGCAGCAGATAAAATCACTGCTCTATCTATAGGAAAAATGTTACTTTAAAACCCCCCAAAAACAGACTCCTAACATGTTTTGCTGTGTACTGGCATCTTCAGAGGTTTTAGGGAAATGATTGGGGCAACTCAATCTGTGCAAAGTCAGTCATTTAGTGATGTGACTTATGGCCAGCTTATGTCATTCCTAACCACTGTATCAGAACATGTTTCTTTTAGCTCTATCAGGTACATAAAAGGAGTTGTCTCGCCATGTTATTTCACAGAGCCAAAAGTAGCTTCAGATTCATGCATCCTGTCTCTTCCTGGTCAGGCTTTGGGTGGTTCTATAGCAGTGTTTGGTATATGAGCTCAGTATTGATAGCTCTTCCAATTGCACTGACTTGAGAGCAGAGCTAAAATTACTCTCCTTTGTTTGAGAAAACACACTGTTCTCAAACTGCCAACAGTCTTGTGTGCCAACCTGTGGTGACGTCACTCCCTGCTATTAGATAAGACAAAGAGCAGAGAGTGCACGTCGATAACCAGAGAACCTGTGTACACTCAGAGCAGATACAATCAATTTTATCTCTTAAACAAGGCAAAACAAACGCAGCAATATACAG
The DNA here is from genome assembly GCA_025379985.1 of Phyllomedusa bahiana. NCBI lineage: Eukaryota > Metazoa > Chordata > Amphibia > Anura > Hylidae > Phyllomedusa > Phyllomedusa bahiana. The sequence continues at coordinate 288,973 of JAODAL010000593.1, forward strand.
TAATAACCCGTTATCCATCGCTTTGTTATCCATCATTTCACAGTTACATCACCATCAGTATTGAAAAAAAAAATCGTTATCTGTCATTTCGCTTCACAGATACATCACTTCACATTCAATATCCGTGAGTATGCAATCATCCCTTATTCACTATCAGCTACTTTAGTTGGTTCCATAAAGCCACATCATCTTTTACTGTTTCCCGCTACAATGTTCTTTATGCCTCGTTACATTACAACATTATACTGTACAGTAATTTTTTTTTCTGCCTCGTTATTCGTTGTTTCATTATCCATCACACTTTTCTGGAACGTAACCCCAGCTGATAATAGGGTATCCCTGTATTTGCAAAAAGTCTTCATTTACCATTTCCTACATGTCTAAAGCTAATCTATGTAGTGAGGCAACCCCTCTAATGCTAAGAACAAGTTCTTAATACTGAACCCAACTGCTACTTGTGGACAGCATAGTCTAGAACAAATGCAGTTCAACGTGGGGATGTCATCAGCAAAGTCCTTTATTAAATTCTTCCTTCTTCCCAATTAAAGGGGTACCAGTAGCTGTTTGATTAGCCTTTAACATATATGTAAAGGTAAAAAAACACTGTTACTAAATACATTCCTGTTTTGATCTTGGCTCATTTCAGAGATACTGCAGGTTTTCTCTACTGCTTTTTTTCAGCTAGTTACCTAAGTTACCTTTGTGCTCTAGCAGTGGTGTAACATCACTTTATAGTATATCTTATCAGCAAGGGGAGCAGGTTGATCTAAATATCATGGTGTGATTCTGTCATATCCTTTCCATCTGGGATCAGATTCCTTTCTGCTGCCTTAGTCACTCAGGCAAGTGACCACCGCCTTTTCATACCAGTACCGAACAGTGCATAACATCCTCCTATTATTCTTAATAATATAGAGAGTCCTATATTTCCATTACTTGTATGTGAGAAAAATATAGTCAATCTTTAGGCTTCTATAAAACTGCGATATTTCCAATTGGAAAAAAAAGTCAGTGATTATAACACAGATTGTTATAATAAAGCAGAGCTGTATTGACACTTTTGCATTGTTTGGTAATCTGTCAGACATAGGGGTGTGACCTGAAACCAGAAGGATCACTATTTCTGGTCTGAAGGTGTAGGTTTCGATGGCAAAAGGATTAATGACGTATATACCATTAGCACTGAATCACTGGTGTGTTGTTTAAGAAATCACAATAAATGGTTTTAATTTTTATGAATGAGATGCTGAACACAGTATGTAATCCTGGTTAGGTTTTACAATTGTTTATTATATTCATACTGAGACCAGTGTTTGTCATTCAGAAGGGAGTTACCCATAGTAAATTATAAATTACTGTATATGGTCTTTTAAAGTCATTAGGTTCTGTACGCATTGCTATACTACAGCTCCGAAGAGATGCTGTAAACTATAGGAGTGTTTAAACCATAATATAGATTATAAAATTCAGCAAATTCAGACTGGCCTAATGGAGATACTGGCTTACAAAAATCCTGGAAAGAGGTTAAGGCATTTTACTGTGTGGTTTATTCTGGGAACTCCTCACATGTATTCATGACACGCAGTGTCGGACTGGGGCATCTAAGGCCCACAGATGGAGTTGATTCTAGGGGCCCACCAGTTGAACTGTTTATGGGCCCATCGGTGGAGTTTATTTTAAGATGCTACAGCTACTGTAAATGACTGTACACATGTCCAATACTGCCTCTTGCTTTTTTCCTCTCTTTCTATGATTTTTTGCCACTTCTGAGGATGTAGATGCAGTTAAAAAACAACTCCCGGTAATCCCTGCTCAGGGGCCCACAGGGGACTCGTCTATACCCCTGTGGGCCAGTCCGAGCCTGATGACAGGTCAAAGATAATGGCATTTAAAAATTAGGTCAACTGTATTCCTGAATGCTTTTACATACATCAGGGGTCTCAAACTTGGCTGGGCAAATGGTAAAAAAGCTGATGAGCCACATTCCTTCCATATCTGAAACAATACAAAACTATTGCCAAGGTCATTAGATGCGGCAATAGCCAAATATTTGTTACATAGTAGATAAGGTTGGAAAAAAGACACTTGGTATATTGAGTCCAACCTATAGCCCTACAGTGTTGATTGAGAGGAAGGCAAAAACCCCTGTGCGTATCGCTATACGCCGGCTATTTGAAAACGCGCATACTTTCAACGGCGCTCACACCAACTCTCACTTTCTCCGGTGCATAAGCGCCAGAAAAAAGTGACATGAACTTCTTTCTCCTGTCGCTCAGTATGCGGCAGGGAATATGTCTGAAAATCATAGCATTCAATGAGTGCTATGATTTTACCGTATTTGCAGAGCATACTCTAGGCATATTGCAGCGCAATTATACCCCAGAGTATACTCCGCAAATACGGCGTGTGAACATCCCCTTAGGCTTTTGGCTGTCATGGCATTCCTCACCACCTCGCATTAGAAGAGTAGGGTAACCATAGAGGACACAGGGAGCCCCCTCCTTATATAAAATCCCTTAATGCCGCAGTCGCTTTTGACTGCTGCATCTAAGGGTATGTTCATACAGCATTTCTGGATACGATTTCAGGTCCGTGTTGGATCAGAAAATCGAATCCAAAAACTGCATTGAACGGATCCAACACGGATCCAAAACAGCAGCGGGTTTGTTTGGATCCGATTGGATGCAGCAGGGTCGTACCTATACTTTTTATAGGTCTCCGGGCTGTGTCTTTCGGACCAAGAATTGAATGTCAATTTTTTTGGAAAGGATCCAAAAGACGCAATGTAAACATGCTTCGGCGATCACTCATGTGAACGCCGATATGTGTTTTACATTGCGAGCAATGTAAAACATACTGCTGATTGTTACTGTATGTGCGTGTTTGGGTCCATCTGGTCAGACCCAAACACGCATATAAAAGCATATGTTCACATGAACCCAAAAAAACATACCCTAAAGGGTTAAACAGCCAGGACCTGCATGCTCTGCCATCAGCCAGCTCCCTGCTGTCCCATTGATGTCTTGAGATCTCTGGTGGCCCATGGGACATAGATGACAGCCTTAGGAGCCTCATGCGGGCTGTGTGTTTTAGACCCCTGACATACAATGCTAGCTTGTATATTGAATTTTTACTTTATTACTACTACATTGTTACTTTACTAGTTTTTTTTAAACTAAAATCATGGACTCAGCAATTGTCATCATCTTGAATAAATGAAAGGGAAATGAACACCACGAGGTAAAAAAATAAATATATTATACTTGGCTTTGAGGATCAATATTTATATTTATAATGAATGTAACTTTTTCAAAGTCCTGAGTATGAATACAAATAGTTAACAACCACATCTATTTTTCTGTCAGAAAAATGACATCTGGAATGTAGTTCATCAGGATCACATCTGTGAATACTGTTAAACCCCTACCTCCCAAGTATCCTATTTTGGAGGGACAGTCCCTATTTTTAACCCTTGTCCCTCTGTCCCTCTTAGCTCTAAAAATGTCCCTCTTTTTCATTTGGGAAATAGTCAGTTTATTGACGCAAATCTATCTGGCTTTAAAAAGTATGTGATGGCTTCCTCGTTGTATATTAGATAACAACTTACTTTATATTTCATCATTGGATACAATGCAATCCTGAAAATGTGTCCCTTTTTGGATGTCTAAAAAGTTGGCATGTATACATTTGGGTGTGGTTAGAGGTGTGTCTTGGTGTGATGTCATGTGTTTGTGTGTGGTTGGAGGCGTGGCCTGATGTGTCCCTCTTTGCAATCTCTAAAAGTTGGGAGCTATGCTGTTACCTAGCAGCCATGATAAGAACACATAGAGCCACATGTATGAAAATTGTAAGTCTAAAACTCACTTTGTTGCCCATAGCAACCAATCAGAGCGCCCCTTTCATTTTTCCAGAGCACTATATGAAATGAGAGGGGCACTCTGATTGGTTGCTATGGGCAACAAAGTGAATTTTAAACCTAGACAGTTTTCATACATGCGGCCCTATGTGTTCTTATCGTGGTTGCTAGGTAACAGTAATTGAGAGAGAAGAACCATAAAGAAGGATCTTTAAAGCGTTGTCTCGCTACAAAGAATTTAAAAA
>JAODAL010000594.1:0-292926 GCA_025379985.1 Phyllomedusa bahiana
CATTTTAAAACGCATTTGTCCACTTTCAATCGGCCCTGCAAATCATTGCAAAAGTCACAGTTTTAGTTTGTCGTCTGGTTTCAACTCCTAAAAAAAGATGTAGGAGATGTGTGCGACTTAGAATCCAGATATAAGATACACCATACCATGGTTTATGGCACCTGTAGTTCCATACTAGTCAGCCTGGTTGACTTTTTGGCCGTGTTCAGACGGCTTATTCAAGCCGTAATTGCGAGCCGGATTGCGCTCGCAATTCCGGCTTGAATAAGGGGCGGGGCGGGGGCGCTGCCCCTCCGGCCCCATAGACTTGCATTACCCACGGCGTGTATTGCGCCTGGATAATGTGCAAGTGACTTTCTCCCCGCCCGGCGGATTCGCCGAGCGGGAATGAGCGACGGAATCCACTGTGCTCTATGAGAACTGTGGATTACCGTAATTACTGCGACGGATTGGCGCCGTACTGCAGCGCAAATCCGGCGCGCAGTACGGCGCCAATCCGCGTCGAAATAAGCCGTGTGAACGGCCCCTTTAGGAGTACGCTCATAGCTTGAATCCTGTTGACTGTCGCTTCTGAAGTTTTTAGGCCGCCCAGACTTTTCCCATGATGCCCAAAGGTTTAGAATTGCTTTACCCAATGTGAAAAGTAACTTGTTGGGTGAAGCAAACATGGTGCAAGTATGTTTTTTTCACATTTCACCTATGGCAGAGTGACCTCAGGCGGTCACATGGGTCTGCCACTACGTGAAGTACAGCAGGTCACGTGCTAGGGACATGTCACCGTGGGCCTGGTCTCTATGGGGGGAATCAGCGATTGTGGGTGAGCGACAGTAAGTTCCTAACACTGGTACGTAGTATGGCTGATACCCAGCCATTGTGGACCGGCTTTTCCTAGAACGGCTGTAGTGCGGGTGGGAGGCTGTTCCCATGTTCCAGGTCTTACCAGGCCTATAAAAAGCCTGTCACTCCAGGTGTCCAGGTGGTGTGGTCGGCTGCCTGGAGCTGAGAGCAACAGAGTAGCTGAGGAGAGGCTCTTACCCTGCAAGGCTTGATGGAAGCCTGTATCATACTATACTGGGAGACTACAGTGCTGGTGGGTCTGGACAGTAGGTCCAGACCATGGTAAGAGAGGGACTTTTTTGTGTGGAGTCAGAGGCCAGATGGCATAGGGTTTGATTGTTTGTTTCTGTTTTCTGCTGTGCTGTAAACCTGTACCTGAATACTAATTGAGGCCAGTTGGACCAAACTGTGTGCCCCGTGTGACATATGTGCCATAACCGTCTCACAAAGGACGGCAATCCATGAGCTAATGACCCCTGGATTGTCAAAGATGGCATCCAAGTGCGGGTGAGGCACTACACACCACACTTAGAGTTTTTCGGTTTCCCGGTGTATTCAATGGTATGGTCAGTATACCAATAAAAAGTACACCTTGTCCTGCCAAAAAAAAAAAAGCCCTCATATGTCTATGTAGATGGAAAAGTAAAAACTTATGGCTCTTGGAAGGCGGGGGGGAAAAAAAACAAGATCCAAAAATGATTACTATCTATCATGAAGGGGTCAGCAAGTAGTAAAAGAATGTTGTGCTGATTGGTTGAAGTACTTCAGTCAATCATGCAAGTGGTGTCAGAGAAATGTGCCTGCCGATTAGCTGAATATTCCAGCCAATCATATGCGCAGACAACAGTGTTTTATGTGGCTGCCGCTGGAGCCATTGCAGCTCCACACTGAGGCCAGAATGCACCATAAATTGATGCTGTATTCAACGTGCGATTGCCCATTAGACTCTATTGTAAGTTGAATATATTATATGCTGATGCCAACTTGCACTCTGTTATTCTACTGGTTTTGTCACCTTTTTCCATGATATGTTGGGCTTTATTTTTATGCCATTTTAACATTAGTTTCCTTTTTTTACTATGGGAACATAGTAAAAAAAAAAAAGAAAAAGGCTTTTGTAATTGTGTCACGTTTATATATAGGTGATATAAAGTTTTAGGAAACTTGGAAGGAGGCTATAAGTTCTGGTTAGGGTCCTTAGTATTATTGTTAATACAATTTTATTTTGTGTGTGTTTTTGTAATTATTTTAATTTACATATTGTGCCCCCCATAAGGTCAGAAAAAGACCTTTAGGGGAAATTTTACATGATTTTTTTTTTTCCTTATTTCCCCTATAACTTGGGCCAGGGGCTGAGACAAAATAGCAGCCCTGGCTCTCGAATCCCGCCAGCCCACAATGTAACGCCCGTCCCTCAATATCACAAAAAAAATAGTGAAGCACAATGCATGCTATGATAAATTTTGTTTTACTTTGTTATACTATTCAACAGTCCCTAAAGTATGTAAAATACACCAATAACTCAATAAGAAAAATTAAAGTGGAACATAGAAACATCCAACCACATGGTCAGGCAAAGCCATATATTTTCCCTCCACCATGTGATCAAAGGGTGTAATACAGTTTCTTTATGCTATAGTACCTTAAAAAAATTCCTAACATTTTCTATATTTTCCATTTCCGCCACAGCGCTATATTCTGCGACCAATAACTTTTTTCTTCTTGGACCTGAATGAACACATTTTTTGTGGGCTGAAATGTACTTTTTATTGGTACCATTTCGAGATAGATGCGACTTCTCTGATCACTTTTAATTAAATTTTAAGGGCATGTGAAATAACCCGAAAAAAACGCAATTCGGGTATTTGAAGTTTTTTTCCTATGGTGTTCAGCGTACAGCGTAATCTGTTCTGATTTCATGTCAGATAGTGAGGAAAACATGCATATGTATCTTTTTATATAGTGTATGTAAACTTTCAACTGTATATATTTTTTTAATTAAACATAACAAAATTTGTATTTGATTGGTATCACTGTAATTGTACTGACCCGCAAAACACAGATAGCATGTCATTTATAACGTACAATGTAAAAATGAAACCCCTGAATGGCACAATTGCATTTTTTCCCCATTTCACCCCACAAGGAATATTTTTCATTATCTCAGTACATTTGGTATGGTAAATAGTACCATTAAAAAGTACCTCTTGTCCCCCAAAAATAAGCTTTTTTTTTTGCTATGTAATCATAAAAATAAAAAAGTGTGGTTCTTGGAAGACGAGGAAGAAAAAATTAATGTGACACATTCACTCTGCTATCGCAGCAAGTATGTATTTGATTTCCACATGCTGCACATTATGGGGCAAGGAGAGGATTGGGAGGGCGCTTATACAATCAACATAGTCTTTTGTAGGAATTAGGGGATGTTCACACACCGTTTCTAAATACATGTTTGGGTACGTTTTTCAGACCTAAAACAGACCTAAACACGTGTTTAAAAATGCTCAGTGTGATTTACATTAATTTCAATGTAAAACACGTATCGGCATTCAGACGATATGTGTTTTACTTGCGTCATTTGGATGCATTTACAAGGTCCGATCAAAGAATTGAGATATAAATTCCTGATCCGTTTTACACAGCAGACACCCTATTTATAGCTATAGGATACATTTCTGCTGCACAGAAAACGTATCCAAAACCGTACCACACTTTGGGTATGACGTTTTACGCTGTGTTTTTCAGATTGAAAAAGGCTGTGAACATACCCTAATTTCACTCCTGCAGGGGCTTTGGTGCCCACAGAAATTATACCTGCTCCTCCATTAACTCCTACAGGGCTGCAGTGCCTATAGGAGTTATACTAGCCCCTCAATTTGACTCCTACAGCGCTCACTACTGGGGAAGACAGGAGGGGGCAAAATGATTCACCAAGGCTAATAATCATCTGTATGGATCCTGTGGGCTGAATGTCAGCCCATAGTAAGTTATTTATACACATCATTACTAGCCATGGTGACTCATTTCAGCAACAGTTCCTATATTAATTTGGCCCCACACAGAAGTTAAGTGATTTATCACAAACTTACCAAACAACTCATCAGGACCCTAAGCAGGGCAGATAGTTTGGAGTAAACAAATATAATGTGCTCCTTGCTGAGTTACTGATAGAGACTGGAAGAAGAGGGGGAGCCAGCACTGTGTGGGGACCTACAGACATGAGGGCCCTGTTGAGAACTGTCACCTGCTCTTTAGTCAGTATCAGGACAATGCAGCTCTTTATTTTTTTACTTGTGTGGCCATGTCAGACAGCCCAAATGCAAAGCAGCCCATCGGGCATCTGACTGGTAGGGAAAATTGCCAGTCCGGGCCTGACTGGGACTTATTTATTATCCCCAGTTACAGCGGAAAGCCAGGAAAAATACATCCCCTTTACTGACTGCAAAGCTGAACTGGGTCTGATAAAACCCAGCAGCACAGGTAATTACTGAGCCCTGGAGGACACATGAACGTACATGCAGAGATATACAGCCACCACCTGGACGTTTAAAGTCGACAGGTGGTCGGCAAGTAAAGATTAGGGGTGTAGCTATCAGGATTACTGCATAGCACTAGTGTCTGAGTCGCCCCTCTAACACATAAGAATATAGCAGAATTTATATGGTAGATTGGGCCTGTTGCAGATTTCACATTTGGGCCTAGGACATACTTGCAAACTTTTCTGGATCACACCGAGACACTGACAGAAAAAGTGGGAGTATTCCCAGGCACCCAGTAGACTTGGCAAGTCTCCTTTACAGGCTGAATGGTATGGCCTCAGGAGGTGTACCTGCACCATCCACAGTAGGAGTTGGCTGTAATGTACAATGCCTCTGCATTAGCTCAGATTGGAGCTAGCTTCGATCCCACTCATTTAACTTCCTAGATGCTGCATACAATAGTGACCACAGCATCTAGTTGGTTGACAGAGGGAGGGGGCTATAAATAAAGGCCTCTCAGTCTGCCAGGTACAGAAGCCTATTGGGCCCTGCCCAGAAACAGTGTTTTTTAGGTTGCCTGTTACAGGCATAATATATAGCAATATGTATTGTGATGTATTATAAAAGCAATCTCATAATTCAGATCCATAGAAGATAAAATAAATAATGGACATACACAAAATCTACATTTCCCCAACAGAATCACTTTATTTTGTACAAAAAATAGCAAAAAATATAGACTGTAAAAATCCAGTCTATAAAACTTTAGACTTTACCGACACCTCCAGTAGACTCCTGGTGAAGGGCGCGTCCTCCAGGAACCACAAAAGAGTTGGTAAGTGTCCTGCACCTGGTGATAAATCAGGTGGTGTCAGGATTAGGGTATGTTCACACGACGTAATTGCAGTGCGCATTTTGCTGCATATTTGTACTTTAATATGGGTGAAATGCGTGCCGCAATTACGGTAATTCATAGCTCTCATAGAGGACTATGAATTATGCCTTATCTCCCCCAGTGTACAATACGATCGTATTGTACGCCGGGGGAGAGAAGTGACAGGTCATTTCTTCATGGCGCTTACGCGCCGCTGATAATGGTATTGAATGGGGCCAGCCCCCCCGTCCTTGGAAGTACACCCTGATCAGCGCTTACTTCCAAAACACACGCCGTACTGCGGTGCGTACAGTACGCCGTGTGAACTTACCCTTGTGCGTCGGGAGACTGCCTTTCTGACCAGTTACATGCAGAAGGGCTGTGCCACAGCTGCGCTATATATTCTAAATGCAACTATGGGAACAGCCAAAAAAACAAACAAACCATAAAAGCAGTTAAAAAATGTTTAAACATAAAAAATAAATAAAAAACAAACAGTAAACCTGTTTCACCAATAGAAAAATAGTTTTCAAATTTTTTAATTAAAAAAACTTAATAGGTGTAAATGTAATAGGTCTTGCCATGTCAGTAATGATCCAATTTATACTGCTTTCATGTTATTTAATCATACTTGCCATCTCTCACAAAATCTCCTGGACTCCTGGGAGAGTCGGCAAGTCTCGCGCAGCCGGTAACTGAATAGCTGCTGGTTGCTCTTTATGCAATAGTGGTGCCAAGGTAAAGTGTTAGGAGATGCTGAACTGACATCCCTTGGTGTAGAGCGGCTCTGGAGGACAGCTACATTCCTCAATCAGCTTTCCACCAGAGGTGTCACACAGTCAGAAAAAGGGGGTGTGGCTTTTGTGTAAAAGGGTTGAAGTGTGTCATGTGGTATGGTTCATGGAAATATTCGTGGGGAGGAGGGGGAGGAATGGTGTGCTGCCACTCAATTCCCCTGAAGGCAAGTGTTCCCATCTTGCACTTTGATGCCATATCGATAGGATATGCCATCAAAGTCTGATAGGTCCACCTCTGGGACCAGCACCTATCTTGGAAATGGGCCCATGACAATATCAGCACAGAATGGAGAGATGGTATCACTTGCATGCTACTCTCCATTCTGTTCCATGGGAGTTCCCAGTAAAGGTGAGTGGTGTGCATAGTGAGCAAGCGATACCGGCTCTCCATTCTGTACTGAGACTTTTGAGGGCCCATGTCCAAGATAAGTCCCAAAGACTGTGACATCCTATCGATATCCCAAAGACTGACATCCTATCGATATCCCAAAGACTGTGACATCCTATCGATATCCCAAAGACTGTGACATCCTATCGATATCCCAAAGACTGTGACATCCTATCGATATCCCAAAGACTGTGACATCGAACTGCAAGATTGGACCCCCCTTTAATAACAAGAAACACAGCACAAGTGGGAGGTTGGAGGAAGCTATATTCTACTTCTTTTCCATCCTTCCATATTTGTCTTCTCTTAGACCTTTATAGACCAGTGATTTGTATACCCCTGTTAATAGCCCTCTTGCTGAAGAAAAAAATGAGTAGTAAATATCACCCTCCTGACTGAGAGGGGCAGTAGTAGAACCTGAGCAGAATAAATTCTTGCCGAAAATAAAGGCATATAAATGTGAACAGAACCATCAAGAATTATCAAAACTGCCAAATGGGCTGCAAGGTGCCCAGAAGTGAAGCAGAAGGAACCTGATGGAAGACCGGATACTTCCGCAGATGTGGGCTACGGCCCCTATCTAGCATCATGGAGGCCCTATATGGCATCAAATTCCTTTTCGCAGAGGGTCATGTCAGCATTACGGTTGCCCTCAAAAGGCCGTTGGAGGGAGGCTAGGGTGGCATGGTAAGGCTGTGCTACTACCTATAAGATGCTAAACATAGAGGTGCAAGCCAGAGCTCCAAATACAAGATGGTTTCCACTTCCTATACTGGCGCTGTCACCTCTGCCAAGCACTAGTAAAGTGGAGAGCTGTCCTTCTAGGCTTGCAGTGTCTAAGATCTTACGGGCCATATAAAATTATGTGGTGGGTTGGGTTCGACCGGTGGGCCTGGAGTTTGACAAGCATGCTGTATATGGGATCATGTACAGAAATGCTCTGTATTATGTTTCATCATGTTTTTAGGCTATGTTCACACGGCTTAAAATGGGTCGAATCTTGCCCCATATTTTGCTCCGTACGGGCGAGATACGTCCCAGTCATTACGGTAATCCTCAGTTCTCATAGAGAACTATGCATTATGTCTCCTCTATTGTGCGAGCGGGGAGAGAAGTGACATGTCAATTACTAGCTGCGAATACGCGTTGAGAATAATGCATGTCTATGGGGCCGGCGGGCTGCCCCCTCCGACCCCCGAGCACACGGCGTAATTGCGTGCGAAATACGTCCCGCAATTATTGCCGTGTGAACATAGCCAAATGGTAAATTCACAATGTTTGTTTGTAATTTTTTTCCCCCATTGACGCAGCAGAAAAAAAATGTGTACCAGGACTGGTTGAGGCCTCCATCTAGATGAAAAGCCAATTACAGATTTGAGGTCAGATGTTCCTATCGCCATTGGATTCGCAGATTCCATCATTGCTGGTGTCCATTACACTCCTTCAGTTTCATCGCTCTGCTGCCATCAGTGATTTCAGGGCCCCATACAGCCATAGCATTGGACCATCACCACCTCCTATCATGCCCCTATGTGATCAGAGCCCCTGCTGCCGTCAGTGATGTCAGGGCCCCATACAGCCACAGTATTGGGCCACAACCTTTGTGATCAGAGCCCTGCTGCCCTCAGTGATGTCAGGACCCCATACAGCCACAGTATTGGGCCACGTCCTATGTGATCAGAGCCCTGCTGCTGTCAGTGATGTCAGAGCCCATACAGCCACAGCATTGACCCACGTCCTATGTGATCAGGGCCCCTGCTGCCGCTGTCAGTGATTTCAGGGCCCCATACAGCCACAGTATTGGGCCACAACCTTTGTGATCAGAGCCCCTGCTGCCGTCAGTGATGTCAGAGCCCATACAGCCACAGCATTGTCCCACATCCTATGTGATTAGAGCCCCTGCTGCCGTCAGTGATGTCAGGGCCCCATACAGCCACAGTATTGGTCCACAACCTTTGTGATCAGAGCCCTGCTGCCCTCAGTGATGTCAGGGCCCCATACAGCCACAGTATTGGGCCACAACCTTTGTGACCAGAGGCCCTGCTGCTGTCAGTGATGTCAGAGCCCATACAGCCACAGCAGTGGCCCACGTCCTATGTGATCAGATCCCTGCTGCTGTCAGAGATTTCAGGGCCCCATACAGCCACAGCATTGGACCACGTCCTATGTGATCAGAGCCCTGCTGCCGTCAGTGATGTCAGGGCCCCATACAGCCACAGCATTGGACCACATCCTATGTGATCAGAGCCCTGCTGATATCAGTGATGTCAGGCCCCATACAGCCACAGTATTGGGCCACTACCTTTGTGATCAGAGCCCCTGCTGCCGTCAGTGATGTCAGGGCCCCATACAGCCACAGCATTGGGCCACGTCCTATGTGATCAGAGCCCTGCGGCTGTTAGTGATGTCAGGGCCCCCTACAGCCCCGGGATTGGGCCACGTCCTCGGTGGTCAGAGCCCAGCTGCTGTCAGTGATGTCAGGGCCACATACAGCCACAGCATTGACCCACGTCCTAGGTGATCAGGACCCCTGCTGCCGCTGTCAGTGATGTCAGGGCCCCATACAGCCACAGTATTGGGCCACAACCTTTGTGATCAGAGCCCCTGCTTCCGGCAGTGATGTCTGTGCCCATACAGGCACAGCATTGTCCCACATCCTTTGTGATTAGAGCCCCTGCTGCCGTCAGTGATGTCAGGGCCCCATACAGCCACAACATTGGGCCACGTCCTATGTGATCAGAGCCCTGCTGCTGTCAGTGATGTCAGGGCCACATACAGTCACAGCATTGGGCCATGTCCTATGTGATCAAAGCCCTGCTGCTGCTGTCAGTGATGTCAGGGCCCCATACAGTCACAGCATTGGGCCACGTCCTATGTGATCAGAGCCCTGCTGCCGTCAGTGATGTCAGAGCCCATACAGCCACAGCATTGACCCACGTCCTATGTGATCAGAGCCCCTGCTGATGTCAGTGATGTCAGGCCCCATACAGTCACAGCATTGGGCCACGTCCTATGTGATCAGAGCCCAGCTGCTGCTGTCAGTGATGTCAGGGCCCATACAGCCACAGCATTGGCCCACGTCCCATGTGTTCAGTGCCCCTGCTGACGTCAGTGATGTCAGGGCCCCATACAGTCACAGCATTGGGCCACGTCCTATGTGATCAGAGCCCCTGCTGATGTCAGTGATGTCAGGCCCCATACAGTCACAGCATTGGGCCACGTCCTATGTGATCAGAGCCCTGCTGCAGTCAGTGATGTCAGGGCCCCAAACACCCAAAGCATTGGGCCACGTCCTATGTGATCAGAGTCACTGCTGATTTCAGTGATGTCAGGCCCCATACAGTCACAGCATTGGCCCACGTCCTATGTGATCAGAGCCCTGCTGCCGTCAGTGATGTCAGGGCCCATACAGCCACAGCATTGTGCCGCGTCCTATGTGATCAGAGCCCTCCTGATATCAGTGATGTCAGGCCCCATACAGCCAGAGTATTGGGCCACAACCTTGGTGATCAGAGCCCCTGCTGCCCTCTGTGATGTCAGGGCCCCATACAGCCACAGCAGTGGGCCACGTCCTATGTGATCAGAGCCCTGCTGCTGTCAGTGATGTCAGGGCCCCATACAGTCACAGCATTGGGCCACGTCCTATGTGATCAGAGCCCTGCTGCTGTCAGTGATGTCAGAGCCCATACAGCCACAGCATTGACCCACGTCCTATGTGATCAGGGCCCCTGCTGCCGCTGTCAGTGATTTCAGGGCCCCATACAGCCACAGTATTGGGCCACAATCCTTTGTGATCAGTGCCCTGCTGCGTCAGTGATGTCAGAGCCCATACAGCCACAGCATTGTCCACATCCTATGTGATTGAGGCCCCTGCTGCCGTCAGTGATGTCAGGGCCCCATACAGCCACAGCATTGGGCCACGTCCTATGTGATCAGAGCCCTGCTGCTGTCAGTGATGTCAGGGCCACATACAGTCACAGCATTGGGCCATGTCCTATGTGATCAAAGCCCTGCTGCTGCTGTCAGTGATGTCAGGGCCCCATACAGTCACAGCATTGGGCCACGTCCTATGTGATCAGAGCCCCTGCTGCTGATATCAGTGATGTCAGGGCCCCATACAGTCACAGCATTGGGCCACGTCCTATGTGATCAGAGCCCCTGCTGATATCAGTGATGTCAGGGCCCCATACAGTCACAGCATTGGGCCACATCCTATGTGATCAGAGCCCTGCTGCTGATGTTAGTGATGTCAGGGCCCATACAGCCACAGCATTGGGCCACGTCCTATGTGATCAGAGCCCTGCTGCTGTCAGTGATGTCAGGCCCCATACAGTCACAGCATTGGGCCACGTCCTATGTGATCAGAGCCCCTGCTGATATCAGTGATGTTAGGCCCCATACAGTCACAGCATTAGCCCACGTCCTATGTGATCAGAGCCCCAGCTGTCAGTGATGTCAGGGCCCCATACAGTCACAGCATTGGGCCACGTTCTATGTGATCAGAGTCACTGCTGATATCAGTGATGTCAGGCCCCATCCACAGTCACAGCATTGGGCCCACGTCCTATGTGATCAGAGCCCTGCTGCCCTCAGTGATGTCAGGCCCCATACAGCCACAGCATTGGGCCACGTCCTATGTGATCAGAGCCCTGCTGCTGATACCAGTGATGTCAGGGCCCCATACAGCCATAGCATTGGGCCACGTCCTATGTGATCAGAGCCCTGCTGCTGTCAGTGATGTCAGAGCCCATACAGCCACAGCATTGACCCACGTCCTATGTGATCAGGGCCCCTGCTGCCGCTGTCAGTGATTTCAGGGCCCCATACAGCCACAGTATTGGGCCACTACCTTTGTGATCAGAGCCCCTGCTGCCGTCAGTGATGTCAGAGCCCATAGAGCCACAGCATTGGGCCACGTCCTATGTGATTAGAGCCCCTGCTGCCGTCAGTGTTGTCAGGGCCCCATACAGCCACAGAATGGTCCCACGTCCTATGTGATCATAGCCCTGCTGCCGTCAGTGATGTCAGGGCCCATACAGTCACAGCATTGGGCCATGTCCTATGTGATCAGAGCCCTGCTGCTGCTGTCAGTGATGTCAGGGCCCATACAGCCACAGCATTGGGCCACGTCCTATGTGATCAGAGCCCTGCTGCCGTCAGTGATGTCAGGGCCCATACAGTCACAGCATTGGGCCACGTCCTATGTGATCAGAGCCCCTGCTGCCCTCAGTGATGTCAGGGCCCCATACAGTCACAGCATTGGGCCACGTCCTATGTGATCAGACCCCTGCTTATATCAGTGATGTTAGGCCCCATACAGTCACAGCATTTAGCCACGTCCTATGTGATAAGAGCCCTGCTGCTGCTGTCAGTGATGTCAGGGCCCATACAGCCACAGCATTGGCCCACGTCCTATGTGATCAGAGCCCCTGCTGCCGTCAGTGATGTCAGGGCCCCATACAGCCACAGTATTGGGCCACAACCTATGTGATCAGAGCCCATGGTGAGGTAAGTGTTGACAGGCCCCATACAGTCACAGCATTGGGCCACGTCCTATGTGATCAGAGCCCCTGCTGTCAGTGATGTCAGGGCCCCATACAGTCACAGCATTGGGCCACGTCCTATGTGATCAGAGCCCCTGCTGCTGATACCAGTGATGTCAGGGCCCCATACAGCCACAGAATTGGGCCACGTCCTATGTGATCAGAGCCCCTGCTGCTGTCAGTGATGTCAGGTCCCATACAGCCACAGCATTGGGCCACGTCTTATGTGATCAGAGCCCTGCTGCTGTTAGTGATGTCAGGGCCCCATACAGTCACAGCATTGGGCCACGTCCTATGTGATCAGAGCCCCTGCTGCTGTCAGTGATGTCAGGGCCCCATACAGCCACAGCATTGGGCCACGTCCTATGTGATCAGAGCCCTGCTGCCCTCAGTGATGTCAGGTCCCATACAGCCACAGCATTGGGCCACGTCCTATGTGATCAGAGCCCTGCTGCTGTCAGTGATGTCAGGCCCCATACAGTCACAGCATTGGGCCACGTCCTATGTGATCAGAGCCCTGCTGTCGTCAGTGATGTCAGGCCCCATACAGTCACAGCATTGGCCCACGTCCTATGTGATCAGAGCCCCTGCTGCTGTCAGTGATGTCAGGGCCCCATACAGTCACAGCATTGGGCCACGTCCTATGTGATCAGAGCCCTGCTGCTGTCAGTGATGTCAGGGCCCATACAGTCACAGCATTGGGCCACGTCCTAATTGATCAGACCCCTGCTGCTGTCAGTGATGTCAGGGCCCCATACAGTCACATCATTGGGCCACGTCCTATGTGATCAGACCCCTGCTGATATCAGTGATGTCAGGGCCACATACAGCCACAGCATTGGGCCACATCCTATGTGATCAGAGCCCTGCTGCTGATATTAGTGATGTCAGGGCCCATACAGCCACAGCATTGGCCCACATCCTATGTGATCAGAACCCCTGCTGATATCAGTGATGTCAGGGCCCCATACAGTCACAGAATTGGGCCATGTCCTATGTGATCCCAAACCCCGCTTTTTTTCAGTGATGTCAGGGCCCCCAAAACAGCAAAAGCATTGGGCCACATCCCCATGTGATCAGAGCCCTGCTGTGTTTAAATATGTCAGGGCCCCCTACAGTCAGGGATTGGGCCCGTCCTATGTGATCAGACCCTGCTTTCTGTCAGGGGATGCGGCCACATACAGTCCCAGAAATTTGGGGCCCCGTCCTTGTGATCAGAGCCCCGTTCTGTCAGTTTTTGTCGGGCCCCCATACAAACCACAGCAAAGGGCCAAAGTCCTATTTTGGGTTTAGAGCCTGCTGCTGGGCAGTGGGTGTCAGGGCCCACCCTACAGCCACCCCATTGGGGGCCCCGTCCTAAAGTGATCAAAGCCCCTTTCTGATTTCCCGGGATGTCAAGGGGCCCAAAAATTCAGTCCCCAGCATTGGGGCCCCCGTCCCATGCAGGGTCGGGAAATGGGTCCCGAGCCCCTGTGGGGGCCCCCGGGGGCAGTGGGCCGCCGCTCCCCGGGGCCCGTTCCCCGGTTTACGGTTTACTGAAGCTGGGCCCTGTTTTCCGGGAGCGCCCCCAAAATCGGGCCCGGTTTGCCGGGGGGTTTAAAGTCCCCCCACTCCCGGGGCTGCAAAAGGTGCCCCGCGGAAATCAGGCCAAACCCCGGGGCCCTCCTGCTGATTGCCCCGGCAGGGCCCAAGGGGGGCTAGGGGGCCCTTAAAACCTGCCAGGGGGGCCCCCCCCTCCTTTTCTGGGGTAGGCGGGGGGGTGACGTCACCCTCACCGCCTTTCCTATTTACAGGGGAAAAGGCCCGGCCCCGGGGCGGTGGGGGGGGGAGCGGGAGCCGGAAAGTTGGGCCCTTTGTTTTTGTTTTTTTTAATTTACCCACCCGGGGGGCCCCGACTACAAAGGGGGGGGCCCCCGACTAATGAAAAGGGTGGGCCCTGAATTTCAAGGGGGGGCCCCCAATGCAAAAGGGGGGCCCTGATTACAAAGGGGGGGGCCCCGGGGTAATAAAGGGGGGGCCCCTGGCTAATGGGGAAAAGGGGGGCCCCGGTAAAGAAAGGGGAGGCCCCGGCTACCAAAAGGGGGCCCCGGCTAAAAAAGGGGGGCCCTGACTAAAAAAGGGCTGCCCTGGGCCCACAAAGGGGGACCTGGCAAATGGGAAAAGGGGGGGCCCCGGCCCAAAAAAGGGGGGGCCCCGACTACCTAAAGGGGGCCCTGAACCCACCTATAAGGGGGGGACTGGCTACCTAAAGGGGGGGACTGGCTAAACCGAGGGGGCCCTGACTACCCCAAAGGGGGCCCCTGGCTACCAGAGGGGGCCTGACCACCAAAAAGGGGGCCCCGGCTTTTTTAAAGGGGGGGTGGCTTCTTAAGGGGGCCCCGCCCACCTTTAAAAAGGGCCCCGGCTATTAAAAAGGGGGCCCCGGTATCTAAAGGGGGGCCCCGAAATACTAAAGGGGGCCCTGGGTGCCCAAAGGGGGGCCCCAAATACCCAAAATAAATAAAAGGGGGCCCTGAATACCTCCCCCAGTAGGGTAAAGGGGGGGGGGGGGGGTTTTAAATTTCCCGCACACTAGCTAAAAAGGGGGGCCCCAAATTCCCGTATACTACCTAAAAAGGGGCCTTTTAAATCCTTTTTCTTTTCTAAAAGAGGGCCCCTAATGCCTGTAAGTAAAATAAAGGAAAGGGGCCCTTTTTTGCCTGTTTTTATACCTAAAGGAGGGGCCTTTAAAAACCTGTAAAAGTACCTAAAGGGGGCCTTAACTGCCTGTATACTTTCCTTTAAGGGGGACCCCCAAATGTCTGGTTTTAGTACCTAAATGAGGCCCCAAATTGCCTGTTTTTACTACCTAAAGGAGGCCTTTTAAATCCTTGTATAGTACCTAAAGGAGGCCCCCTTTCTGCTGTTTTACTACCTAAAGGAACCCCTATCTTCTGTATACTACCTAACAAACACCCCTTTTGGGCGTTTTACTACCTAAGGGGGGCCCAACGCCCTTTTTTCTACTTCCCCAAAGGGGAAACCCTAAAATGGGCCCGTAATTTCTTTCCTAAAGGGGGTCCCCAAAATTTTTCTTTCAAGGGGGGGGGGGGGCCCATATAAAGGGGGGGCCCCAAAAATACCTACAGCTTACCTTAATGGGGGAAACCACCCCACCTAAGCCTTTAAAAAATGGGGGGCCACCAACCCAACTTGGGAAACTATCTTAAATTTCCCAAAAAATTGGGGGGGGGCCTGCTTATCACCTGGGGGCCCCATTTACCTAAACCCCTTTTTTGGCTAGGTACCCACCAGCCTGCCTGGGGGTGGCCCCACCCAAATTATCCACGAAGCTATTTTCCCAAAAAAGGGCCTATCTTGTTACCTGGGGGCCTTGCCCATTTTTCCTATCCCCTGGAAAAAATAATTTTTAGGGCGCAGCCCTATTGTAAACATTATCTCCAGGGGGGGCCCGATCTCTCCCCCCCCCCCCACCCCCAAACCCCTTTTTGGATACAAAGGGCCCCTAAGTTAGGCTTTTACCCGTCTCCCCCCCCTGGGTATTTTGTAAAAGAGGTGGGAATAGATAAAAGATACTGGGAAAATTGAGGATTTCTAAGATATTTTTTGTGTAATTTTCTGCAGGAAAGGGGTTTTGGGGGCCCGGGAAAAATTTATCCCTGGCGGTGTGGAAAAGGATGCAGAAGAAAAGGGGAAAAAGAAAAAAACTCCCGAAGGAAAGGGGAAAGACCCCATAGATAGGAAGTCTCCCGGGGAGGGCCCTGAAATTTCGGGGTTTTTTTTTTTTTTATTGTAAAAGTTTTTGGTGACCCGAGCTGTTGGTCGGACCTTATGTGGTTTTTATATGGTGGTGTTGTAGGTTTTTTTTTTACTGGCCCGGTGTCTTTACCCCTTTTGTGGTCCCCTATTGGTGGTGTTGTAGATTAACCTGAGCTGGTGTCCCGGGCCCCTGTGGTCCCCCCTATATGGCAAATGTTGTAGGTTATTCTGAGCTGGTGTCTGACCTTTTATTTGTCTCTATATGGCAGTGTTGTAGGTTTTACCTGAGTGGTGTTTTGACCTCCTGTGTGGGCTTCCCTTTTTTGGCGGGGTTTTTAGGGTTTTTTACCTGAGGTGGTGTCCCCGAAACCTTTTATGTGGGTTTTATTTTGGCGGGGGTTGTAGGTTATACCTACTTTGGTTTTCTGACCCCCTATGTGGTCTCTATTAAAGGGGGTTGTAGGTTATACCTTTAGCCCGGTGTCGACCTCTAGTGGTCTCTATATGGGGGTTTTTGTAGGTTTTTCCTTAGGGGGTTTTCTGTCCTCAAAGTTGGGTTTCCCTATGGCGGTGTGATTAATTTTTGGATTAAATTTAGTGGGAGCGTACATTGTTCCTGATTTAAAAATTAAGGGAACACCTTACCCCGTGTAGAAGTTACTCTTTTTTTTTTTGCTGGTGATTTTTTTAGAAGGTGGGGGGAAGTGTGTGAAACCCAAAAAAAAACATGGAGGGATATTTTCTGTGGGTGGGGGGGGGAAATGGGGTGGAGCTACTTAGCCGGGTATCTATGATAGTTAGACTGAAAAATGTGTGAGATACAGATATGGGGACTCCCTTGGTACGGTGTACTTCAAAACAGTTCTGTTTTTCACACGTATTATGTGGGGAAAAAGGGCGCTTTTAAAGTTTTCCGGGGAGGCCGGGTTTAAAATTTTCAAAGTACAGTAGGGGGTTGGGGGGCCCCCCCCCCAAAATCAATTCCCCTGGGGGCCCCAGAACCCCCCAAATGACAATGGTCCTATTGTTCAGCCCCCCTGCTGTTCCCTGGGTGACTCTCCCCCTATGAGGAAGCAAAATAAAACAAAGAGCCCCCAAAGGGTCCTCCCTGTTTCTGGCCCAGCAATGGATAACGCAGGTGTGAACAGAGCCTTCAGCCCTGCGGTTCCCTTTCCAAAGTGGGTGCCCGCGCGGGGGGGGAGAGGTGCTGCCCGCGCCTTTCCCTGTGCCACCCCCTTTGGGCCCCTGGGGGCGGGGGGGCCTGCGCTTTTTTTCTCCTCCTCCCCCAGGGTCCGAAACACTCACAAAAAACTCACAGGAGGGAGGGGGAGATTTTGGAAACCATTCAATTTTCCCCCCCCCAGCAGCCATCTTCACTTCCTCCTCTCATTCCTCCCGCTACATATCAATAACAGCTCCGCTCACACACCCGACCGGAGCGGGACCCGGATTGTACACCCAGGGGAGCAACCCCGGGGGCCCCCCCCCCGGGGGGAGGGTGAGTGCCGCAGTGATGGGGGCACCGGGGGAAACACTGGCCCGGGTGTGCCTGTCACCGGGAGCCGGTTAACCCCTGCGCGCTTTTTAGCAGTCAAAAAAATTTATGTCGTGCTGGGGAGTCTGTCCATGTGTGTGTATATATGGTGTGTATTGGGTCTTTTTAAAGTGTCTACAGATAAAATTTTTGATGTGTGTGGACCATTTCAGTTTTTGTGTTTTTGTAATTTTTGGGTTTGTGTTTTAGATATATAGAGAAGATGTGTGTAAAATCTATACAATTTTGGGGTGTATTGTTAAAATAATTGTGGGGGATCTGTCCCCGTTTGTTGGGTTAAAATTTTATTTTTAGTGGGGGTGTGAAAAAAGTATTGAAGGGTGGGGTAAACTATACAGTATGGGGTAATATTTTTGGGCAGCATGTAATTTTGGTGTGAATGTATTTAAAGGGTGTGGGATATATACACAATTGTTTTTTATTTTGTTTATACAATACATTTAAAGTGGTGTGTTATAGATTAAATCTGAGTGCTGTGCCCTGCTATGTGGCCCAAAAATTTCCACCTGACTTTGGGGTTCCCCCTTGAAGGCCAATACAAAATGCTGGATGCCCGTGTAAAAATAGTCTAAATTTTTTTTATTATATACTGTGTGTGTTTGTGTATATATATATATATATATATATATATATATATATATATATATACTGTGTGTGTATATAATCTTCATATACTGTGTGTGTAAATATATATGTATTATATACTGTGTGTGTATATAATCTTCATATACTGTGTGTGTATATATATATATATATATGTATTATATACTGTGTGTGTATATAATCTTCATATACTGTGTATATATATATATATATAATATATACTGTGTGTATATAATCTTCATATACTGTGTGTATGTGTATATATATATATATATATATATATATATATATATTATATTATATATACTGTGTGTGTATATAATCTTCATATACTGTGTGTGTATGTGTATATATATATATACTGTGTGTTTATATATCTTCACCGGGTATAGTGTTTGTGTGTGTGTGTGTATATATATATATATATATATATATATATATATATATATATATATGATATACTGTGTGTGTATATGAATCTTCATATACTGTGTGTGTGTATATATATATTATATATATATATATATATATATATATATGATATACTGTGTGTGTATATATATGTATTATATACTGTGTGTGTATATAATCTTCATATTGTGTGTGTATATATATATATATATATGTATTATATACTGTGTGTGTATATAATCTTCATATACTGTGTATAATATATATATATATAATTATAACTGTGTGTGTATATAATCTTCATATAATGTGTGTATAATATAATATATATATTATATATTATTATATATAATATAATTGTGTTTTGTGTGTTTTACTCCATCATTGTCTATGATGAGCTGACTTGTTACCTGCCTTCTCCTGTGTTCTTGATGGACCTATGTGGAAGGTCCTGGGTGCCTCCTGTAGGCCATATACATATTGCTGGATGCTGTGTAGATAGTGTCTATTTATATGTGTTATATACTGTGTGTGTATATATAATCCTCATATACTGTGTATGTCTTTCCTATTGTGTGTGTTTTACTCTCTGTATTGTCTATGATGAGCTGACTTTTTCCCTCCTTCTCCTATGTTCTTGATGGACCTATGTGGAAGGTCCTGGGTGCCTCCTGTAGGCCATATACATATTGCTGGATGCTGTGTAGATAGTGTCTATTTATATGTGTTATATACTGTGTGTGTATATATAATCCTCATATACTGTGTATGTCTTTCCATATTTATAATGTGTGTGTTTTACTCTCTGTATTGTCTATGATGAGCTGACTTGTTACCTGCCTTCTCCTATGTTCTTGATGGACCTATGTGGAAGGTCCTGGGTGCCTCCTGTAGGCCATATACATATTGCTGGATGCTGTGTAGATAGTGTCTATTTATATGTGTTATATACTGTGTGTGTATATATAATCCTCATATACTGTATATGTCTTTCCATATTTATAATGTGTGTGTTTTACTCTCTGTATTGTCTATGATGAGCTGACTTGTTACCTGCCTTCTCCTGTGTTCTTGATGGACCTGTGGGGAAGGTCCTGGGTGCCTCCTGTAGGCCATATACATATTGCTGGATGCTGTGTAGATAGTGTCTATTTATATGTGTTATATACTGTGTGTGTGTATATATAATCCTCATATACTGTATATGTCTTTCCATATTTATAATGTGTGTTTTTACTCTCTGTATTGTCTATGATGAGCTGACTTGTTACCTGCCTTCTCCTGTGTTCTTGATGGACCTATGTGGAAGGTCCTGGGTGCCTCCTGTAGGCCATGTTCTGGCAGTAGGATGAAGTGTACCTGACCGTCCTTGTGATCATCCTGACGTTAAATAACGTAATGATTGTTTTCCGCTTCTGATCATGGCCGTCGTCAGCCGAGCTGTGGGGATCATGGTGTGCGAGCAGGAGTCTTGTTTTCTCTCATGATGACAATATGTGCAATCAGAAAATTGCTTCCATCCTGTGTGAAAGTCGCTGCCTCCACTCAGTCATCAGAATAATCAGATCTGAGAATAGTTTACACAAGGGGCATTTTGCGCACAACTTGCGGCCACATTTTCCAGCCGGATTGCAGGTCTACTGCCCTGATCTAGCAGTATTCCTGTTGGGTTGATAGATTGCAGTTTGCCACCCCTCTTATGTGGACCAAGGAAGGAGAGCTGGTGACAGGGCCATGGGCTCCCAGGGCTCATTGATGGACAATGAGTGTGAAGCTTGGAACTTCTAGTCTAGAAAGGTGAAAGAACCCCCCCGGGCATCAAAGCTTAATACATATAGGGCTATACAAATGCTGACAAGTCAGAATACCCATGCTGACCCATGTCCACTGCCAAAAGAGCCCACAGTGGGCACTGGAGCATCATGGGGACTGTGCAGTGATGGAAGAAGGTGGCCTGGTCACCTTCTCTTTTACATCATGCGGCTGTCCAGGTCTATGGGCAGATGAGATGACACCAGGATGCACTGTGGGAGGACCACAAGCCGGTGGAGGCAATGGGTGCTCTGGGCAACCAAAGAACTATGGGTCCTGGCACCATGTGGATGTTACTTTGACATGGAGAAGCTGCCTTAACATATTTGCAGACCTGGTCACCTAGTTATATGAAGCCGTGCAGACCTTACTTAGGGGGCAAGCTGTATCTTACCCTGTCTGTATGGAAGTATAACCGCCTAGAATCATTGCTTCTAGAGTAGAATGTTTTTATGGTGGCACCTGTACCTAGGGTACCCATTGTGCTGGGCTTTCTTGCTGAACAACTCTCAAAAATCCAGTAGCCAAGATGTTGCCAAATTTTTGGATTGGTTTCTTCTAAAAAAAAAAAAAAAAAATTAGAAGTCAATGGACTCCTACAATCTACATTATTTTATCAATGGACTGATCTAACCAGTGGAGTTCCCTGTAATCTCGGTGGTGGTCTCTTTTACTAGATATTTGGAGGTCTAATTGTAGGCAACTTACCAAGAACTTGTGAATGAATATAACGACTAAAATATAAGTTTTAATAATATATTGTTAAAATTCTAGCACCGCTAGAGGGCAAAAACACTAAGAAAAACTTATGACAAAAACGGAAATGAACAATACACAAAAAGGTAACAAAAACAGGCTACCAATAAAAGTAGCCCCAATAAAGGACGCTCCTGTCACGAACCTATCTCTCCCTAACAAAACCCTATTAATACCTTACACTAAACACAGATCCCCTTTTTTAGGGGTATTTTTTCTGTTTAGAGGTACATGAAGCCAGATCTTTAGGCTAGTCCCTAAATAATAGTTAATCTAGTAGAACTGTATTGTGAGGAGAGTAGTCAGACAGGCACCTGCATATTATTATGGGCCGTCATATAACGGAAAAACTGGCTGCCAAGATGTTTCCTTAAAGGGGTGTTCTCATCATGCTGGGTCACAGAGCCTGCTCTTCACAGTCAGTTTCAGGCTCCCACCTCCTGTTCAGGCTGTGGGTGGTTCTACAGCAGTGATTGGCTTATCAACTCTGCTATTCTTAGCTGAGCCTATTAAAGGGACATTGGTGATGTAGGGATCTAAACTGTAGGGCAGAACGCTACAACGCTCTAAAGGATTAATGTTTGTTACTAACAGAAGATCTCCTGTGCTGCTGATAAGACACAGCAGGGAGTGACCTCACCATCCTGACTAGGGCAGGTAGAGCAGGGAGAGGTGACAGGTAACTAGAGAAGCTTGTGAAAATAAGCAGGAGATTAGATCTGCTCTAAAGGAAGCAAAATCGCAACAGCAATGTATTTGATAATAGTCTCTATTTCCCTTTGTCTACATGTTTTACCACTTTATGACCAACTACTGACTTTTAACGTCAGGCAGTGCAGGTCGTCTTTCTGTAGCAACTCCAAAAGACGTCTCTGTAGACAGAGGGGTTATGTAGCTCCCAGCGCCAAAACTACACTAGGAAAGAAGCTGTAGCTAACAGCTCTGTCACTAAAGAAGTCTCTGTGAATACCAGGGGCCGAAAGAAGCCTCTAATCCCCTCTGTTTAACCCTTTTATTGCTATGGTCTGTAACAGCTGGATAATCAGCTGGTTGGAACCAGAGGAATATCTATACAGTCAGCCCTGGGGACCTACCGTAGCCCTGGGGCTTTCTGCAAAGGAAGCCTGCTGTCAGGGCAACTTGTGTGCTGCCCTGGCAGCAGCTTGTGTTACACAGAGAATTATGTATTGGCATACAGGAATATTCTGAAGAAAAAAATTGTACAAAAAAGTAAATAAAATAAAAATAAGTATTTTAATAAAAAAATGACTGTGCATACATTATACACACAAACCCTATGCATACTAGGCATCTACATGACCATAATAACCTATATAATTAATCTAAAAATATATTTAGTATAAAATATAAATGGTCTAAAACATATTTAAAAAAAAGAAATGCAGAAAAACACTTTGTTCACGCTGTTAAAAACCCCCCAGAAAACAGTAATCTGAGTAAAATTAACCGTTTAAGCCTCAGGCCTGAAAAGTACCTAACAACCAGCTAAATTTTGTAGTTTTTGCCCCCTTGTGTTTCACCAGTCGTAACGTTTATCTTTTAATTGACGCAGTTGTATGAGAACTTGTTTTATGCGGGAGAAGTTGTATTTATGGGTAGCATAGTTAAAGTTTACAAATAAATGGCTGAAGAGTTTTTTTTTTTGTACCCAGTTAGATGAATTCCACAAGTTATTACAGTTGTGTAAAAGGGGACCTGACCTCTAAACCCTGATGAAGCCAGGTTAGCTGGTGAAACATGTTGGGGAGGTCAGGCATGACGTTTTAAATTGTGATCTCTCACCTCTGTCTACAAGTGCCACCCGTGCAGGGGGGTGTCAAAAAGGGGGCCTTATTTGTTTTGTGTCCATTAGATTTGGGATGACCCGCCCAAGTAGGAGGCTTGGGGATCCCTTACGGAGTTTAAAAATTTGCTGTTATATATAAGATTTCCTGTTAGTGGTGGGGGTTTCCCACCAGACTTGATATTGGAAAAGGAGCTATTCCTGCCTTCAGAAGTAGAAAGGGTTAAATGGGGAGGTTAGAAATCAGGTTTTTAAATAGTGTGTATAGAGTTTAAGTGTTATACATAATAAAAGTTACGTTTTAGTGTTTTACAGATAGAGAACTGATAGTTTGTTTGCCTATGACAAAATAGTAAAAATAGTGATCAGAAGTCGCGCTCTGTTCTCTTGTGAGATCCCCTTTTTTTTAAAAAATTTTTTGGGGGAGACTAAATGGGAAAGTGGACCCAAAGGATCCTTGGCCGTATCTATAGACGTGTGACAATCGTGGGATGGATCAGAATATGTCTGCTTCTGGACTTGTACATGTGTAAAGTGCCATCTGAGTGAATGATTGGTGATATTAGGTTGGTGGCTGTACTTGTAGATAACACGTCTCTCGCATGTTTTACCACTTAGGCACATTTTTTTTTTTTTCACTGCTGGCATAAGTCAATAAATTGTTTCAACATTGCTCCCTTATTTATGCAATTGAATCTGTTCTGTTTAGATGTGATATGTTAAAAACAGGGTAAGACAGTCAGATGTATGTGCGGCAGAGCCCGTGTATAATGCATCTGTTGCCAACTTTGTAGTGTAGTTAGTTTAAAGGGGTTGTCCATTCCTGTAAAAAATTAAATAAAATCTGCTGGTCAGAGAGGGGTTAATATTGAAAAAATGTAACCCATATTTAAATGGAGTTTCTAACCATTCCCATTTACAGGGCTACAGCCAGCCTCAGACTCACACTTCCTGGTTAGGCAATAGCTAGTTCTATAGCAGTGATTGCCATATCGGCTTTGCTATAAAATTGGAGATAAGACTCAGCAGGGAGCAACTCATTATGGTCGAACAGCAGCTGGAAGCAGTGAGAGGTGGTCGGTGACCAGAGAAACTTGTATACACTAGTAGAAGATAAAATCTTTTTATGTCCTGAACAAAGCAAAATCAGAACAGCAATGTATTTAGTAATAGCTTCATTAACCTAAATGTTAACAGCTATTCATTGTGGTGATAAAATCCCTTTAAAACTCAATCTACTCCAGTGCCATCATTGTTACTAGCGCTTGCTGCCAATAATGTCCCATTCAACAGTCAAATGGTGCAGCAGCCAGTCACCAGACTTGGCAGCCTCTTGCTGTCTGAACGACACATGAGGCCAGTTATTGGTTGCAGCATCACATGACCAATAAACGTGACATCATCATCATGGAGCAGCGGCGACACTGATATGGCGCAGGTTTCAAAGGTTGGTTTACTTTTTTTTTTTCTTCCCGATCAACAGACCGTTTTAATTTTTGTAACGGGAATGGCCATCCACTGTAAGAGTATGTACTCATTCTTGTCAGGGCATGCCCGTGTGTCTTTTAGGGTGCTTTCACATGGTGCGTTTTTGCTGCGTTTTTTGGACGCATTTTTTGTGCAGGAAGGCACAGCAATTAATGATATACAGTGTTGTACAAGAAACGCATCCAAAAAAAACGCACCAAAAACGCACCATGTGAAAGCACTCTTAGGGTAGTGTCACACATTGCAGTTTTGCACAAATTTTCTCCCTATAATCATTGCTGTTTTTTGTTGTCTTTTTAGGGAATGTTCACATGGCGCAATTGCGCTGCAATATTCGCAAAGTATGACCTGCAATTATGGTAAAATCAAAGCACTCTTTGAGTGCTATGATTTTACACCGTATTCCCCAACGCGTATTGTGCGACGGGAGAAAAGTGACAGCATATTCTGCGTGAATGGGGGCCGGCACAGAGCGCTTTAGAAGTACTTCTAAAACACCAGGTATATAGCGGTGCGCACAGTGCGTGTGAGATGCATCGCGTGATTTCTGATGGAGAGAAAGTCAACAGAAAAAAGCTTAAGAAATGCATGTACCAATAGACACTACTTGTCAAAAAATGCTACAAAAATGTCGTGAAGAAACCCTTGAAGCCTTAAAAAATGCAGTTTTTAGCACATTTTGGGGGGCCAATAAAACTTACAAAATTAAATCAGAATGGGCCCTTACAATGGTTTTTGACTGGACAAATGGAAAAATGCATGGAAAATGCCACATGTAAATATGGTATTAAAAGGACTGGTGTCACTGCTTACTGTTGTATGACCGGCTGCGTGTGTGAGGGGGGTGTTGTAACATAGATGTGTTATGAGTAGGATGGATCTCATTCATTGCAGTCTTGCTGCAGTCACTCTCACACTTAGTATTTTAGTTTGCAGCCACTTTATCCTGGATATACAGCTATATATTTAGGGCTCGTACCTTGGGTATTTCCAGGACCCAGTATCGCCTCTAATCTGATGGGCCGTCCATCCACTAAAGGAGGCTTAACCAGTTTATAGTAGTACTTCAATAACACCGCATTATACTACTGCATACATCACGTATTATAAAAGAGACGTATCCTTTCACATACAGCACCAGATGGCAGCTCCATACTACCGAGTGCCGTTGTACAGCCGTCATATGGTCGTGATTAGCTTTATAAATCATTACTTTCTGTTTGTACTGCTTTTGCATATTTTTTTGATTAAGGCAAAAATTAGTAGGGAGATGATACTTTTTAGGGGTATTCCTGTTTAATTGAGTAGCTTTACATATGTAGGCAAAGGTAAATAAAGACTATTACCAAATACATGCTGCTCTGATTTTGTTTCTCTTCAGAGTTAAGGGCATGTCCTCACGGCACGGGTTTTCAGCCGGTTTGCGGTTTTGCAAACCGCCTGAAAAACCGGCCGAAAATGAGCACAATGGTGCTTTATGGAAAACCCGTGCAGCAGTCCCCACTGCACGGCATTTCCGCCCGTCGGTTTTTCCACACGCGGGCCGCTAAAAAAAACAATTTTTGGCCGGAATATGAACACCTCAATGTGAGGGGGGAGGACTGTCCTCCGCTCATCATGGAGAAAACCGACCGGTATTTGTCCCTTGCAGTGGGAACGCACCCTTAGGCTTGGTTTACATCTGCATTGGAGGTTGGAGACAGACACCAACTTGACGGACCCTATTGGTTACAATGGATATGTCAGGTTTGGCCACGGTGTCTGTTGTATAGACTGAAAAATATAATGCAGCTTGCAATATGCAAAGAACTATGAAGTATGAGATGTGTTCTGTATGAGGCCTAGTTCACCTCCACATTGGATGTTTGCAACCTCCATTGTATGTTCCATTGTAAATAATGGAAAAAAATAGCGCAGCTTGCTTTTTTTTCTGTGAAAATGATCAGGTTAGTCTGCACCACTGTAAGGCTATGTTCACACGGCTTAAAATGGGCCGGAGTGCGGAAATTACGGCTGGAATACGTCCCAGTCATTACTGTAATTCACAGTTCTCATAGAGAACTATGGATTACGTCTCCTCTCCCTGCTCGGCGAATTCGCCGCGGGGAGGTGATAAGTGACATGTGAATTACCAGCGGCGTATACGCGCCGCTGGTAATACAAGTCTATGGGCCGGCGAGGTGCCGGCCCCCCGCTCCCGCCCCCGTCCACACGGCGTAATTGCGGGGCGTAATTACACCCTTTTAATACACTGTGTGAACCTAGTCTTAGGGCATGTCCCCACGGCGCGGGTTTTCGGCTGTTTTTTCAGCCGGTTTGTGGTTTTTCAGACCGCCTGAAAAAACCGGCCGAAAATGAGCACAATGGGGCTCTATGGAAAACCCACGCAGCAGTCCCCACTGCATGGGTTTTCCGCCCGGCGGTCCGGTGGCTAAACATTGAGCAAGCACCTTCTTCCGGTTTTCGGACGGAATCTGTGCTTCTCAATGGGAGAAAAGCCGTCCTCCCCCCCCCCCCCCCTCCCCCACCCCTCCCCCCGCGGCCGTGGAGATGGGCGCAAAACAGGACAAAAACCGGCCAGTAGTAGTCCTATGCTGCCTATGCTGTGGGGATGCGCCCTAAGGGTACGTACAGACGAAAAGTAAAATTTACCCGTCACATCCTACCGTTGATAACAGCGACTCTGAGGCGATGTTTACACGGCTCATTGAGGGGTGCATTTCGCGGCGCACTGCGCTAAATGCGCAGGATAATGCGCCCCATAATTATGGTAATCCATAGCTTTCCTAGAGAACTATGGATTACGCCTCCTCGCCCCACTCGTACAAAACGATCGTATTGTATGCGCGGGGAGATAAGTGACATGTCATTTACTCACGCAGATTACGCGCCACGAGTAATGCATGTCTATAGGCCCCCCCCCCCGTGCCGCATGAGTACGCGATGATCAGCGCGAGCTCCCGAAACACACGATGTACTGCAGCACGTACAATACATCGTGTGAACATACCCTGATGATGCTGTCTTCAGTGAGCATTCCATGTAGATTGTAGGTTGTTTTTTCCAGCTGGTTTACAGTCCCCTTCATTTATATGAGGTTTTGGACGAGGTTCCGCAGGTGGAAGCTGACGGAAGGAGGACCGTCTTCGCAGTTATTTTTACTCTTTAAAATAAACCAACAAAATTAGCAGTGTATGAATTAGAATATGGGTTTTCTGTTGAGACCAATGGGGATGATTTAGTTTTAGACTAGTATCCGCTTGGTTGCCAACTTGAAATAC
Source organism: Phyllomedusa bahiana (assembly GCA_025379985.1). NCBI lineage: Eukaryota > Metazoa > Chordata > Amphibia > Anura > Hylidae > Phyllomedusa > Phyllomedusa bahiana. The sequence goes on from JAODAL010000594.1 coordinate 27,388, forward strand.
CCATTGTGTGGACAGAGCCTGAAGTAGGTTCTGAATGGAACCTCTGACACAGATGTGAACAGGCCTCAACCCAACACATCACTGGTCAGGCGGTAAATAAACCAGAGGTGGGCCCGCACACATTGATGGCGGATACTATTGATAAGCCAACAATGTGTGAGATAGGAAAGCGATTCTCCAGAGTCAAAAAAACCATTTTCATATATTCCAACAAGTAATTTTTTGCAAAGATGGGGAAAGGAGGAGTTGGTCTTCTAGTCACAAATCACACTTCTTGGTCAGCGTGTAACGAAATGTCAAAGAGCGTCTCTCGCTCTGAAGGACCTGACTTGTCCTGTATTACACAGGACCCACTGATTTGAATGAGCAATGTGTAATACTTAATTTTTCCTATGGTGGCGCTACGGGGAAATTTAACACCATCTGTATGTTCACATGTGGCGTTCAATACGTTTTTGGATCCGTGTTTCGGACCCTAAATTGACTCAAACACGCATCTAACAATGTGCAGTGTGATTTACATTGCTTTTAATGTAAAACAAGCATCTGCATTCAGACTATACGTGTTTTACATGCGTCTTTCAATTCTTGATCTGTTTAACACAGTAGACAACTTACTTAAAACTGTAGGATCCGTTTCAACCTGCCTGTTGAATGCGTTTTGGATGCGTTTTATGCAGCGCTTTTGAATTCTTTGGATCGAAAATTTATCCAAAAACATATTGAACACACCGTGTGAATATGCCTTTTACTTCCATGGCTCCCTGTACATTACAACTGATCTCTGGAGATCCCAGTCTTGGTGGCACTTTGTGATCAACTTATTGTAACCACTAGGGCTTGTTGGAAGTGGAGAACCCCTTTAACGTTCAAAACCACTGCCAGTGAACAGTTGCTTGAGTCCCTGAACATTAGGGACACTGTTACTTATTATAAAACCCTTTTTTTTTTTTTTGCACAAAAAATTTTGCTTTTATATTCTAATATTGTATTATCTGTAAATTCTAAAAGTTTTTTGTAAGTTTAAGATGCCATTGACTTGAGCAAAGAAGGGACCAATCATTGCACTGGGCTCACATAGGGCATTAATTACACATTTGTTAACTATACTATTGCTCTCCTGAAAAATAAAGCACCCTTTAACCCCTAACGCCTGCCCACTGTTTTTTGATGGCGGGTGGTATGTGCACTCTGTTGGCAACGATGATAAGACGTCGCAGTGTCCAGGTGGAGGGATGTTTGAGGCTTCCAGTGCCACAGCTGCACTAGGAACATTCCTAGAATAGTCTCTCTGCACCGCAGGGACCAGAGGAAGCCTCCAATTCCTTTGGATTGCTGCGGTAAGTGACCGCGACATGATCATAGGCGATTCTACTGCCCCATCTGGTCACCAGGATTCCAATTTCCTAGTGCCTGATGGAGCCTGGGAAATGTCAGTACAGTCAGCCCTGGGGACCTAGAGTAGCCCCAGGGCTGTATAGTGAGCCTGTGTTCAGGGCACACACTGTGCTGCCCTGACTGCAGCCTGTGTCATACTGACACCGAATGAAGTGTATTAGCATACAGTATGCTAATACATTAAGTGCAAGAAAAAAAGTGTAAAAATACATATCCCTTAGGGCATGTTCACACGGCGTTTTGGATACGTTTTTGCAATCCGTTAAGCATATTGCATCAAACGCATCCAAAAACGTACCACACAGTGTGGTACATATTTCGATGTGTTTTCTGGACTGCAAAAACTTGTCCCTATTGTTTCTATGGGCTTTTCAATACGTAAAACGAATCAAGAAATCACATCAATTCTTTGAATGCGTCCGTTTTACACAATGCAAAACAGTATGTAAAACACACATCATCTGAATGACAATTCGTATTTTACATTGAAATCCGTGTCCTCACACTTGAACATTGTTAAATACATATTGGAGTTTGTTTTTCGGTGCGTAAAACGTTCCCAAATACGTATCTAACAAACGCTGTGTGAACATACCCTTACGCTGGATTTACATCTTTGCAGAAGTTCCTCTGTCGCAGGGGTGTAAATAGGTCCGTTTACTGATGGACACAAATGGCGTCTTATGAGCCCCATTGACTCCAATGGGTTCCGTCTGATTTTCGCCCTGGTGTCCTCTGTTAAAATAAAATAAAATAGTGCACCGTATTTTACTGTTTTTCCCATCATTCCCGACGAAACTTTGACGCAGATGTGAATCAACCCTTAATGGGATTAAAAAAAAACAAAACATAAAGGTGTGGAAAAAAAATAAAATGATAAACATAAAATATTGTACATTCATTACACATACCCCTCCTGCCCCCACAAACCTATAGATATTAGGTATCCATAAGACCGTAGAATTAATTTAACAGGCTATTTAAGTAATGATGCAAAAAAGAATTTAAAAAAGTGCTTTTTTTATGTTTACGCGACAAGAAAATACATATGAATTACTGTCATTTTATTTATCATCAAACTACACCCCCCAAAACGCAGGTAACTATAAATCAACTGGTCATTAAAGGGGTTGTCTCACTACATTGATTCATCTCACCTCAGTCCTGTTTTCTTGGTTATACTTTGAATTCAGGGGTGTGTTTACTGGCTTCCACTAGACTGCAGTAGCAGCCAGGTCTGTAGCTATAGCAACCAGTGCTGGCAGCCTATCATGACAGACTGAACAGGTCTGCAGCTATAGTTATCTGAGGAGCTGATGCAGCCCACACAAGAGGGGATATCTCAGAATAGGTCGGACACTGTTAATGGACATATATTGTAAAGTGACTTGTTTTTGCAAGATCTTTAACATAAAAAGCAATCCTTGTAGTGAGAAAACCCCTTTAAGGCCTTTTCAGGACTGGTGCTGAACCGCAGTCCTCTAAAATGCAGCGCAGGAATAGTAATTTACATTTCCTGCTCATAAGCATGGCTATATTACAGCAGCGAAGCTGCTTACATAGGGTTCCTATGAATGTTGGGAGCTAGCTTGTCCATGAGAAGATGGGTCTGAAGATTCAGGGCTGCATCCGGCGGCACAACAACAGTAATAGTCTGTTGGGCTCAGTAATTATGAAGGAATATTATAATAATTAAAGCGTCATTATAGGGCTCGTGAACATCCCCCTTCCTGCTGGAATATGTGTGTTATCTGGTAGTAAAGGCCGTCACACATTGCTGCCTGCTAAGTAATTGCCAGTGTACGGAGCAAACAGAAACCTGCTGGAAGTGTTGTCATAAGGTGCGGCCGCTCAGGTGTTATTTATGGGCACCCAGCTAGGCCACAATACACAAGTAGGTGTCACAAAAGGCTAAAATCTATGGACTCCATGTGTCGGATACCTTTCTCTTCAATTAGAGATCTCGCCCTAATTTGCCAAGAGAAAAAGTAGCACTGGGGTTTTCAAAAACAGAAGAGGAACTTCCCTGTGAGAAAAGACCTCAGCCCATTTCCATACATCCTATTAAAGGAGCGTTCCCACCATAGACTTTGGTGGCATATACTGGCGATATCTTGAGAACGGCCCCCAACTCAGAATGAAGAGCTGGCCACGTGTGCGTTCAACTCTCCATCCTATGGGAGTTCCATATATTTTCTTTTCTTTTTTTTTAGTTTTCACATCAATTTTTAGGCTGAAAAATTCTGCAGCCAGCTATATGCAACAGGAAAATATAAAATGCACTACAAACAATATATTATTCCTCAATTTGGGAGGGGAAATTTGCAGGTGATTATTTTTTTTTTTTTTTAAGCCAGTTTGTAGTGTTTTCCTCCCATACTCCTCCATCATTTTGTTTCCTGTTTAAAGGGATTTTGCCGCAAAGTAAGATTGACGTGGGAAGCTGGTAAATGAAATAACAAACATTTTCACCATTCATTATTATTAAAAATTCTGCACCGTTTTTGTCTTGTCCATTGTTTACAGCTCATCTCCAGGGGATACGACCAGGACTGAGAAGCTCTCAGGACAGGAGTAGAATAAGGCCGTGTTCACACGGCTTATTCCCGACGGATTTGTGAGCCGTATTGAGCTCACAAATCCGCCGTGAATAAGGGCGGGGCCGGAGGCGGCCGGGGGCGCCGCTCCCAGCCCCATAGACAATGCATTGTTTACGGCGCGTACGCGCCGTAAATAATGTGCATGTCAGTTTCTCCCCGCCCGGCGGATTCGCCGAGCGGGTAGGAGCGACAGAATCCACTGTTCTCTATGAGAGCAGTGGATTACCGTAATGACAGGGACGGATTGGCGCCGTACTGAAGCGCAAATCCGGCACGGAGTACGGCGCCAATCCGTGCCCAAATAAGCCGTGTGAACGAGGCCTAACAGCACCCAGGGTTTGAACACTCAGTAGCTACCTGAGAGAAGTGATGTCTGAGCATGTGCCACCAGGACTGAGAAGCTCTCAGTCCTGGTTGCACATGCTCAGACATCACTTCTCTCAGGTAGCTACTGAGTGTTCAAACCCCGGGTGCTGTTATTCTACTCCTGTCCTCCTTAGTAATTAGTCAAATAGTGTAAATAAATAAAAAAGAAACCTCAATGAGGTTTGTGCACTGATAAAGAGAATAAAAAAACAAACAAAACACAGGTTTGGTTCCTGCAGGGATTTGAACCAAACTCCATGCTGTAACCACTGCCTATTGTTGCATTTGCTGGTGAGTGCTTTTTTCTTCACTATTTTTTAATGGAAGTCAAATAAATCTTGTTATGTTTTTATTGGGAAACATCTACTGCGTGCTGGATACCTTTTTTCTCTTCATTTGAACCAAGGACCCTTGTGTCTGAAGGCAAAAGCATTACCACTCAGCTACTCACAATGCTTTACATAAACAGACCTTCTTTGACTAAAGAGAGGAAAGGCCTGGTGATGTCATCCTGCTGGGTCACATGATATATACAATTCAAACAAATCACACACGCCCCCTTCTGAGCACACAGAGCTGAAGAGCTGGATGCAGGAGGTATGAAACTAAATCGTGGCAAAACCCCTTTAAGAAAGGTGTCTATGTGTTTGTTTTTTTTTAGTTTTTTTTAGAGGGCCTTAGTTGCTGGTTAGAGTGCCGGGTAGGGCTGTCAGAGCTGTGCCACCGGCTGTAAACTGCTGAAAAGAGAGGTTTGGAGAAGAACCAGCACTCTTAATCTAAGATGGCGCCCGCTGCTTGTGCTAGCTCCACCAGCTATATTAAGAACTGCTTGCGTCCTCCAGAGAAAGTGGAGAGTCAGTCCTTCTATTACTGGACCTTCTCCATCCCTGCTCCCACAGGCCACGTGAAACGACATGGGGGGGAGAGGGGGTGTCCCATTTAGCCTATGGCCCTTAGCTTTGACACGTGACATAGTTGCTGGCGGTCCCAGAAGTGGAATGCTATGTGATCTTCTGATTAAAGTGAACCTGTCAAGTGGTTTATGGAGGGAAAGAAGCTGAGCTCTGTGATAAGTAGGTTTAGGGGATGTTCACCCGGTGTGTTGGATCCAAAAAACGGATTCAAAAGCACTGTGTCAATCCCATCCATAACTGATCCAACACACAGCTGCATGTTTGGATGCGTGTTGGATGCAGCAGGCTCGCACCCTATAGTTTTAAATAGGGCTCCTGCTGCGTCTTTCGGATTAAGAATTGACAGGACAATTCTTTGAATGGATCAGAAAGACACAGTGAGAAGCATCAGAAAGACACATGTAAAACACGCATCAGCAATCACTTGTCTTAAAGAGAACCTGTCACATAGGTTACGCCCCCCTTGCTGAGGACAGCACAAGCTAGTGACAGACCTGATGTTCCCAGCTCTGTGCCCCTTATTCTGTAAGATGCTGGAGTTTTCGTGTATTTAATGCTCAAATCTGCAGTTTTCAGCCAGAGTCATTCGAAGAGTCAAGAGTGTCAGTTTTTTTCAAACTCCGCCCATCTGAGGCTAGCCCCGCCCACCTCAACTGACATATTACTTTAAATAGGTAGAAACATGTGAATAACTGTCAGTGGGTGGGGTTAGCCTTTGGTGGGTGGAGCTAACACCTACTCATGAATAAGATTTGAGGGGTTAATGCGCTAAAACTCCAGCATCTTACAGAATAAGGGGCACAGTGCTGGAAACAGCAGGTCTGACACTAGCTTGTGCTGCCCTCAGCAAGGGGGCGTTATATATGTGACAGGTTCTCTTTAACGCCGATGCGTGTTTTACATTGAAAGCAATATAAAATCACGCTGCACATTGTAAGATGAGTGTTTGGGGCCGTTTAGGGTCTGAAACACGGATCCAAACATGCATTTATAAACGGATCCAAAATCGGTTCCAATACACCCTTATATGAAGCAGAGTAAATCCTGAGCGGACTCCTGAAAGGGGTGTTCCAGGAGTTAAGAAAGCTCGCTGGTCCGTCAGGGCTTGAATGATAAAAAATAGAAGAGAAGACTCATACTTACCTCCCGGACACTCTCGTTCAGTCCCGGTGGCCGATGTGTTCATTGTAAATGTGACTTCTCTGGCCTGTGATTGGTTGTACCTGTCACATGAACTATGAACGTTCGGGGATGACCGGCGATGGGACAGAACAGGAGCGTCTGGTGGCAAGTATCTTCTATATTTTATCATGCCCCGACAGACCATTGAGCATTCCTAACTCCCCGAACACCCCTTTAAGTGACAATGATTGACAACTTTCCTTGTATCAGTGTGTGTAAAGAGCAAACTGACAATCATAGTATGTGGAAGTAGTACTGTCACTTTCTCTTTTTAGGCTATGTCTACCCAGGAATGTTAAAATAGCATCCAAAATCCGATGGCATATTAACATCGCCGGACAGCGGTTTTTGGTACAGATTTGCGCTAAAAACCGCGGACGCTTTTTGGATTTGCTGTCGGCCCCTTACATTGAATGTATGGGAATCCGACGGTGATCCTGCGGAAGATCCGATTGGAAATTCGACAGCATGTGGCAGACTTTAAAACCGACCGGAAAAAAATCTGTGCTGTGTAGACTACAGCACAGACTTCTTATTGTGGTCTACAAAATCCGCCGAAAATCCAGTGCTGTGTAGACATAGCCTTACTCAGAAATCCTACTTCAAGCCTATAAATCACAGAGCTTCGCTTCTCTCCCTCTATCACATACAGCTCTGATAGGGGAGCACAAACCACCAGGTTTGCTTTAAAAGGGTGTTCCCACCATAGACTATAAGGCTATTTTCACACGGCAGTAATTGCGGGACGTATTTCGCACCCGCAATTACGCCGTCTGTGCGGGGTGGACCGTGGCGGGGGGGCCGGCAGCTCGCCGGCCCATAGACATTCATTATTCTCGGCGTGTATACGCTGTGAATAATTGACATGTCACTTCTCTCCCCGCTCGCTGTATTGTGCGAGCGGGGAGAGGAGACGTCATCCATAGAGAACTGTGGATTACCGTAATGACTGGGACGTATTTCGCCCCATATTTAGGACAGTACGGCGCAAAATAAGGGGCGAGATACGTCCCAGTTTAAGCCGTGTGAACATAGCCTTATAGCGTATCAAAAGGATAAGCCGTCAGTCTGGTTGGTGCCGGTCCCTGTGTTGGCACAGAATGAAGAGCTGGTTGAGTTTGCTTGCTACTCTACATTCTGTTCTATGGGAGTTTTAGGTACAGCCAAACGCATCGCTCTCCTGTTCTCAGAAATCCTATAGAACAGAATGGAGAGTCGTGAGCAAGTGGAACAAGCTCTCATTTTTGAGCTAACGTTGTCGTGGGTCCGTTCATGAGGTGTGTGGGTTCCAGAGGTTGGATCTATTAGACTGTTATGGCATATTCTAGTTATGTGCCAACAAAATCTATGGTAGGAAGACCTTTCTAAGAGAGCCTTCTAGCAGGTAGGCTTTGTCTAAAATAGAGACCCCCTTTAACGCCTTTAAGCAAAACACTTAACAAAGACATGACCTAGAGATGTTGAAAATCACATCAGTTTTTATGTCTATTTCTCCCCATTCAAAATATTGTTCTTGCAAGTTTAATAGAAAAAAGTAAAAGGACATGCCTTGTTGAACTGTCTTTCTTAAAGGGGTGGTCCCTTTTGTGAAATCCTCTTCTCTGGCCACTCGCTATTGCCATCCTGTTCATTCATTTCTCTGGAAGTTCAGAATAAAGTTGAGCGCACGCACTTGGCTATACTGGAAACTTCCATAGAAGTGAATGAGGAGGACGGCGCTAGCGAGTGGCCAGAGAAGAGGGTTTCCCGAAAAGGACTACCGCTTTAATCTCTGTTCCGATTTTTTGATGAAATGTATGTAAAGGTGAATAAATGTGATGTATTTGGGATTGTTCACACAGGAAAGAAATGTTGCCGCATTTCCGTATGGATTTGTATATGGAAATCTGCAGCAGAAAACCGTAACCGGCAAGTTGAATTTTTTGCATAGAATTTGACTTGCGGTGCGGATGTGTCATTTCATTTACAGCATGGTGATTGCTGCTGCAGAAAGTGTATGGCTTTGTTGTGAGTTTTTCCCATTGAATTCAGTGGGAAAGATGAAATCCGCAATGTTGCATTTGATTTATGCAACAGAATAACTACACAGCTTGCTTACCACAGGCAGCATGTCCCCGAGAACTGAACGCCCCCCAGCAGAATTATAGCATAGCCTAAAGGTATGTTCACACGGCGTAATTGTTGGGCAAACAGATACGCACGCACTCCCGCGACGCGCGGGGGTGGGGTGGTGGTGGTGGGTTGAGGGACGCTCAGCCCGCCGGCCCCATAGACTGTCATTACTCGCGGCGTGTATTCGCCGCAAGTAATTGACATGTCACTTATCTCCCCGCGCTCACAATACGATCATATTGTACGTGCGGGGAGAGGAGGCGTAATCCATTGTTCTCTATGAGAACTGGGGATTACTGTAATTTCGGCGCAAATACGACGCGAAATGCGTGCTGAAATTCCCCCATGTGAACATGGCCTAAATGTGAGAGAGGCTCTATTTTAGACTTGCACAATATTGCTGGATGTGGGGGCCAGAATTTCCGGGAACAATAATGGGCAACACTGCCTCCAAGATGGATGATACAACCCATTTTCTGCAATGCTTGCACAAGCCATGCCCCTTTGCAGCCCACTAGAAATGGTTTGGCCCATGGGCTGTATGTTGTGCAAACCTGCTCTCAACATTACATTATAGTAACTCTTTAACCCCAGGCCTGAAAAGTCCTTAATGACCAGTAAAATTTTTTAGTTTTTGCCTCCATGCGTTTTGATAGACGTAATTTTTTTTTATTTTTTAAGTGACGCAGTTGTATGAGGACTTGTTTTATGCAGGAGAGGTTGTATTTTTTTGGAGGGTGGGGGGGAGTTATAGTTTAAGTTTACAGATAAAAATAAAAATAAATCTACAAATTTATTATTTTTTACACAGTTCAAATTTCACACTAAATAACCTGTTACATTCTACAAGTTATTACCGTCGTGTAGATATATATTGTGTGTAGTTTTCCCTGTAATGTTTGCAAAATATTTTTTTATTAAATATTTTTTTTTTTTTTTATTCACTTTTTAATTATTTTTTTTTAAATCCCATTAAGGAATAACTAACACTTTTTTTATTTTTATTTATTTTTTTTTACAATTAGTAATGTATTGGCATATATGAATAGCTAATACATTACTAATTGTAAAAAAAATAAATAAAATAAAAAAAGTGTTATTCATATATGCCAATACATTACAAGCTATATCCTATTGACACAGGGCAGTGACCAGGGCAGCACACAGTGTGCCCTGACTGCAGACTTGTTACACAGACAGCCCTGGGGCTCCTCTAGGTCCCCAGGGCTGGCTGTACAAATGTTCCCTGGGCTTCATCGGGTCACCGGGAGTTCTGATCACCCGCTGGAGCAGGGGAATGCCCTTTACTATCCCGTGGTCAGTGACCGTGACAATCAAAGGGTTAAGCGCCGAGGATCAGAGGTTTCCTCTGCTACATGACACTTACATAGACTGCTCTAGGAACAGAGCTGTTAAGTCCAGCTCTGTTCCTAGTGAAGCTGCAGCGCTGAGAGCTGCAAAACCCCTCTATCTGCTGCGACATCTAACATGACCTGCACTGCCCATTGACTATACTCGGTGGGTGGTCGTTAAGGGTTTAAGGCCTGGTTCACAATTTTGTCAGAGGTTCCATTTGGAGCCTCCATTAGATTTCGTAAAAAATTATGGAAAAGCTGCAGCATGATGCAAAACAACTTACAACGTGATGGAAACCCGAGATTGTAATTAATGGGGTTCGTCAGGCGCTGTTGGTGTCTGTCATGAAACTGATCCTGAGCTTACTCTGTAAATGAGGCTCCAAATGGAACCTGTAAGGCTATGTTCACACTGCATTTTAATTACATTTTAAAATCGGCTTCCGAGTCTGCTCGTAATTACGCTTTGTGTGAATGACAAGCTGTGTTTTATATTATATTCAATGAGGAATGATTTGTAACTTCTCTGAGGCTGATTTTGGGCCATTTTCCAATGGGTGCAATGTGCTGTAACAGCCCAAAAAAACGCTGTGTGCACATACCCTAACACAGATGGGAATCAGGCCCAAGTAGAAACTATTCACTTAACCCATTGTTGAACGGTTTTTATTCCAGGTTCTGTCCCATCTTAATCCTTTTTTGTTTGAGCAATATTGGTGTTCAAGGGGTTGTCTACTTTATAGTGTTTTTATTTATTATGTGTAGAACAGGAAATTATACAATTTTCTAACATGCATGTCTTAAAAATTCTTCTCCTACACTCTTCTATACCATTGCAGTAGGCCCCTATCTCGAAAAAATGGTATAGTCCACATTCCTGCCCGTAGTAATGGCTTCCAAGGAGTAAGTGTATGGACTAAACATGATATCAGCCATGTGTTCTCCTGGCATTCAGTTAGCAACAGGGCTACATGACATATACTGAATATGATAGAAAAAAAAGTGGAGTAATATCGTTATAATAGCAATGTCTTTTTGTGTAGTTACTTGTAGACTGGAGAAGTTCTGCTCCTCCATACACTGTTACCTGGATACCAGGGGTCACATGACCTGTGTGGTGGTCACATGATAAGACTCTGCTGGAGGTAGTAATTCTGGAGAAGTTCTGCACCTCCATACACTACTGTTACCTGGATACCAGGGTCACATGACCTGTGTGGGGGTCACATGATAAGACGTTGCTGGAGGTAGTAATACTGGAGAAGTTCTGCTCTCCATACACTACTGTTACCTGAATACCAGGGTCACATGACCATGTGTGGTGGTTGTCACATGATCAAGACTCTGGAGGTGGTAATACTGGAGACGTTCTGCCCCCCCCATACACTACGTTACCTGGATACCGGGGGTTCACATGACCTGTGTGGTGGTCACATGATAAGATGCTGCTGGAGGTAGTAATACTGGAGAAGTTCTGCCCCTCCATACACTACTGTTACCTGGATACCAGGAGTCACATGACATGTGTGGTGGTTTTGTCCATACAGTTACTCCATGGGGGTTGTTACTGTGGGCAGGAATGTGGACTGTACCAATTTTTTTTTCTTAAATAGGGGCACTCACGATTTAAAAGAGGTAAAGAAATTTTTTGGAAAAATTTTGTGATTTCCTATATATGCATTTAAAAAAAGATATTTTGAAGTAGAAAACCCCTTAAAATTTTTTTGAAACCCAATTCACTAAGGGCAAAACTGTGATTCGCTGACTAAGCTTGTCCTGGCACCCAAGACCACCACTGAACAGCAACCCAAAAAAAGCCATGAGCCATCAATGTAAAAATTTTCATAAGGGGAGGCCTCGTTTCACTGGGGTTATTCTGCCCCGGGACTGGGGCCGGCCCCCCCGGGGGATTTGCCTTCATACGGGGCCAATCCCGGCGCAATAAAGGTAAACCACTGTCCAAAGAACGGGGATTCCCTCCTCCTCCCCGCTCGGCGAATGGGGGCAGGAAAGTGACTGTACCAATTTTTTTTTCTTATATAGGGACTACTGCACTGATTTAAAAGAGGTAGAGGAGCAGAATTTTATATTGGAAAATTGTGTGATTTCCTATGATATGCATATTAAATAAAGATATTATGAAGTAGAAAACCCCTTAAAATTAATTGAAACCCAATTCACTAAGGGCAAAACTGTGATTCGCTGACTAAGCTTGTCCTGGCACCCAAGACCACCACTGAACAGCAAACATGCCAAGAGAAGCCATGGACTGCCAGTCAAGTGTAATATTACATAAGGGTTATTCAGATGGACAGGTCTGCCAGAGAGAGAGCTGCAGCTGGTTAACAGCTCTGCTTTCTGGCTTATGTAATGTTCAGGACGTCAGGGGATGTCCAAATAGTAGGACCCCTAGGAGGACTGGAAAATGGCATAGGGTTGTACACTGAGCGCCACTGACTTCCTCTAGACCCCTTTCTCTAAAATGTAGTGCTTGCTGATGTTGGAGACTTGTGGTTGGGCAGGGTGACCTTTATATATTCCTTACTTTAAACTGTAATATGACTCAAAGTGGCCTTAAAGGAAATGAATGAACAAGAGGAATTGCTGGGAATTTTCTGTTTTAGATTCCGTACACCTTTAGGCCCCCTTCACACTTATGTTTTGCATGGCGTTTTTTGGGTGGCCAAAAGCTACATGCATTTATTTTTTAGGCTTAATGCGATTTAATTGTGCAGTTTTGATAATTTTTTTGGGTAAAATAAATGTGAATTAGTACACACATTTTTAAAGGGACAATTCCATCAGGAGCATTTTTGTTAACACCAATATTCCTGGAAAACTATTTAAAAAAAATAAATAAATAAATAAATATTTTTTTTATTTCGCCAGTCCTATGCAATTAAAAATTGCATCTAGAATATTTTCTTTTTACAGGATATGTTTGCATAGAAAAGTGTTGTCGGCTGTGCGGTGCTTTATGGTTATCAAATAGGTGTACCAACCCAACAGAGGCCAGAAGGAGACTGGAGTGGAATAATGACCTGTAAATGAGGACTACTTTCCATAGTCCATGTTAGTAAGTCAGGGTAGGACACGTGCTACTTATCTTGCATTCTTGTGATTGACAAGCGTGCATTGTAAAGCAGTAAGCAGAGAGTGAAGTACATAAGGTCATAAGTGATTCAGCTCTCTTTCATTTATGGGCCTTCTGTGTAGATATGTTGTGTGTTTTACAGCTTACTTATAACTTGAACTTGGTATGCAAAGCATGGATAGATTATAAACTATAGGAAAGCGAAGATGATGATGATATGGTAATTGTAAGCCACATGAACTTGTAGTAATTGTTTTATGGAGATTTGCAGAGTATTACTCCATTTCAGGCATTCTGTAGCATTTCATACTTGTGACTGCTTGTAGTGTTTGATGGGGTAATCACAAAATCGTGTTTGTAGCCTTTGTTTCTGATCTTAATAGTCCTAGCTCAAGAAGGGTAACGTTGTTCATTAGGGAGAGGCACATTGAAGGTGTGTGGAGACTTGCATGCCATGGTTGCTCTACTGAAATATAAGGGGTTATCCACCTCATCAGAAAATCAGCTACTGGTCCTAGTAAACTTAAAGGGGTTGTCGCACTACAGGGATTGCATTTTACATTAAAGATCTTGCAAAAACAAGTCACTTTCCAATATGTGTCCATTAACAGTGTCCTACCTATTCCTACAGTCATGGCCAAACGTTTTGAGAATGACACAAATATTATATTTTCACATGATCTGTTGCCCTCTGGTTTTTGTGTTTGTGTCAGATGTTTTTATCACTTACAGAAATACAAGTGCAATCATATTATGATTAACAAAAGCTTTTATTGACAGAATGAGTTAATGCAGCAAGTCAATATTTGCAGTGTTGACCCTTCTACTTCAGGACCTCTGCAATTCTCCCTGGCATGCTCTCAATCAACTTCTGGACCAAATCCTGACTGATAGCAGTCCATTCTTGCACAATCAATGCTTGCATTTTGTCACAATTTGTTGGTTTTTGTTTGTCCACCCGTCTCTTGATGATTGACCACAAGTTCTCAATGGGATTAAGATCTGGGGAGTTTCCAGGACATGGACCCAAAATCTCTGTTTTGTTCCCTGAGCCATTTAGTTATCACCTTTGCTTTATGGCAAGGTGCTCCATCATGCTGGAAAAGGCATTGTTGATCACCAACTGCTTTGGACGGTTGGGAGAAGTTGCTCTTGGAAGACATTCTGGTACCATTCTTTATTCATGGATGTGTTTTTAGGCAAGTACTGTTAGAGAGCCGATTCCCTTGGCCTGAGAAGCAACCCCACACATGAATGGTTTCTGGATGCTTTACAGTTGGCTTGAGACAAGACTGGTGGTATCGCTTACCTTGTCTTCTCCGAACAAGCTGTTTTCCAGATGTTCCAAACATTCGGAAAGGGATTCATCTGAGAAAATGACTTACCCCAGTCCTCAGCAGTCCACTCCCTGTACCTTTGGCAGAATATCAGTCTGTCCCTGATGTTTTTTCTGGAGAGAATGGCTTCTTTGCTGCCCTCCTTGACACCAGGCCTTGCTCCATGAGTCTCTGCCTCACATTGCATGCAGATGCACTCACACCTGCCTGCTGCCATTCCTGAGCAAGCTCTGCACTGCTGGTTGCCCGATTCCGAAGCTGAAACACTTTTAAGAGACGGTCCTGGCGCTTGCTGGTCTTTCTTGGGCGCCCTGGAGCCTTTTTGGCAACAATGGAACCTCTCTCCTTGAATTCCTTGATGATGCGATAGATTGTTGACTGAGATGCAATCTTTCTAGCTGCGATACTCTTCCCTGTTAGGCCAGTTTTGTGCAGTGCAATGATGACTGCACGTGTTTCTTTAGAGATAACCATGGTTAACAGAAGAGAAACGATGCCAAGCACCAGCCTCCTTTTAAAGTGTCCAGTGGTGTGATTCTTACTTAATCATGACAGATTGATCTCCAGCCCTGTCCTCATCAACACCCACACCTGTGTTAATGTAGCAATCACTGAAACAATGTTAGCTGGTCCTTTTAAGGCAGGCCTGCAATGAAGTTGAAATGTGTTTTGGGGAAAAAGTTCATTTTCTAGGCAACTATTGACTTTGCAATTAATTGCTATTAAGCTGATCACTCTTTATAACATTCTGGAGTATATGCAAATTGCCATTATAAAACCTGATGCAGTAGACTTTGTAAAAATTAACATTTGTATCATTCTCAAAACTTTTGGCCATGACTGTAGATATCCCCTCTTGTATGGGCTGCATCAGATCCTCAGGTCCCTGTAGCTACAGACCTGTTCCATCTCTCCTGATTGGCTGCCATCTCTGGTCACTATAGGTACAGACTTGGTGTCCTCAGCAGCTCATCACTTCAGGCCAGTAAAAGCCAGTAAATTAAATAATGAAACCGAGGAAACAGGACAGAGGTAAGATGAATCAATGTAGTGAGACAACCCCTTTAAGAAACAAACTTCTACTTCCCTGCGGTGTATCTCCCCGGTCTTGTGTTATCATTTTAACGATGATGTAAGTTAGTGGCACATCACTGCTGCAGGCACGGATTGCCTGCGGCGGTCATGTGCCATTAAAGGAGTTGTCTTGCTACAAATATTGTTTTTTATGTTAAAGTTCTTGCAAAAACTAATTTTTTAATGTGTCCATTATCAATATCCTACATGTTCTGAGATATCCCCTCTTGTATGAGCTGCATCAGCTCCTCAGGTTGCTATAGCTACAGACCGGTTTGATCTCTCATGATAGGCTGCCAGCACTGGTTGCTCTAGCTACAGACCTGGCTTCTACTGCAGCCAAGTAGAAGGCAGTAAACATGCCCCTGAATTCAAAAAGAAACCAAGAAAACAGGACTGAGTGAAGAGGAATCAATGTAGTGAGACAACCCCTTTAAATTAAAATGAAAACGGAGGACTGGAGAGACACGCTGCTGGAATCGGGGACCAGAGGAAGGTGAGTGTAATATATTAAGTAGTATCAACAGCACACCAATTGTGATGCAAACAAACGTGTTTATTGTTCTAGTCCTTGCAATATGAGTGGGAGTGAAGCCAAACCATATTTTCATCTGCAGACAGCTGTTCAGTACGGTTTGCTCCTCATCAGTGCAAAATAGAGTACAATTGAGAGGTTTATATGTAGCTCGTAGCTTAGAGGTTTTCTCACTACAGGGATTGCTTTTTATGTTAAAGATCTTGCAAAAACAAGTCACTTTGCAATATATGTCCATTAACCGTGTCCTGCCTATTCCTAGATATCCCCTCTTGTATACTCTGCATCAGCTCCTCACGTTGCTATAGCTACAGACCTATTCAATCTCTCCTGATAAATACAGACCTGGCTACTACTGCAGCCTAGTAGAATCCAGTTAACATGCCGCTGAATTCAAAAAGAAACCAAGAAAACAGCACTGAGGTAAGATGGATCAGTATAGTGAGACAACCCCTTTAAGGCTACATCTACACGACAGTGATTTACTGTCAGATATTTAAGCGGATTTGGTATTTAGGATCCTCAAAAATCTGACTGCAAATCATCCCCATAGACCACAATAGAAAATATGAGCTGTAGTCTACACAGCTTGGATTTTCCAAGATCAGATTTGAAATCCGAAAACTGGCTCAAAAAACCCCATAAACATGTGCTATAATCCGCCATACTTTAATTGAAAACGTTGGATTATAGTACTGTTCAATCGAATGGGACGTCTGAAATCCGCAGCAAAAAAACCACAACATAAAACAAAGACCACTCGGGAGGGGGGAGGGATCAGCTCTAGTGAATAACAAGGGAGTTCACATTGTATTATTAGTATCGAAAAAATGCATTCTTCGTCATTTGATCAAGGACAGTGTCCCGACTAAAGATGAAGTAGACATCACGGTTAGGAAATTAATGATAGACAGAATCGAGGCGGAATCGAATCAAGTACCATGACCGAAATGGAAAAGATATATTACTAAAATTTTCATTGATGACGATATTAAGGCACTGATGGTTCACTTTCGCACCTCATACTATTACCTCCGGGAGAAAATGGCTGGCTCTCTGGGCAGACTTGAGATCGGGGATGATACTTGTAGTTAATATGGCTGGGACTTCCACCCTAGATGACCTAGGTTGAGGTGGTGGGTAACCCTCTGAACCAAGGAGTACTATCAAATAGGTCCGGAAAAGGTGACTGCTGAGCTACAAAGTCTTCATGGGCAAGATTGTTCTCTTTCCAAAGTTTTGTTTGTTGGTAGAGTTAAGTGTGAGGGTCTGTAAAAGAGGAAAGGAGGGGGATCAAGTTCGAAAGATGAAAATATGCATTGAGAGTGTGTATTTCTCGCTTCCTCCTAGGTTGGACTTTTCATAACTTGTTTAAGTTGGGAGCATTCCTTTTTGGTCTTTTGTTATTTTTAGTTATAAGGAAAATGGAGACGATTATTGGAAGGACACTGTGCTATTTACAATGTACACTCAACTATACTGGTCACGGTTGTATTGTCCTATGACTGGTTTGTAAAACGTAATAATTTTCTTCTCAATAAAATTATTGTTAAAAAAACCCCAAGACCAAGTGTAAAATACTGGTTGGATTCGAATTAGAATCCTGTGAGTATTTTATCCTCTGCCGTGTGAACGTAGCCAATTAGCCATACCACTGGGCAACCTTGGCAATCTAGAGAGTGATCAGATGTGTTCCCTGGTTTCAATGTGAGGTGGGCAACAAAGACAGTCTTACTGCTGATCCATATGTGTTTTTACCCTCGATGTCAATGGATTGAATTTAAAAAAAAATCTGTGTTCGTATTCCAAAAACCGCCAAAGATTTGTTAATGTTATAATAGGAGTCCTGTTTATCCCGCCCACATAGTGATTGACAGCTGCTCCTGCCTCAGTGTGTATACAGAGCAAGCTGTCAATCACTGTATGTGGACGGGTCACCATTACTGTCAATTTTACTTTCACAGTTTTTCTGTGCTTTCAATCAAAAAATCCAGCATAAAATCATAGAAACCTACATTTCTCAGAGCAAAGCTTTTTCCCTCTATCACATCCTGCTCTCAGATAACGTAGCATAAACCACCTGACAGGTTCCCTTTAATGGATTTACTCTGATTTTATGCAAAAATCCTGCTTCACATCATATAAATAAAGATATTGCAGAGCTTAGCTTCTCTACCTCTATCACATCCTACTCTCAGATGAGGTAGCATAAATCGCCTGACCGGTTTCTCCAAAAGGGGTTTTACCACAAAGTAAAATTGAGGTGGGAAGCTTACAGATTAAATAATAAACATTTTCACCATTCATCATTATTAAAAAATGTTGTATTAGCTACTCCCTTAGTGATCCACAGTGTACAGCTCGTCTTTAGGGGATTCGACCAGTGACGAGAGCTCCCCAGTCCTGGCCGTACATGCTCAGACATCTCTTCTCTTTTCAGGCAGCTACTCTGTCTCTTCCCTGCGTAGTAATCACACACACTCACTGCTGAGTGTTCACCCCAAGGTGCTGTCATTCTACTTCTGTCCTTTGTATTCCTTAGCAATTATTCAAACAGTGCAAATAAATAAATAAAAAAAAAACCTCAATCGGGTATGTTCATTGAGAAAAAAAATCCACATTTGGTTCCTGCAGGTATTTGAACCTAGGACCCCTGTGTTGGATAGCAGAAGTGCTAACCACTCCGCTACATTGTAGCTTCTCCTACTCTTTACATAAACAGACCTTTGTGTGACTAGAATGAACACACTGGTGAAAGGCATGGTGATATCAAGCCTGCTGGGACACATGATATGCAGTTCAAACAAATCATACACACCCCCTTGTAAATACACTGAAAGCTGAAGCAGGACAAACCAGGCATGAAATGTGTTTGTGGCAAAACCCCTTTAAGCCCATGATTTTCTTAGTAGTTTTCTCTTTTAGTTAAAGTTGGTAGCTTAAAGGGGTTTTGCCACGATGTAATGTTGACATGGGATCCTCCAAAATGGGTATTTAATCACTTTTCTAAATATATGTGATTACAAAAAGTGAAGCCTGTGAGAGATACAGCATTGCTCAGTCCCCCTTAGCTTCCTGAAAGTTTACATTAGACACGACCAGTACACTGACGGAAGCTGATCTGGCCGAGCTTGCATGTTTGCACTTCTTATCTGATTAACGGGGACATGAAGGAGCTTGCAAGGGGCTGGGGAGAAAGTGCAGTGTATGAGTCTGTCTGCTGTATAGAGAATACACTGTTGTAATGTTATTATTTGGGTAAACTTTTGAATCGCTCCCTGCTTTCTCGCTCTCTGCTCACCCCCTCCCTCTCACCCCTGCAGCGGTTCATGATTCAGCATGCTTTGTTTATATTCTCCCCTGAGCTGATAAAAGGTAAGGAACTCACTTCCTGGCAAAACACCTTTAAGTAACAGTTTAAGTAGTCTATACGTTTAAAGGGGTGTTCCTGCGAAGCCACTTCCTGCTAACAAGTCGGCTTGTGGCGAGCTCTGACCTCAATTTGTTATAGAATGAGGAGGGTGGCGCTTGATCAGCTATACTCAGAACTCCCATAGAAGTAAATGGGGAGGGCTGCCACAAGTACTGTCCACCTCATTCTGTAACATGGTTAGCTCCCCGCTAGCCATCAGCTGACCTATTGGCAGGAAGTGGCTTTGTGGCAACACCCCTTTAAAAACCTGGGTGCTAGCATCAGCCTACTGGATGGATGTATCTGACAAGTTGATATCATATTGGGCTGCTATTATGAAATAAGTCTTTAGGTATCTCAAAATCCAGGTTTTCAGCGTAAGAATATTTATAATGTTGGTCGTGGAGATCTTCCTGTGTCGGCATCTAGAACAAATTTCAGAATCACTTGAAGTTCCCAGTAGGGCGCTTGGAGAAATAGTCTGCTATCTTCCCTGTCATCACACGCCATTTCTCCCATGAAAAGATGTGTATGGATAACATGAATCAAAAGCTTTTGCAGCACATTTTTGTATTAAACATATAAAACGGGTTTCATGTGTAAAAATTGCTGGAATGCAAACATTGACTATAGGCTATAGGGCATTTTGAAAGCGGACATGGGTAACAGTACTACAATGCTCAACATTGAGATTGGATGTTGAGAGCGTATGGGACGACTGGTTAGGAACTGGTTTTCTAATGTCTAACCATAAAGCTTATGTATATGTTCAGTTTTCTTTACAGTCAGGCATGCACAGCTTCAGTATCTCTCTAGTCTGTGCATTTGTGGCATAGAAGTGTGAGAGGACCTCCATTTTTGAAATATGGGACCTGCACCTACAAGATATTTGTGGCATATCCTGTTGATAAGTATCTGAGATAAGAGCACCCCTTTAGGAACAATGGAGAATGAATTGAAAGAGTTGAGGTACAAGGTAGTAAAAACAATTACATATTTAACACCTTAAAAGGGTTTTATAACCAAGTAAAATTGATGTGAGAAGTTTGCTAATAAAATAATCATTTTCACCATTTATTATTATCCAAAAAATCAGTATCATTTTTCTGTTGGCTGCTCCCTTAGTGATCCATAGTGTACAGCTTGTCTCCAGGGAATGCGACCAGTGACGAGAGCTCCTCAGTCCTGGCTGCACATCACCTCTCCTTTCAGGCAGCTACTGTCAGTCTATTCCCTTCCTAGTAATCACACACACTCACTGCTTAGTGAGTATTCAACCCCAGGTGCTGTCATTCTACTTCTGTCCTCTGTATGCCTTAATAATTACTCAAACTGTGCAAATAAATAAAAAAAAGAAACCTCCATCATGTATGTGTGTTAAGGAAAAAAAATGAAATCCACATGGTTGATTCCTGCAGGGATTTGAACTTAGGACCCCTATTCGGAAAGGCAGAAGCGCTAACCACCCAGCTGTATTATAGCTACTTATAGCTCTCATATTCTTAGGTCACGACTTTATTTGCATAAACAGACTTTTGCTTGACAAAAGTGAGCACACTGGTGGGGAAAGATATGGTGATGGCAAGCCAGCTTAGGTCACATGCTATCCAGCTCAAACAAATTATACATGCCCCCTTTTGAAGACACTGAAAGCTGAAGAGAGGACAAGAGGACATGAAATCCCTTTGTGGCAAAATGATGCACTTAAATGTAACTCTGATTCCAGCCATTTAATGCCTTGGGTGTAATGGTCAAAAGCGAAAGTGGTGTCTAAGAGATTTAACAAAGGGAGAGGGCTCCTTGTGTCACCTAACTGCCCCCTGCAACCAAAATTGTGGGTTGCTGTTTGTAGCCATAGCAACCAGGAGCCACTCATTCCTGTCCATAGTAATGGCTCCCATAGAGCAACTGTATGGCCTAAACATGGCATCAGTCATGTGACCTTTGTGGGGTAATTTTAATAGGAGTAATGGTAGAATAATTATTATTAAACGAGTGTCCTGACACTAACAGATGCTTCTTAGTCCAGCATGGCATGATTAAAAAAAAAAAAATAGAAGGAAAGACTTGCCTTGTAAACCCTTCCGTTCGATCACTTCGGCTGTCCTGGTGATCCCAGCAGATGACTACCACATGTGACCGCTGCGGCCTGGGATTGACTGCAGCGGTCACGTGGAGCATGAACGGGGTAGTCATCTGCTTGGATCACCAGGATGGCCGAAGTGATGGAAGGGTTTACAAGGCAAGTTCTCTTATATCCTTCTCTTTTATCATGCCCCAGCAGACTAACAAGCATTTGTGTTGGAACACCCTTTTAGCCCTTTAAGGTCTAAGCCTGTTTTGGACTTAAGGACCAAGTCCTTTTTTTCAAATCTGATATGTCCCTTTCTCAGAGAGTAACGTTTTGATGAACCTGTTTATGTGAATTTGAGATTTTCTCATGACACATTGTACTTTGTTAGCAATTCATTTTTGTCGAAACAATCCCTGTTTATTTGTGAAAAATGTTAAGAAAAAGAAAAATTGGAAACATTAGTTTTACATGGATAGAAATATTTTTAAACTGTGAAAATGAGTCATTCCCAACAAATTAGTAAATAATTAACATCTACCATTCATCTACTTTAAGTTGACTTCAATTTTTAAACAATCTTTTTTTTTTTTTTTTTTTTTTTTAAAGGACATTAGATGGATCTTAAATTTTGTAGCAAATTTTAACATTTTTCAAGAAAATTTGTAACATTTATTTATTTTCTTTAAGGACCAGTCCCATTCTGATGTAGCTTTGGGGGCCCTTATGTTAGACACCCCCATAAATGACTCCATCTAAGAAACTGCACCCCTCATGGTATTAAGAACAACACACATTTGTTAACCCTCACAGAAATTAAAGCAAAGAAGAGGTGAAATTTAAAAATTTCATTTTTCTTGCAGATTTTCACTTTTTTTCCCCATTATTCATGGTAGATCATAACAGGGAAATGCAACTTAATATTGATTCCCCAGATTCTGCTGTTCTCAGAGATATCCCATATGTGGCCCTAGTGCGCTATTTGACTCAACCACAAGCCGGAGTCGGGGGAGCATATACTGGATACTGGGGTCTCATTTGCATTAAGCTATATTTTAGGCACCATTCCATGTTGTGAGCAACCTAAGGTGCTAAAACTTAATAATAAAATCCACTAAAAACACCTAATTTGGAAAATGACACCCCTATATATATCCAGGGGTGTAGTGAGTATATTGACCCCAAAGGTGTTAGACAAATTTTTTTAACAATAGGCTGTGAAAATAACAAATTTAATTACATTTCTTCCAGTAATCTGCAGTTTCAGCTGCAAATGTTTAATTTTTACAAGGAATCCTGGAAGAAAAGCACCCCAAAATTGATTACACAATTTCTTCCAAGTTCAGCAATACCCTACATGTGGGTGTAAACTGCTGTTTGGGCGCATGGCAGGGCGTATAAGGGAGGGAGCACTATTTGGCTTTTGGAACATAGATTTTAGTGGGTTTCATGTTGTATTTGCAAAGAACCCAAAGTACCAGAACACTAGAAGTCACCCCATTTTGGATTCAACACCCCTCAGGGATCTCATCAAGTGGTGTATTATGCAATCCTTGCGCACAGGTGTTCCACAGTTTGTTTTTGGGTTTTTTTAGCTTCGGGCCATAAAAATAAAAATATCATCTGCAGTTCCATCATTTGTTTTTTTGGGGTTTCATTTTTAGAGCGTTCTGCATGTGGCATAAGTGACAGGATAACTTTGCAATGCGGGTCGGCACAATTGAAATTATATACATTTTATGTCGTTTTTTTATGTCGTGTTTTGCTACTTTTATACAATAGAAATGGGTTTGTAAAAAAAATTGTGTTTTTATGTTATCATAGCCTGAAATCCATAACTTTTTTTCTTTTTCTGTCTACGGAGCTGATTAAGGGCTTGTTTTTTTGCAAGATGAGTTGGCATTTTTATTGGTGCCATTATGGGCTTCATATGACGCTTTGATCTTGTTTTTTATCAAGGTGTTTTGGAGGCAATATGAGCAAAATACAGCAATCTTGTTAGTGTTTTTTATTTGTACAGCGGTTACCTTGGGTATAAATGACATGCCAGCTTTACTCAGCAAGACAATACAATTACAGCGATACCCAATTTGTATATATATTTTTTACATTTACTGCTTTTACACAATAAAAACACTTTTTTTATTTAGAAAAGAAAACAAGTTTTTGCATCGACATAGTCTGAGAGCCATCACTTTTTTTTTCTGTGTACAGAGCTGTATAGGGGCTTGTTTTTCCCGACTTGAGTTGACGTTTTGATTGGTATCACTTTTGGCCGTACACATGACTTTTTGATCGCCTCTGAAGCCATTTGTGGAAGGCAGGTTGAAGAAAATACGGCAATCTTTGTAGTGCTTTTTTATTTTTTACAGCGCTCACCGTGCAGTATACATGATATGTTAGTTTTACTCTGCTGAATGATACGATTGCGGCAATATCCAATTTAGATTGTTTTTTAATGTTGTAGTTTAAAAAAAAAAAAAAAAAAGCATGTTTTCATTGTGTAAAACAATATTTACGTATCGCTCTCTTCTCATTGGCGTAACATTTTTATTTTTCCCATAGAGAATTGTGTAATGTCTTTTTATTTGTGGGACAAACTGTCGTTTTCATTGTAGCACTTTGGCATTTATATGACTTTTTGATCTCTCTTTATTTCAATTTATATGTAGCGGGATAAGCAAAAACTGCAATTCTGCCATTATCTTTATTATTTTTTATGCTGTTCACCATACAGGTAAAGTGAAATTTTATATTATAGTTCGTTACGCACGCAATGATACCAAATAGTTGTATTTTTTAAAAAATTTTGATCTTTTTCTTAGGGTGACTGGTATTTGTAATGGGTAAAGGGTGGTGTGTTTTTTTTTTTTTTTTTTTTTTTACACTTTTTATATATTTTTTAAATTTTTTCCACTTGTCCCATTATGGGACTATACTCCGCGATCATTCGATCACTGGTATAACTCGGGTATAATACATTGCAGCATGTCAATACTGCAGTGTACAGTATTATGCTGTCTGTCAATCATCCTGTCAGACTCTGTCCCCAGGCAGAACCTGGCAGGATGATATGTCAGAGAGCCCAGAGGTCATTGTCTGACCTCCTCCCGCTCTGGCAACCACATGAACCCTGCAGTTTCGTTGCTGGGGTTCCAATGGAGGACAGAGGGAGCTTTCTCCTAATGTCATAACTCCTTAGCTGCTGCGATCGCTATTTGCAGCAGCTAAGGAGTTAAACCATTGGGAACAGAGGTATCTCCGCTACTGATGGCAAGTGCAGGAGCCCAGCTGTCAATCACTGGTGGACTCCCACAGCGATCATGCGGGCACTGTACCATGACGTACAGGAACGTTATGGTGCATTTAAGGGTTGATATAGTTATTCCAGAATCCTCTTCAATGTGTGTTATTTGTATAGCTGCTGTCTCTCTAGCGGATGTGATGTTGTTGTTAATTTAAAAAAAAAAAAAACCCTCCTTCTCGTTACTTGTAAAACAAAGCAGAAAGATGAGACAGAGAAAAGAATGAGCAGCTTCTCCTCAGACACGAACAGAGAAGTTCTGCTCCTCCATACACTACTGTTACCTGGATACCAGAGTCACATGACCTGTGGTGGTCACATGATAAAACACTGCTGGAGGTAGTAATACTGGAGAAGTTTTGCCCCTCCATACACTACTGTTACCTGGATACCAGGGTCACATGACCTGTGTGGTGGTCACATGATAAGATGCTGCTGGAGGTAGTAATACTGGAGAAGTTCTGCTCCTCCATACACTACTGTTGCCTGGATACCAGGGTCACATGACCTGTTTTTTGGTCACATAATAGAGCGATTTTGACATGAAGAGTCGGTAATAATACTGTAGAAGTTCATGTCACCTCCATACACTACTTGTTACCTGGATACCAGGTGGTCACATGACACTGTTTAGTGGTCACATGATAAGATGCTGCTGGAGGTTGTAATACTGGAGACGTTCTGCTCCTCTATATACTACTGTTACCTGCATACCAGGATCACATGACCTGTGTGGTGGTCACATGATAAGCCGCTGCTGGAGGTTGAAATCCTGGAGATGTTCTGCTCCTCCCTACATTAGTGTTACCTGGATACCAGGGTCACATGACCTGTGTGGTGGTCACATGATAAGATGTTGCTGGAGGTGGTAATACTGGAGAAGTTCTGCTCCTCCATACACTACTGTTACCTGGAGTCACATGATCTGTGTGGTGGTGACATAAGACGCTGCTGGAGGTAGTAATACTGGAGAAGTTCTGCTCCTCTATACACTACTCTTACCTGGATACCAGGATCACATGACCTGTGTGGTGGTCACATGATAAGATTCTGCTGGAGGTAGTAATGCTGGAGAAGTTCTGCACCTCCATACACTACTGTTACCTGGATACCAGGGGTCACCATGACCTGGTTCATATTTTTTGGTATAAAATAGATATAGGAGCAGAATTTTTAATACATGTATAAGAAAATCCCTTGATTTTCTATAATATACATAAGTAAAGACATTATAAAGTGGTCAACCCCTGTAAGTGAACCACTTGTAAATGCTTATTAAAGCTGGATGGATCACAGCTCTGATTTCTTTTTCATCCATAGCATCCTCAGTTTTTTCGGTCAGGCCCTCTGTCTAGACACATAACACAAACTGCTTTTCGGTATGCCTACAGACAGACTCTGTCCTGTTGTAATCCAGTTGTCTTACTTTGCATTTCATCTGCAATGACCTTTGTTCCGTAGTAGTTTATTTTTACCCCAATAAGACGGTCGTGTCCCTTCCTGACTGCACTGTGTGCCCAGCCTGGAGAGGAGCCAGAGGTTGATTTTGCCTCATGGCTTTATTAAAACATCACTTGCGGATGTCTTCATTACAAATTCCATAGGACTCCGAGGTCAGACCTCATCTCTTAGGATGGTGTTAAATGACTGAATTCTGCAAATGCTCCTCGAAGACTGCACACAAGGGAAATCCACTTATGATGTGTATAAATGGTAATCGTATGTAATTGCATATGTGTATTCTGTCATTCCAATCTACTGTTGTCTTACAATGTCTTTGTTCCCAGTCTTCTGTGGCGTGTAAATTTAGCTCTTGGCCTACTTTTCACTATCCTGTAATACTCCATAGTGAGTGTGATCTTAAAAGAGCACCAAAGCCTAATTAATATACTCTATATTTCCACGGGCAATGTAATGAGTCCTGCCTCGCCCCATTGAGCTGCTGATAATAAATTTGTGTGAATATAAATTTGGTCCCTGGTTTTATGTTAAAGGGGTTATCCATTTTTTTTAAAAAATACCTTGCCAGCTGGAAAGTATTAAAATAGAGGGGAAGAAAATGAACTCCCCAGTGACACCTTCTCCATTCTACTACCACCAGTGATGTCACGTTCATTGGTCGGGGGATGCTACAGCCTCAGTGGTCATACATTGCGGCACCACTGAGGCCATGTGATGGATGAACATGACCTCTTCAGCAGAGAGCCCAAGCCACTTCAGAAAGCAATGCGAGTTAAAGGGGTTTTGCCACGATGTAATGTTGACGTAGGATCCTCCAAAATGGGTATTTAATCATTTTTCTAAATATATGTGATTACAAAAAGTGAAGCCTGTGAGCACTACAGCATTGCTCAGTCCCCCTTAGTTACCTGAAAGTTTACATTAGACACGACCAGGACACTGACAGGAGCTGATCTGGCCGCGCTTGCGTGTTTGCACTTCTTATCTGACGACAGGGAACATGAAGGAGCTTGCAAGGGGCTGGGGAGAAAAGTGCAGTGTATGAGGCTGTCTGCTGTATAGAGAATCCACTGGTTGTAATGTAATTATTTGAGTAAACTTTGCAGACGCTCCCTGCTCTTCTCCTCCTCCTCTCACCCCTGCAGCCGTTCATGACGCTGCATGCTTTGTTTATCTTTTCTCCTGAGCAGATAAGAGGTAAGGAACTCACTTTGTTGCAAAACCCCTTTAAGATCTGAATTGTTTTTTTATTTCCTATTTATTTCAGTTTTTAAAGGGTTTTTCCCATCAAGTAAAGTTGTTGTGGGAAACTTGCAAATTAAATAATAAATATTTTTATAATTCATTATTAAAAATTCCATTTTGTTTTAGCCGTGGCCTTAGGGATTCATAGTGTATAGCTCCATCTCTAGAAGATCCATCCAATAATGAGCTCCTCAGTCCTGGCCGCACATGCTCAGACATCACTTCATCTTTCAGGCAGTTACTGTCAGTCTGTTTCCTGCCTAGTAATCACACTCTCGCTTTTGAGCGAGTGTTCAGCCCCAGGTTTTAGAATTCTACTCCTGTCATCTGTCCTCTTTAGTAATTAGTCAAACAATGCAGATAAGTTATCATCATGATGCTTGTCTTTCTTGGTCTTGAGGGCATTGAGAAAAAATATAAATAGAAAATCCATGTTTGGATTTTTTTGGAAAGAAAAGAAAAGGGGACTTTCCCTTTGGCTACAGAGAAAATGATTCAATCTCCAGAGGAGAAGGGCGTTCTTCACTGTAAGGCTGGGTTCACACGGCTTATTTGCAGGGCGTAATTACGACCTGCAATTACGCCGTGGGGGCGGGACGGGAGCGTGGGGCCAGCACCTCGCCGGCCCATAGTCATTCATTACCAGCGGCGCGTATACGCCGCTGGTACTTCACGTCACCGATCTCCCCCCTCGCCGTATTCGCCGAGCAGGGAGAGGAGACGTAATCCATAGTTCTCTGAGAACTGTGGATTACCGTAATGACTGGGACGTATTCCAGCCTTAATTTGCGCACTAAGGCTATGTTCACACGGCTTAACTGCGGGAAGTAATTACGCCCCGCAATTACGCCGTGTGGCCGGGGGCGGGGCGAGAGCAGGGGGCCGGCACCTCGCCGGCCCATAGACAATCATTACCAGCGGCGCGTATACGCCGCTGGTAATTCACATGTCACTTATCTCCCCGCCCAGGCGGATTTGCCGAGCAGGCAGAGGAGACGTAATCCATAGTTCTCTCTGAGAACTGTGGATTACCGTAATGACTGGGACGTTTTCAGCCCGTAGTTTGCGCACTCCGGCGCGTAATTACGGACTGAAATACGGCCCATTTTAAGCCGTGTGAACATGGCCTAAGAACTGTAAATCTGTGGAATAACCTGCCTGAGGAGCTGGTCACAGCAGGAACAGTTGGGTGTTTCAAGAAAGGCTTAGATATCTACTTGAAATGAAAGAATATTAATGCGTAGCTATGTAAAATTCTGGATCCTGGCTGGTGGTAGCTGTGGGGTCAGAGCTGGGGTCTCCCATGGAGCAGAATAGTTCTCTTGCCTTGTGGGTTTCAGGGCATTAACCAGCAGAGAGACTGGGCTTAAAATCCTTGTCTCTCTCCCTTCACCCACATTTTCCCCACCCTTGGTTGAACTTGATGGACACGTGTCTTTTTTCAACCGTACTATGTTTGGTTCCTGCAGTGATTTGAACCTAGGATCCCCATGCTAAAAGGCAGAAGTGCTAACAACTCAGCTATATTGTAGCTACTTGTAGTTCTTGTATTATAGGTGACTTCACTCAGGAGTGAGCACACTGTGGGGGAAGGCATGGGGATGTCAAGCCTGCTGGGTCACGTGATATTAAGTTCAAACTAATTATACACGCCCTTTTTTGAAGACATTGAAGGCTGAAGACTGGAAATTAGAAGATGAAATGCTTTCATGGTAAAACTCCTTTAATCACTTCTGACTGGCAGATATTTATTTTTAAAGCAATGGATAACCCCTTCAAACATATATTTTCTTTTTGTTTTACTTTTTTTAAATGTGTTTTTTGTTCTTTTTCCCCTTTAACTTTCCATGGCAATACTATATTTAGGGAAAAAAATGAAATTTTGCCATTTTGACCCGGGCCACTGAGCTTGACATTTCCTGTTCTATAGAGGGCACTTCTCAGCGGTCTCCTCATTACCATTTAAGGATTGTATAGTTTATAATGAAAGCTAATACCTCTTATTATAAAGCTGGAGGCAGATAACAGGTTCACATAATGGATAAGGGTGCGTTCACACAGCAGTAGACAAATACCGGCCGTTACTTGTCCGGTTTTGCGGCCGTTCCCACAGCCGTGGAGGGGACGGCTTTTCTCCGCGATGAGTGGAGAAGAGCCCTCCCATTTAGGTGTTCATATTCCGTCCGGAAACCGGACGGAAGAATGAACATGCTCAATGTTTTTTGAGCGGCCCGCGGGCGGAAAAACCGTCGGACGGAAAACCCGGGCAGTAGGGACTGCTGCACGGGTTTTCCATAGAGCACAATTGTTCTCATTTTCGGACGGTTTTTCAGGCGGTCTGAAAAACCACAAACTGGCTGAAAAAACGGCCGAAAACCCGTGCAGTGGGGACATGCCCTAATAGTCACATCCTCCCTCCTCTTTGCATTGGTCACAGAGCATGCCCACAACATTCCCTCATAGAATTCAGTGAGTTTTAAGAAAACTTTTAAAACATGTGTTCATAAAGCAAAATCAGATGAGTGCCCCCATACTTATATAACGAAAATGGAATAAAAATCTACAACCAGCAAAAGAAAAAAAAAAAGTGTATATATATGGATTCGGTAAAGGGAATTTATTCGCATTAGTAATACAAAAAATCTTGGTGACACATTCCTTTTTAAATGCATTTATTATATGGAAGGAAGAGAGATCATACCCATAAAGTATTCATACAACCCACTTACATTGTTCTCATGCTTTGAGTAACAGAATGGAATAACAATGTATTTAACTAGGCTGGTACAGTTAAACTAGTTTCACAAGTCCTATGTCATGGTCTACGACGCTGGTAATGATATATTAGGGAAGTGCTCTGAATTATTATGGACATATTCTTTCATAGAGTGGTTTCCTAAAGCACCAGGAAATGAGCCAGGTGTTTAGAAGCCCAATATGACTTCTTTTTTTCAAGCAACCATTCTTTGTCTTAATAGGAATCTCTGACGAATAATGTGCTGATTATACAGAATTAATCACTTATTACCCTCGAAGCAGCCTATGACCTTCAGGCTAATGTCTTTATTACACTAGAAGTTTTGTGAGTGCAGAGAAGTTTCTGCACAGGTCCCCCATGGAGACTCTTCACAGCAGCTGAAGCTCTGCCAATGCCAAGTACATTTACACCGGTTCCTGCCAAAAATGTCCTAAGTATGCCTTAAAAAGCTGAAACTGTCTGACTTCAGCGCCACTGCTGGGCTCGGAGACGTTCTTCAGACGGCTCATCCATTTTAATGTGAGATCCCACTAATTTTGGGCATGGGTTATGAGCGATCAGAGTATTTTCTATGACCTGAATGCGGCACAGGTGTATTGTCAGACTGCAGGATACTCCTGTTTTCACAGTGTGGCCAAACTGTACAGGAAATTGAACAGCACTGGATCATGGACAAAATAGGATAAAGCTCGTGATCCCAAATGTTGCCAAATCTGTTGTCTACATACGCTGCCTCCTTTCCAGTTCTGAAATGTATTTTGTTATTTGTTGGTTTTATTTATTAATGTTTTTATGTCATGCGTTTTTTAGATTGTTTTTATTCTTTGAATGGAAAGTATCTTGAAATACTTGTCTAAAACCGAAAGTAAAACATTTCCGTTGACCTCAATAGGAAATGCACATTGTAGTTCATACAACATATGTATTATGTTGGTCGGTTTTTAAGAGTTAAAAAATTAACTTCGAACATGTTCAGTCTTCCTAATGGAAAATATTACTATTGAGGTCAATGGGGATGATTAAAAACGTTGTGTAAGATGCATACAAAACATTTCTATGATGTTTTGGACACGAATCTGCATTCAAAACATCATAGATATGAATGGGACTCGTTTTTCTGACTCTAAGGCAATGTTCACATGGCTTAAATTGGGACATATTTCATGGCATACTGCGCTAAATACGGGGCAAGATACGTCCCAGTCATTGCGGTAATTCACAGTTCTCATAGAGCACTATGGATTACGTCTCCTCTCCCTGATCGCACAATACGGCGAGCGGGGAGAGGAGTGACATGTCAATTACTAGCGGTGAATATGCGCCGCTATTAATGAATGTCTATGGTGCTGGCGGGCTGCTACCACCCCCCCCCCCCTTCTGC
The DNA here is from genome assembly GCA_025379985.1 of Phyllomedusa bahiana. NCBI lineage: Eukaryota > Metazoa > Chordata > Amphibia > Anura > Hylidae > Phyllomedusa > Phyllomedusa bahiana. Next base: position 58,987 of record JAODAL010000594.1, read on the forward strand.
CCCGCGGGAGTCAGCGCGAGTTCCCGTAGTCCCGGTGTAATTGCAGGGCGTAACTACCCTAAATCTGTTGGAAAAAAATGACCTAAATCCACATAAAATACTTGCTGAAAACCACATCATGAGATGTGGTTTTTAACGATAGTGTCTAACAAGAATACAACAAGTAAATTTTACTCATTGTCTGGACGTGCCCTATCAGAAACAGAGTTTCAGCATTCCATGTATAAATAAGGTGTGTGTGTGAGAGAATGATCCTCTTTAGTCACAATATACTGTAGAAGAATAGCAGTAGCACCCTTCATGGTCAGGATGCAAAGGGAGTGGTTTTTATTGACATAAAATAAATTTAAGAATTTCAAATTCAGACTGAAGAATCAAATGACAATTTGGCCCCCTGGACACTAAAAGGACACTTGCATTAGAATGTAGTATTTCTATTTCACTAGTCCTATGCAATTTAAAATGCCATAGCTTGTCCTTTTCTAGCTGTAATTACTAAAGAGATAAAACTTCTGAATGGCAGGGCAGACTAATCTCATTTTACTGTAGTTGCTCTTTCCCTCTATGTAGTCTCATTACAAATAAGTTAGTAGGTACTGACCATAATAATCATGCTTTTGTTCTCTGGACAGGGATAGATGAGATTAGACTAGATTACAGGACAATGAATAAAGCATTACATGAAAGGATAACGGGTTAATCTTTTTGTGCACTGGGGAGGGAGTTTCTTCACACTTATCAGGTCCATCTAATAGCACTTAGCACAGTAGTGAAAGGATTGCTTGATAGTTCTTCTTCCAGTCCAGCTATCAGAGCTCACAGTGGGGAAATAAGAGAGACAAGTCAGGAAGTCATGTACACAGGGGAACGTTAAAAATTTATAGAAAAAAAAAAACAACCCAATTAAAAAAAAATAAATCATAAAATAGTCGCATATTGCTTGTCAATATTTGAAAACTAATATTTTTAAAAAAACTATTTTGTGCTAGTTTAATCTGCACTCTCTCCAGATTGCCACAGCAGTCCTGCTGGCTGTTCCTCATTTCTACCTCCTCTAGGCCTATTGCAACTGCAAATTAAGGTTCGGGAGGATCGAAACGACATTTTTTTTTCCATCAGTCCCTGAGATTCATATCCTTTAAAGGGAATGTGTCATCAAGAAATTACTTATTGTTTAACTCAAATTTTTATGTTAAACGCATTTTTTTTTTAGAAATTTTTGTTTTTTCTTTCTTCGTGTTTTCACTTTGGCCACTAGGCCTAATAATAGTCTCACACTTCCTGTTCTGTAGAGGACAAGCACAAGCAGGATTACACTAGAAGGTGACACCAATGTGTATAGATAACACAGAATCCACCAGTCACAATAGATGTCACAGCTCCCCTCTTCTCCTTCCTGCACACTGACTTCTTCCCAGGTCACCGAGCCGGACTAGAAAACTCTGCTATAGAAGTCAATAGGACTGAGTCAGCCTTAAGGCTCCTATGTGCATGAAGCTGCTGTAAAGTATCTCTCTGACTGTTAAAGCAGTGCAGGCAAGAATACTGTCCCCACAATCATATATAGATGACCGATTTGAGAAATCTGCAATCAGAAATAGAACAAACCTGCAAACTTGGCAGGATGTAGTGGCCGGACTGCCCCCAGATTGACCAGGATTGACCATTTTGGGCAGGATTTACACAAACCCTGCCCCTGTTGTTGCGGGCTGCCAGAAATTCATTGGTGGCCTGTGGACCATACGGTGTGCAGGTCTGTCATAGAGCAAGCATGCTTCAACATGATGCAAAATGTTTAGAAAGATGTTTGCCAGCATATCCAGACCCATAGCGTCTATTTCCTGCTGAATGTCGGCCTACAGCTCCTCAACTGTTGTTGGCTAGTTCTAGCACACTCATCCCTTTTGGTAGCCTTAGAGGGAAACAAAAAATATACAGTGTTAAAATCTGTGAATATGCCAAAATCCCATACAGCTAATCCCATCATCAAAGGAAGCCATGCAGATGGGTGATGTATAGCGCGTGGCACCATCCTGCTGTAAGTGACCCATGGAGATCTCGTCTTCGTCCACTGCCTGATTATTATTTTTTTTCCTTTCTTTCTTCGCTGGGGTCAGAGTACCAGAAGAAGCCACAGGCACTTGTCTAACTGCATGGCAAGAAATAGATGTAGTAGATCTAGATAAGCTGATCTGCATCTTCCTAAATATAGAGCATCTGGTTCAAGCCTGTTTGCATACAAATGGTGGATATTTACAGCATATGTTGTGACATTTTGATTGTCATAGATTAAAGTATGTTCAGTTTCAATTTTGTTGCTGTAGGTTAAATTATTTTTTTGAGTAACCGAGCAAGTTGGTTACCCTGTACTTATTCGCCTCTAATGTACCAACACTATAAAAGGAAAGCAAAGTGAATGCCTTCTGAGACACATATAGAAGATTTACAGGGAGAATACATAAAACATACATTTTATTAAAATTGTATTAAACTCCTCCTCCTAGTCATATGCAGTAACATAGTGAGTTACTGGTTTGTGTTGTATGTTTAGTGTGTACTCAGGAAAAGCTCCCAGTTATACACAAAACATGTCTGGAGGGTCATATTGGCCCAAAGTAGGGCAAAAAGTGTCCTTTTAGCCTGTCTGGATGGTAAAAGTCAAAACATAAACCAGATGTCCTACAGCACAGTCACAAGATAAAGGCAATAGATGAAATTATATATAAATAAAACAAGTACAGTCTATGTCGGGTTGGGGTGTCTAGTGTCCATAGGTGGAGTTGAGTCTAGAACCCCACCAGTTGAGCTGGGCATTCATTTTAAGGCCCCACCCTATAGCTACTGTAAATGATTGTACATGACTCCTATGCTCTGCCTCTTGCTTTTTGCCTCTCTTTCTATCCTTTTTTGCCTCTTCTGAGGATGTATATGCAGTTAAAAATATCTCCAGGTCTACCATACTAAGAGGTCCACCGGGGATTTCCCCCATTCCCCTGTGGGCCAGTCCGAGCCCGAGTACTGTAATCCCTCAAATTATACCATTGATTTTGGGATGATGATTGTAATTTGAGATTCTAAACCTATGAAAAACTAGTTATTTAATATAAAAAAAACCAAAATATGAAACAATTGAGATTAAAGTAAAATAAGCAGGAAACAAATAGTCTTTACATAAAAGCATAAGAACAGCTGAAGGGAGCTATAAATCATTTTCCAGGCTGAGAAGAGGAGCTCCTTTAGGGTCCTGTACAGTGAATCCAGTGTATTAGAAAATTAACCACCCTCATTTGGTTTCCTAAGGAGCAGCTCATTCTGGCACAGGTAGCAGTGGTACCCGGGCATGGCAAAGTGGCTTGATGCTCTTCCGTATAGTTATACACTACATGTAGCACTGCTGTATTTCTAGGATATGTTACCAAAGCATTGGGTGCTTGGATAACACTTTTACAGCACCCGAAGATTGGCTGTTTGTCTGCATTTCATGCACAACAGATCGCCAATTCCTATGACTTTCATTGTTATATGTGGTACCAATGGACTGGGCACCACGACTAAGGACAATTCAGCTCAGTTGGTTATTCTCGAGCTGCACACGATATAGTGCTGTAAGACTGTTACTACCACTGGCATCTTTTCTTTGTCACTGCTTTGCTAGATGGCATGTGCTGGTGAGATTGTCATAATGGCTTGAAAGGTGCCTTCAACTATAAATCAACTATCCATAAATCAACAAAATAAAAGACTATGTTCTATATCTTGTTACAGAAAAAAGTGTATTTCTTCTTTTATCAGCCCCCCCCACCTTGCTTTCTTATCTGCTTGCTCCTCACTCATTGCTCAATCATAAATCAGTAAAATAATCTGTTACTGAGAAGACAAGATTCCTGCTTACTGAAAGTGCAAGCTACAGCTTCCCATAGTCTATGGATAGGGGAGCGGGAGGAAGTAGGTGACTTAGATTCACAAGAAGTAGCATTAAGAACATTAGATAGCAGTAAGCAGCAGTGTAGTTGTGAGTCCAGCTCTGAGGTGAGATAACACACTCACTATAAAGCCAGCACCATCTCTGTATGTGTGTCTCTTCCCCTCCTCCTTCCCTCCCAATAGACTTCAATGGGCAGCTATAATCTGAGCTGTCAGTGAAACCAAAGCCTCTATCTGCTCTATGGATTTGATGGCTAAGTGCAATGATAATGCAGGAAGTGGGAAGTAAAGGTGGCTAATAAAAAAAATTAAAAATGGGGGGGGGGGCATTTTTTTCCCCTAATATATATTACATTTTGTATGCAATGGACCATAGGATACATCTTAAGTTTTAGGTGGAAGGAAATAAAAGAGAATCTTTTAAACTAAATGATATGAAAAAACATTTAATAGAATAAATAAAATGTCTACAGGATAGGGCATTGCAGACTTCCGTACATGGCAGACACGGAGGACATTATTTGGTCTTTCGCTGCCATTCTAGCCATTGGCATCCCCGGCTGATGGGTGGCGGAAGGTGTCCCCTCCCTTTGTCAACTACTTAGGTGCAGTGGTTGCTTGCTTATATTCTGACATTTCATTAAAGGGGTTTAGCCAGGACGTGCCTTATCTGCTAAGAAGCCATTGTAAACAAGCCACGCTGAGCTAAGAGAGAGAGAGACAGCCAGAGCACAGAGCCATGCATAAGGGATCGTGTGAAATGTTCACTCAAATAATCAAACTAAAACTAGTGGATTCTGTATACAAAAGACAACACCTTTTTCCACAGCAGCTTGAAAGCCTTCTGTTCCCTGTCATCAGATAAAGCGGGACTACTCAGATATCACACTACAACTAGTGGATTCTGTATAAAAAACAACATATTTTTTCCCCCCGGTGCTTTGAAGGCTTCTTCAGCTCCCTTTTCATCGTTTAAAAATTTTTCTCTTCGAAACCCCTGGCCAGCAGCATTTGTCCTCTCCCGGGTGTATCTAATAGAAGTTTTTTAAGTAACAAAGGGGCGGAAAGGCACCGTAGCTCTCTCAGACTGCTTTTTTGTGATCACATTTTATTTAGAAAAGTGATTAAATACCCATTTTGGAGGATCCCCGTCAACTTTAATTGGCAAAACCCTCTTTAATAGTGACTTCTTATGTGGTTTGTGTGGGAAAATTCAAATATTGCCCCCATAAATGTAGGGCCTATTGGGAAAGGGGTTTAAGGGGCAATTATATTACGGGGACACAGAAAAATCTTTTCCAATTTTTTTTGTAGTCCAAAATATATAGTATTCCACAGTTTCTTATCTTTATTCATACTGTTGAAGTATGGAAAGTTCTGCCACTGGATGTACGCTTTAATGTATTATTTTAGTAATATAATCTGTATATAAACCACAATTGGCCATTACACAACATTCCTCTGTAGATTACTCTGGATTGTTTACCTGTATTTTCCTGCCTTTGTCTGAAGACAAAGCCATTACATATATAATACATGCCTTTCAATGTACAGTAAGTATTCCCAGAGAGACGGCAATCTGTTTTCAAGGCTGAAATCTTATTGTTCGTAAGGCAGGGCTACTGGATGTCATTAGCTGATGCAGAGCTCATTTCCTAAAATTAGAAAATGTTTCTTTCACACTAAAGGAGTACGCGTTCACAGTGCGCCTGGTTTACCAGTTTTTCCCCAGTACCTGCACGCTCTGCACCAAGCTGTGAGATGGGTTCTTCCCATGGATGCAATGGAATCTAGTCCGGCTGGAAGAACACCGTCCTGTGGAAACAGTCATTGGCATCTACGTTTAAAAAATTTTTGGGTGGGCAAATGGACTTAAAAATGATGAGCGATTTGTACTAATTAATTCGAAGTGATTGCACTATAATGACGGTGAGACATAGTAACTAGGTAGCTTAAAGGGAACCTGCAGGTGGGGTATCCTTCCATATTTGGGTGCAGGAGGTTGATGAGGACGAAGCGGGGAGCTTGGGATTTGGTTTAATGTTTTTAGCAGGATTTTTGAGTAAAAACAAATAAAAAAATTTAAAGGAGTTGTCAGCTTCAAAGGGGCCCACTTCCCGTTCAGCTCATAGGATGATTTTACATATCACTCGTCTATTCCCCACTAAACCTATTTTAAAGGGACATTGGTGGTGAAAGGGTCTAAACAGCAGTGCAGAAAGCTACAAAGCTGTAAAGGGTTAAAGTTTGTCAGTAAGAACCATAAACAAGCTTGTGTGCTGCTGATGAGACACAGCAGGGAGTGACATCACCAACCCCACCCTTTGGGTGTACAAAAAAGAGAATCCCCCATATGAATGGGAAAAAGTAAAAAACTTTGGCTCTAGAAAAGGGGGGGAAAAAGGACTATATTATTATGGGCTGGCTTTTAAAGGGGGTTTTGCACGAGAATGTTGACGTGGGGCCCCCAAAATGGGTTTTAATCCTTTTCTAAAAATATGTGATTACAAAAAAAGGCCACCTGAGGAGCTACGGGGTGCCTTACCTGCCCTTATTTACTTCAAAATTCTTTTAGATACACCTGACAAAGCTGGTGGACGGGCTTTCGAAAGCAACGTCTTTTGTGATGAAAGGGAGCTGAGAAAGCTTTAAGGGACCGGGGAGAAATGTTATTTTTTGAATACAGAATCCACTGTTTGTGGATTTTTCTGAGTAGATCCCTGCTTTATCTGATGACAGAGAACATGAAGAAGCTTTCAAATACTGTGGAGAAAAGGTGTTTTCTTTTGTAACAGATCCATAGTTTTTGTTTTATTATTTGGTGAAACAAATTTTACACGATCCCATATGCAGCTATGTTCTGGTTTTTTGTCTCTCTCTCTGTCTCTCTTCCGTTGTTTACATTAGCTTTTAGCAGTAAAAGGGACCTTTCCCGCAAAACCCCATTAAGCTAATTTATGTGGTGAGATAACCCCTAGAAAGTAAATTTTTTTACATAGTTCTGATCATGGATGAACATCCACTTAACTGCAGGCTTCCTAAAACAATTTAGAACCTCTCTATATTTCCAAATTCAGGAAACAGTATTTTGAATCCAAAGCTGAAAATGTACTAGGTGCAACCATTTATTTGTAACATTAATGTCATGTTTTGGTATTGGCAGTCAGTCCTATTCTGGCAATCGTTCATTAAGCATGATTATGCCATAGGCATGTGTATTATATGTTTTTTTTTCTTTGTTATATTATTTTTCAATACGCACCCCAAAAGGAAAACCAAGGTATATCGCAACACTCAGATTTTCTTCAGTCCAATTTTGCCATACGAGTGCACCTCTGATCCACACAAGGATCAGTCCCATTGTCATCATGGTGGCAAATTTTTAAATTATCTGTAGCTTTAGCTTTAAAGGGAACCGTGATCGTTAAAGAGTTTGTCTCATTACGAGCTTTCAGCTGTCAGAGGTCCACTGGTAAGTGAACTTAGGGCGTGCTACTTGTCCTGTCTTTCTGGCTCCCTCCCGCCCCCTCCCATCAGCACACAGCCTACGTAACTTCTATACAGGGGGGGAGTGGGTGTTGCCTCTCAGAGTTCACCCTGGTGGGCCAGCCTAGGTCTTTGCAGGAGAGGGGCTGAACTAGGAGTGTAGAGAGGAATATGAAGCGATGTGTGCTAATAGTGCAGAGGGGATGCATGAGTTCCTATATCCCCATGCTTACGACTTACAAGTACTCCACATCGTCCCCATCAACAACAAGGGCAGTGTTACTATACTCAGATGTGTCCCTAATACAGGAGAACATAAAGTATTCACATCTGCCATGATTGATATATTATTAGTATAACGCTCAAAGTTTGCCAAAGAACTACATCATGTATTAATAGAAACACGACAGGGTCAACTAGCTGTCACATCTATCTTGTAGAGAGCAGTAAGAAGCAGGCACACACATGGGTAAATCCAGGACATGAAGCCAGTAGTGTCCCCTTCCCCCACCTTCCACTACAGAAGCATTACTGTGTTGGGAGGGGCTCCTCTGCTGCCGGACCTGCATACATAAAGTGATGAGAGTCATTCAGACCTGACAAGCCAGTAAGATTAAGGATACAACAGGTCTGCTTGAGCAAATAGAAATTTGAGCTAGAGAGCGTGAACAATAGTGTAAAAATAACTAAACCTAGGGCTACTCAAAATACAGTATAAAACATTGTAATGAACATATATTGCAAAGCTGCTTGTTTTTTAAAGATCTTTATAATTAAAACCAATCATTTGTAGATCGAGACAACCGCCTTATAAACGATGCAGCGTCCTACGAATATACTGGCCCCATGTTATAGAGCAGGAGAAGCTCGGTAGATTTATAAATAGTTATGTGAGTAACGAGTCACAAGAATTTGTGATCTTTCCATTTAAATATCCGCTAATTTCAGGTTTGGTCAGATGGGTGGCCTTATCAGTGACTGACATCCATCTCTGTATGCACACATTGACTACTGGACTCCTAAAAATAAAAAGATATTTAAATATCATATATACTCAAGTATAAGCCGAGATTTTCAGCACAAAAAAGTGTTGAAAAAGCCCTCCTTGGCTTATAGTTGAGTCAACTGTCGGCGCCCTGGTGTTGCCATAGTCCGGCCCCAGCGGAAACCTCTTTAGGCGCACGCTCTGGGAGCGTGCATAAAAGCTGAACTATAATATTGTGGACAGAGAGCGATGCAATAGGACCTGAAAGGCAGCAAGAAAAAATTGCGGCCTTCCGGAGTTCCGTGCGGCCCCGATGAAATCCACCCCCCTGTGCCCGGAAACCCCGGGTCCTTGGGGTGGAGGAGAGAGGCGAGTACTGGTAATTTTTGTTTTAAACCCTTTCCTATACTCTTATGGGGGGCAAAACCGCCTATGGGGACATTAAATTGCCTAAAACCGCCTGTGGGGACATAAACTACTTATAACCTTCATATGGGGGACATATACTGCCTATACCGTGCTTATGGGGGACATATACCTGCCTATGGGGGACATTAAATTGCCTATACCTGCCTATGGGGGACATTAAACTGCCTATACCTGCTCATGTGTTTATTAAACTGCCTATGGGGAACATTAAACTGCCTACACCTGCCTATGTAATTTTATTGGTATCCTTTTTTTTTTGGGGGGGGGGGGGAATTTACCAGTAGCCGCGGCATTTTCCACCCCAGGTTTATATTCGAGTCAGTAAGTTTTCCCAGTTTTTTTGTGGCGAAATTAGGTGCCTCGGCTTATATTTGAGACAGCTTATACTCGAGTATATACGGTAAATAGATTACAAATTGTAATACATCTTTTTCTACATAATTATGTATCTACTCGATTTCTCTTGCTCTGCTGGAACATCTCAAAAAACTTAAATATTCTCAAAGTAAATTTGTCGGTAACTTAACTCCTTGATCCGAACGCCTGAAAAGTAGTTAAAGGGGTTTTGCCACGATGTAATGTTGACGTGGGATCCTCCAAAATAGGTATTTAATCACTTTTCTAAATATATGTGATTACAAAAATTGCAGTCTGAGAGAGCTATAGGCTGCCTTACCTGCCCTTAGTTACTTAAAAGCTTGCATTAGATACGACCAGGCAGAGTGACAGGAGCTGCTGGCCGGGCGGAAGCGTGAAGGAGCTTTCAAGGGGCTGGGGAGAAATATGTTGTCTTTTGTATACAGAATCCACTAGTTTTAGTGTGATTATTTGAGTGAACATTTCACATGATCCCTTATGCAGGCTCTGTGCTCTGGCTGTGTCTCTTGCTCTCTCAGCTCAGAGTGGCTTGTTTACTTTTGCTTCTTAGCAGATGAGGCACGTCCTGGCAAATCCCCTTTAATGACCAGAACATTTTTTTAGTTTTTGCCTCCTTGCGTTTCAACAGTTGTAACTTATTTATTTTTTCAATGACGCAGTTGTATGAGGCCTCGTTTTATTCGAGACAAGTTGTACTTTATGGGGGATTAGTTTAAGTTCACTTGTAAATAATTGCAGCATTTTTATTTAATTTTTTGTTTGCTCAATTTTTTTTTTACACCATTCACATTTCACAATTAATAATTTGTTAGATTAATTCTACAGGTTATTACGGTCGTGTGGATACCTAATATGTGTAGGTTTTTTTGTGTGTAATATATGCACATTTATTTTTTATTAAATATTTATTTATTTTTATTTTATTATTTAGTTTTTATTCCTTTTTTTACTTTTTTTTTTTTAAATCCCCTGAAGGGAGAACTGTTACATCTTTAAATTTATTTATTTATTTTTTTACACTTAATAATGTTTATGCTAATGCATTATAGTCTGTGTCAGTCTGACACAGGCAGTGATCAGGACAGCACACAGTGTGCCCTGGTCACTGGCTTGTTACACAGACAGCTCTGGGGCTACTCTAGGTCCCCAGGGCTGACTGTGCAGCCGTTCCCCGGGCTCTGTCGGGTGGCCGGGTCACCTGACAGAGCAGGGAAAACCCTTTGATTGCGCTGCGGTAACGCACCGCCGCAATCAATGGGTTAAAGCACCGGGATGCGGAGGTTTCCCCTGCTACCCGGTGCTCGCAGGGGATGCTCTGGGATCGGGGCTGTGTAGTACAGCCCCAATCCCAGTGCAGTTGCGGCACCCGGGCGCCGCAAACTCCGATGTCTGCAGCGATGTCAAAAGACGTTGCTTCAGCGGAACAACCTGAAATGCCCGCCGTCAAAAGACAGTGGGCGTCCGTTAGGAGTTAAAGGGATGTTCAGGGCCCCTAAACATTGCTCATTTGAACTGTTGGGGGTGTGATAGAGGTGAACTGAATAGAAGCAAGGCTCATACTTACCTCCCGACCGCTTTCACTTCATCACACCTCTGAAGAGCGAATTACAGGTCTACGAGGTAGAGAATGTGAACCAAGGCTAAGGTTTAAATTTCTGAACCCTTCACTCCTATTTGCATCACTTTATGATATGTAATGACTTGTGATAAAAAAAATTCCCCATTACCTCAAACACTAACAATTTCAGGATCATTTTTATTAAGGTTTTACCAGTTGTGTTAGGCTGAATTTATACGGCAAAGACCAAATACCGGTTGGATTTCCGGACCGGTATTTTGGTTTTTTTGGGCACACATGGGGGGGGGCGGCTTTTGTCCATGGTTTGCGGCTTTAAGCTGCCCTCCTTCACACCCACATGTCTATGTTCTACCCGGAAACCAGGCGGAAGAATGAACATGTTCTGAGTTTTTCGGACCGCCGGCGGTGTAAAAAAAGCGACTACTGCACGGAGTTCCTATTAAAGTCTATAGGGGAACATTGCATGTCGGTTTTCAGACAGAAGTATATGACATCAGCTGTCTGTTAAATCCAAAAAACGCCTTTTTTTTGCTCTTTTTGCAAAGCATAGACAGTGGAAACGTGATCCGGGATCTGCTGTATCCTAACGGCGACGAAATCTTCTCTCCGTCATAGTGCACAACATAAGGCTTCTGTAAAGTAGCTACATGACTGCCTTGAGGTTAAACTGGAAACGTATTTGTCTCTATGAATAGATTGGAAGTTGGATACATCTAGGGCTCGATGCTGTCCGTGAAATGGAAAGCAAGTTTTTTTTATTTTCCCTGTTTCGGTGTCAGGCTGGTTGACAGATTCCATATATACATTGATCTGATTCCATGTAAAGGAAACTCGGCAAATATTAATCAATGTGTCAGTACCCATTTGTGAAATGTATTGAGGCTGCTATGTTGTCCAGAATGATCCATATATTTTCCGCTGCGCTCTGCTGACTTCAGTATATCTGCCGTTTAATGACAAAGGTCCTGGACGGCAAAGACAACCGGCCCCTGATTCTGTGTGGCCGGGAAAACTCCAAATGTAACTATCGTCATATCTCTTCCCCCCCCCCCCTCACCCCCCATGAAAAACAAAGGCTTAATAAAGGCAATGTCTATACAGCACAGGGTTACAGTCAGATTTTTAAGCGGATTCAGTATTTAGCATCTGTACTGTAACCAGTGCCCATAGATCACAATAGAAAATCTGTGCTGTAGTCTACACATGGATTTTTTACTGTGGGATTTCTAAACCGCCATCTCTCTGCCTTAAGATAGACCTTGTACTATCTCCCTGTGGATTAGTGTACAGTCCATGTACTGGGCCGGCGGGAAATCCGAAAACCAACCGCTGATTTTTGCACAAACCTGCACCAAAAACCGCGATACAGCCATGTTAAAATGCCATGACAGCATTTTAACATTTACTGTGTAGATGTGGACTAAGGGTAGTTAAAAACCACAGCACCAGGGCTGTGGAGTCGGGTCGTGGAGTCGGAGTCGGTGCCTATTTTGCAGGAGTCGGAGTCGTCATAAAATGGACCGACTCAGACTCCCAAAATATATAATTTAGTTCCAGTTAGTTCCAGCAGTGTATAAGGCAAGAGGAAATTGGGTCCTGCCGTGCTTCGCTCCCATAATCTTTAGCTTCACCACAGAGGAGTGTTAATTGATGAACATGGAGCAGGCAAACGCTGCCTCAGGGGTAAAGATTCTGCTGCTCCCATGGCAAACAGATTTCAGCAAAAAGTTTCACCTATACAAAGAAGATTTTAAAAAACCATTCCATCAAAAACCTGACTGTATCAGGGGCAATTCCTTATAAACCATGACATTAAAAATGTTGCCCCTGGGCCACCGCTTTGTGGCCCCGCAACCCAAGTTTAGTGTAGCGCAGTGTTTCCCCAACTCCTAGTCTCAAGGCCCACCAACAGGTCATGTTCTACAGGATATTCCCCAGAATGCACTACAATAATTAAATCCACCTGTGCATGCTAAGAAAAGCCAGAAAACTGACCTGTTAGTGGGCCTTGAAGGACTGGAGTTGGTTAACCCTGGTGTAGAGAGGGGGCCGTTCTCTAGCCTGGAAATAAAAAGAATTCAGATGTAGGTCATGCATGCAGGATCTGATGAGGCAATATTATTTCTCAGAACAATTCAGAGACTTCACAAATGTTTCTGCGGTGTTTTCAAATTTACAATTTTTTTTGTTTCTAAAGTCCATGTCCAATAAATAAATATATTTTGCACTGAACAAGCAAAATGGTAACATTGTTTTGAATTTGTGACTTTTCAGCAGGCCTTCATATCTCTCTCTCATCCACTAAGTCTTTTGTACATGATGCTACGAATTTTATATACAGTCATCCTACCTATCTTATACATAAATTTGACTTTGCAAGTATTTAGCATCTGCTTAGTTTTTGCAGATTCCTTCCTGAACGCATTGTTTACTGTTTTGCTCCTAAAAATCAATGGTAAATTTTTATAATTTTGTTAGTATTTGGAAATCTCCACCTTTGGTTTTCAATACTGCCTGAATCCTTCTGGCCCTGAATCAATTCAAGCATATTTGACCAAAATCTGATCCCAGGTCCTTCTACACATTACCAATTGGTGCAAGACTGGACTTGGATAGAAATACAGTTTTTTTTTTCTTCAACACTACCCACAAGAGTTTCATATGAATCCAAAACTTTGCTTGCTGTTCTACCTAAAAAGCTTGATTATTTATCATAATGGATAAACAGCCGGATGTTACCATTTTAACTACGGCATGTAAAGTTACCACTTAAACATGCGCCATGTATGAGGGAGTCAGGAGTCGGAGGTTTTGGAAATTGAGGAGTCAGGGCTTTGGCTTGCCGACTCCACAGTCCTGAACAGCACTTTGTATGGTAACTTATCATTGTGGTCTTGCATCTATCTGATCAGGATTCATCTTGTCTGGTTTTGTATTGTAAGGATATGTGAAGTTATGTATGGCAATTACACTGTAATAGGAAAGTTAAATATGTAGTGCGCTGTTAAAGAGAAAACAGAGGACAGACGCATCTCGCGTAACACTGTAAGATTAAACAGCAGTAATGGGGAGGGTAATGAAAACCGCTCACCTTTTTTGCTTGTACAGGATGGTACAACTCATGTTGATGGCATCAAAAGATAGGTAGCGGGCAGCCTGGATCTGAAAACCGACTCGGACAGCCCCGCACTTCAGCTGGTTTGCTGGGTATATAGTAACCTTCTTTTATCCGCATGAAATAGATGAGTTATATAATATAGACCTATGGTGGCGCTCAAGCAGTAGGTATACAAACCGAAATATAACTAAAGCTGATGCTGACAAAATAGGAACCGGGAAACATTCCAAATTAATGGTGTCGGTTTTAATTTTAGCAAGTAAGTCATTAAAAGACCTAAAGTATAAAGCTTAAAAGAGCTAAGAACAAAGGTACTACGCGTTTCGCACGGGCACATGACGCACTTTGCACTTCAGAAAGCACGGCATACCTTTGTTCTTGTTTCTTTTATACTTTGTCTTTTTATGACCGTTACTTGCTGAAATTAAAACTGACACAACTTTTTTGGGACGTTTCCTGGTTCCTATTTTGTCAGTTTCAGCTGAAAACTTTATGTTTCGGTTTGCATACCTACTGCTTGAGCGCCATTATAGGTCTGTACTATATATCTCATCCAATTCATTCGGATAAAAGAAAGTTATAGTAGAAAATAGGGGCAATTTACTACATGGTGGGCACAACAGCCTGATGCATTACTTTTTTTTTTTTTTTTAAATAGTTATAACTAATGTGGTAAATATCTTATGTTACTTTAATCTGTGAACTATGAGGTAAGGTATAAAATATTAAATGGAACCCGTCCCATTGAACATATAATATCTGATCAGTTGGTAGCATGTTACAGCGTAGGAGGAGCTGAACACAATGATATATCGCTTTCTAGGTAATAATTCAGTGACTTTTGTATCTCATTCATTTAAATCCCTGCTGATTCTGGATTAAGGTGTACAGTAGCCGGAGTTATCAGTGACAGCAATTTCTGTATGCAGACTGATACAAGGAGGATGTCGGTCATTAATAAGACCGCCTACTAGACTCCTTAATCCAGAAAAGTAGGGGTTTACATGAACAATATATAAATTCTGCTGAATATTTCCCTACACAACTATTTAGCAATCTACCAACAGATCAGATAGTATGTTTAACATGACAGCTTTGCTTTAAATACTACTGAATCTGAGTGTCGAAGATACGAGTAAAAAGCTATTTTAGGTTTTTAGGTTGCTAATAAAAAATATTTCTGTATATATCACCAATTTGTATCCCTAAATTAAGAAAGTAATCCCTATGGGAAAGAGATGTGGACTTTTCTGGCCTAGCTGACCTGATCATATTAAAGGGGTTTTGCCAAGAAGTCATTTCCTTAGCTAACAGGCTGCCACTGTCCTCTTCAGCCTTGAAAAAAGGGATGTTGTGTTCCTGTGTTTAAAAAAACAAAACAAAGCACCTCCTCCGTCATGTCATCACACCACCTCCCATGCATGCTCCCGAGGCTGATACTCATTATGCAACCAGCCTTTGTAGTGTGAGAAGCTGTGAGGTCTAGCCGAGCAAACATGGGGTTTGGCTAAACCACAGAGAACTATGTATTGTGCACAAGCTATATAGGTTTTGTTTTCTCCCTCTTATCTACTCAGCAGAAAAAGATAAGATCTGAGCAGGCAACCTTCACTGACTACTGCAGGGGGGAGGGAAGGGTAGATGACTGCATGTTTTACTTGTTTAAATTACATTACAACAGCGATTCTCTTTCTCTGGCTCTTCAAACACATGAAATGCTGAGTAGGAACCTTCAGAGAGCCATTGATAATTGGTAAAAAAAAAAAAAAAAAAAAAAAAAAAAGGGGCGTGAACTGAGATAAAGCAGATGTAGTGCACATGCCCAGTAGCACTGCTCTGCTCTCCTCCCCCCTCCTTTCAAAGCTGGTTCTGTTCCCTGCCATCAGATAAGTAGTGCAGACAACAAAAGTGAAGCCAGCCAGGAGGTGGCCAGAGATAATCTAAACAAGCACTAAACAAATGGAAACTGCTGAAGGCTGCAGCTCTCACAGACTACATTTTTTTTTAATAACATATATTTAGAAAAGTGATTACCCATTTTGGAGGACCCCACGTCAACATTACAGTCATGGCAAAACACCCCTTAGGTAAGTGAAAAATAGATAACCAAATGCCCATTGACATATTTTTGGTACCGGTCAGGATACCTTGAAAAGGTGTTGTGATGTATACCACAGCAGGACCATAAAACATGTACATGTTGCCCAGCATATATGATCGGGAAATAGAGCATATGTAGTCCAGAAGAGACTCCATTCGCCCTGTAGTTTTCTATGGCCTTAGGCTATGTTCACACGGCTTATTCTGTGACGTATTTCAGCCCGTAATTCGTGCCGTAATGCGCGAGTTACGGGCGAGATACGTCCCAGTCATTACGGAAATCCACAGTTCTCATAGAGAACTATGGATTACGTCTCCTCTCCTCACTCGCACAATACGCCGTGAGAGGGGTGGGGGGGGGGGGGGGGATAAGTGACATGTCAATTACTAGCGGCGAATACGCACCGAGAATAATGAATGTCTATGAAGCCGGCGAGCTGCCCCGCCCCCGCTCCCGAGCACAAGGCCTGATTGTGGGACGAAATACGTAGCCTTACTATGGTATAATTTAGGATATTGTTGATAGAGCACCAATATGCTAAAACTTTAACCCTTCATTTTTGTCTGTTTAAAATCATAGTGACACAGGTGTCTATCTCTATGGGATACTTTTTTAAAGATATCCTAACGGATACCACCGACTGTCCAAAAACGAGATTTGGTCTTGGATCAGGGGTGTCGGACTCTTTTTTTTTTTTTTTTTTTTTTTTTTTTCTTTTTACTGAATGCCAAATCCAAAATAGGGTTTTGTTCTTAAGGGCTGTTGAAAGGGGCTTGAAGGGTGGCTAGGGTGCCTGGATAGGGCTGTCAGAAATGCGACACCGCTTGTGAGTTACTGAACGGAGCAGTTTGGAGGTGTGCACTGGAGCTCCGAATTCAAGATGGTGCCCACTCCCTGTCCGGACGCCATCATCTCTGTCAAACACTGGCTGTGTCCTTCTGGAAAGTGAAGAGCCACTCTGTCTGTGTCTAGACCTGCTCCCTGTGTCTAAGCTCTTGTGGGCATCTTCATATGACATGGGGCGCCACATTCGGCCCGCAAGCCTAGAGTTTGACACATGGCTTAAGTGGTCCATTTCTGACGTGCCCCTAAATGATCTAACCTATTGTATCAGTGCATGACTGTGCCAGACTAAAATGCTTACACAGACTGGTGTCCTGGCAGTCCATGCACTTGAGCAATTTAAGAAACGACACCCCTTGATAATAGAGTGGTGCGGAAAAGCATTGGTTAGATGTGACCTTGCATAGTGAATGTAACCAGAACCAAGTATATTTAAGACAAAGTAGCAAGGCACAAATTAGAGTCTTTATATCCCTCTCCTTATTCATTTGTCTACATCCTGAAATTTTTTATGTCTAGAACAAAACACGTACGGAAGATGTGAATCTGTAGTATGAATTGTCTTAAAAAAATTATATATATATATATATAATATATATATATATATTATATATATATATATAAAATATATATATGAATAAATATATTATAAACACTTATATTAGTACAGGCACCCAAACAAGAAGATAGTGGGATGCAGGACCAAGATGTATAATAACTAACCATGCATAAAATAATGTGAAAGGATGAGAGAACTACCATGTATTCCTTCAATCCCCTGATCTAATTGGGTGACTGCGCAAAAATAAGGCCAGCCATACAATGAATAGCCCATGTTGCAAACACTTGTCAAAGTTTATTAAGAGTGACAATAAATAAATTAAAACGTTAATAATAAGTAGAAAAGGGAAAATAGAAGTATGAGAGTAGTAAAACGTAACAATTCTCACACACTGACCTGCACGTCAACCGTTGCTATGTTAAAACGTTTGTCGGGTATTAGTGGGTGTGCAGTGTTACTTTTTATAACTAGACTACTATTAGTGCATGTCCCCACGGCACGGGTTTTCGGGCGTTTTTTCAGACTGCTTGCGGTTTTGCAGACCGTCTGAAAAACCGGCCGAAAATTAGTACAATGGGGCGCTATGGAAAACCCGTGCATCAGTCCTCACTGCATGTGTTTTCCGCCCACAAGACATGCACATTATTCTGTCCGTTTTAGGATGGAACATGTTCTGTTCAATGTTTAGGGAGACGGCTGAATCCGCAAACCGTGGCCAAAAACAATCCTCCTTTCCGTTCAAAAAAAAAAACAACCAAAAAACGAGCAGATACTGGATGGATTCTTTAATCATAATACAACCGGTATTTTGTCTGTGCCGTGTGGCTGTAACCTTATTTGCACTTAGTTACTTATTAGTAATTTATCTATTGTCACTCTTGATCCACTTTGAGTGTTTGCAACTTTTGCTATTCGCAAGTCTGGTCTTATTTGCGTGCAGGCACCCAAATGGTCAGGGTGTTGAAGGAGTATAAGGATATGCTCACACGGCGTGTTGGATCCGTTTTGGATCCAAAAGTGCCATCCAAAACTTTATTAAATCCGCTTCCAAACGCATTCAATACGTAACCAAAACGCAGGTGCGCGTTGGGGATGTGTTTTTGCTGCACAGGAACCACCCTAGGGCGGTTTCACAGGGTTATCAAGCTGTAATTGCGGACGGATTTTGCCCCCAATTCCGGGCTTGAATAAGGGGCGGGGGCCAGCTCCCCCCCCCAAAGCCCATCTTATCCCCGGCGCGAATTCCCCGGGGATGATTCATGGCATTTTCCCCCCCCGGCGGATTCGCCGAGGGGGAGGAAGACGGAATCCTAGTTCTTTATAGAACTTGGGTTACCTAGTTACTGGGAGGGATTCCGCCTACTGCAGCGCAGATACGGGGGGAATAGGGCCCAAACCAGCCCCCCAAATAAGCCGTGTGAACGCCCCCTTTAGCTTTTAAATAGGCGTCCCCGCTCGGGGCAGACCCATACTTTAAGGGACAAAAAAAACCATAAAAGTATCATCAGCGATCACTTTTCTGAACACCAATCGTGTTTTACTTTAAAGCAATGAAAAAACACACTGCACATTGTTAGATGTGTGTTTAGGGTCGGAAACACAGATCCAAACACGCGTCTAAAAATGGATCCAAAATCGGATCCAACATGCCGACACATTATTTTATTTTTATGTATTGTACCTCTTGGTCCTGCATACCAATCATCTTCTTTTTTGGTGTCTGTACTTTTTAAAATTTGTTTTTATAGAGGATTCATAATAAAAATTGCACATTTTACGTTATGCGTTTGTGTGTTCTTTTTGGTCCGGATGTAAGTATTTGCAGGACGCAGTTAATGTTATGTGTTTTTGGACAACCTTAGCGTTATTATTTTTTGGTCTTTTTTTCTCCTCTTTTGTTTCTTTTCACTCCACCTCATCAGATCTGCTTGATCAGAGAACTTTAGCTAAATTTAATAAAGGTTGTTTTTCATCATCCTCTTCAGGCCGGGATTATTGGCCGTTGAACAAACCATGGACAGAGTGTGAAAGGTTTTGTAAAGCAGATTTCTATGACTAGATGTGTCTGCTCATGCTCCGAGCTGGCTCATCACTAGTTGGGAGTGTGCTTGCATTAGCTGAATTGCATTGAGTATTGTTTCTATTTTTACACACATCATGTCAGAGCAATGAGCTAGATAGTGCTCTGAATTCAGATCTGCAGGCCATCATGTATCCATGGCAATGTATAGCGTAGGAGGCAGCGAGGGGCTCCACTGCTAGCCAGTGCTACAGCCATCCTCCACACAATGTGTATCACATGTGTCATCAGGAAACTTGTGCAAAATGCTGCCATCAAAGTGCTAAAAAACTACAGATTTCATCATAATGGTGTCATCATGAAACTTGTGCAAAATGCTGCCATCAAAGTGCTAAAAAACTACAGATGTCGTCATAATGGTGTCATCATGAAACTTGTGCAAAATGCTGCCATCAAAGTGATAAGAGATTACAGATGTCATCATACTGGGTGTTTTTTTTTTTAATGTTGCACAGCTCTCTCCGTTAGGTCTTATTCACAGCACATTTTGGTCTCCATCACTCTAATCCATCGCATACCCTGTTAGACCCATAGGAATCTATAGAGCAGACTATGTTTGTTCTACGTCCCAAACTATACCCTATATCTCCCGGACACCAAAGGGTCTATCTCGCTTTTGTGCTCGCTTTTGTGCCCAGTACATAAAATGTGTACATTCACAAAATAGAGCAAACGTAGTCTAAAAGAGACATTTTTCCCTGCAGACCCCTATGACGCCATCTCGGCTCCGCCATAGTATGCCAGGATTGCTTTTTCAAGATATCGAGACAGATGCCAAAAAACGTGAAGTGAATGGGGTGGAACCTTAACGTCTTGCTGTACGGATGCTGTAGTAATCTGGTCTCCTGGGTGCTTGACGTGGTAGTATCATCTTGGTTAACACAACACATTGGCAGCTTCTTCATGTTTTAGCTTTAAAGGGGTTGTTTCACTACAAGGATTGCTTTTTATGTTAAAGATCTTTTAAAACCAAGTCACTTTGCAATATATGTCCATTAACAGTATCCTACCTATACTGAGATATCCCTTCTTGTATGGGCTGCATCAGCTCCTCAGGTCGCTATAGCTACAGACCTGTTTGATCTCTCCTGATAGGCTGCCAGCACTGGTCGCTATAGCTACAGACCTGGCTTCTACTGCAGCCTAGTGGAAGCCAGTAAACCCGCCTCTGAGTTCAAAATGAAACCAATAAAACGGAATTGAGGTAAGATGAATCAATGTAGTGAGACAACCCCTTTAAGCTTGTGTTACTGATAAATGGCAAAAAAATTTCAGAAAGAGAAAAATTGTGGCTTGGCTTCTATGTGCATCTTTTTCGCTAATTTTCCTCACGCTCTTCCATGATTTGCGTGACCGTATGAATCAAAGCTTTTTCAGTTTGGCCCCATTATAAACTCATTCTTGGCCTTCAGTTGATGTCTAAAAGACTGCATTTATCCTATGGATTCTTATGGCTCCACTAAGGTATACATCAGGATACCTTTTTTAGGGTCCGAAAACATGAGGCTAAAACCGTGATGTGATAGGGGCCTGAACATTTTACGTCTGATACAATTTGAATGTAGATTATACAGTAATGTATTTCTGTAATAGGCAACCTAAAGTATAAAATATGAAAAGAACCTAAAAAATAAATGAAAAAACCAAACCAACCTCACAACCTAATGCGACGGTAGAACACAGTTGGGTGCTTAGATGTTAGAAACAACCTTAATGAGGTCACTCGCATGCAATCGGATTCTTCCGTCATGCTTTTGCCTACTAAATGAATTGTCTTTTATTGCCAGGAACAGAACAGAGCATTCGTTGTCACATCCATATATAATGCTTCATTCATAGTCTTCAGTTTGAGCAGCGCTCCACTTTGACACTTCGTAAGTGACTGTATTGACTTGCAGTATATCGCTCAGCTTTAGGTGTAGGTGGCCACAGTGAAGTACAATGTTCTCCTTCACCCGCCCGTCTTTCATTCTATATTTAGTGGACATTTTTCACCTACGATATCCCAAATAACCCACTGCAAGTCAAGTGCAGTCTTCTAGTGCTATTATTGTATGGTTTGCAAGACTGGAAGCCTTCTTCAGGGAAGGAGAACCTCTGGCTCATGTAAAATAGGTCTGTGCAGTACAACATGTTAGGGAGCAGCCACATGGCATTGACAAAATACTGATTAAAGATCCGACCAGTATTTTATTGTCTTTTGAACGTTTATGGGGACAGTTTCTGGCCGCGGTTTGCGGATTTAGCCGTCCCCCTAAACATGTACATGTTCCGCAGAAGAATGTGCATGTTCCAAGGTCGGGTCTACACCGCATAGTTAAAATACAGTCGGAAATCCTGCCTCATTTACACATTGGTGGACCGTGGTTTTTGCCGCAGATTTGAGCTAAAAACTGGACGGTTTTCTAATTTGCCATCGGCAATCCTGGAGAAGTTCTGTCTGTTTTTCCAGTGATTAATTTTTTGGTGCATCATACTTAGCTGGTGATAGCTGACTTTTCTTGTGATTTGCCGGGAAGATCCAGCAGGTTTGAAAATCAGCTGAAAACCGATCGGAAAAGTCTGGGCTGTGTAGAGCGGATTGCGGTCTACACTATACTGGTTACAGTTGGCGTTTTGGTGGATTCTAAATACTGAGTCCGCCGTAAATCTGATGAAAAACCCATGCTGTGTGGACATAGCCTTACAGAGGGGATGATGCTGTACACTTTTGGCGACAACTTGTCGGAGATTTCCAGTCCAGCCTGCATCACCTTGGGTAAAAACATGTTGTCATTTTCCTATCGCGCAACTGGTTCTTTCAAATAGAATGAAATACAGGAGTCTGCCACCGTGTCCTCCATGACCTACTGTCAACAGGGATGCATAATCCTGATGAAAGGTGCACACAGGCCAATTCACATCTGTCATAAGAACAGGACACGGAAAATAACAGTGGTGCAGGGTTTATTAGATGATGGACCCCAGACGCTGTAGGTGCATTCAATCAAGGTCAGGTTTTCTTATTTGTTTCTCGTTGGGGATTTCCCTAATTTAGGGTGCTTTTACACGGAGCATTTTTATGGTGTGTTTTTGACGTGTTTTTTTGTGCAGAAATGTACAGCATTCATTTCTGTGCCATTTTGCACAAAAAACGCAGTTGCCGTTTTTGAATGCGTATTTGAATGGGTTTTTTTTTGTGCAGAAATGTACAGCCTTAACTGCTGTGCCTTTCTGCACAAAAAAAAACGCATCAAAAAATGCTCTAAAAACTGTGCTTTCACACGTAGCTTTTTTGATGTGTTTTTGGATGTGTTTTTTTGTTCAGAAAGTTGAAGCTGTACATTTCTGCACCAAAAATCATTCCATGTAAAAGCACCCTTAGGGTGCTTTCACAGAGCGTTTTTTTGATGCAATTTTTGTGCAGAAATGTACAGCATTAACTTCTGTGCCTTTCTGCAAAAAAACAAAACAAAACACATCCAAAAATGCATCAGAAAAGCTCCATGTGAAAGCACGATTAGGCTAATTTTTAGAGTCATCAGGTAATCTTTTCCCATACTGAGGAAGCTGTGCTGTTTGGCGATAAGTGTGTTTACAGCACACACGTTATTTCTAAACCCATACTTGCATTTTGTATCTTTTCTCTTTTGTATACTTTTTTGCTCCAATGTTTCCTCTGTAGCATATATAGTCTATTTTGTATTACTTTATTTATGGCCTCATATGTCTTGAAGGTTGTGCTATGTTGGTTTATTTTTTGGGTGTAGTATGGGTCCCACGTTATGCACAGTGTATTTTACAATTGTCATGCTGTTTCCAGAGGGTCTTGTATCTATGTATGCTACAGGATTGAATTGTGAATATACTGTACAGCTTGGATCATTTATTTGGGATTTTTGCTTTACTGCTGCTTTGTACGCCGTCTTATTTTTCATGCATTTTGTGCACCCCTTTTTGTGTTATTTATGTGGTGCCCACTACGTGCAAATTGTTGTACCTTGTTTCCCCGAAAATAAGACAGTGTCTGATATTAATTTTTGCTCCTAAAGACAAGCTAAGACTTATTTTTAGGGGATGTTTTAATTTTCTATTAACAAGAATTCACATTTATTGTTGAACAAAACATCAACATGTATTAATGTACTGTAGTGATTTCATCACAAACATCAGCATAAGCAGCCAAACTCTGAATTGCATAAAAAAATGCACTATGCCTTATTTTCGGGGAAACAGGGTATCTATGTATGGAGCCTTTTTTGAGACTTTTTGATTATTTTTATTCATATTTATGTGAACCAACAAAGCTTTTGTTTTGTATTTTCCGTATTTAAAGTGTGCGACTCTGCGCCCTTTATATGTACTTGCCTTGGTTTAATTTTTTTCCATTGATTAGTTTTTTGTACATGCGCTGCACCCTTTTGGGTATTCTGTGGTGCCCATATTTTATTTTTTCATTAATGATGGACCCCATTGACTATATAATGGGGTTCGCCACTTTCCGTCATGGTATCGGTCATTTTACTGGATAGAATAGCCCATCATGCTGTGCTATTTTTTCCGTCATTTTTGAAGGACTCTACAACTGATGCTCCAAACAGAACCTCAAACACAGAACCAGGCCTTGTTTTACTTAGAGCCTACCCATTCGTAGTAGACAAGTCTAGCTTCTAAACCTGTATTCATCTGAAGACAAGTGATATTAATCTTGGGTTTTTCACCATTTTATGTGCTTAAAAAAAGTGTAATCTTTTTGGGGAAAATGTTTGGTGTTTTGTTAACTGTTTTTACAGCAGGAGTTAGAAGGTGTCCATTGCGACTAATACGATTCCAGCTTTAATTTTCCTATAATGGATTTGGTTTCTATTAGGGTATGTTCACACAATGTTTTTTGCCATGCATTTCAGTACAAATTTTGCGCTGAAATATGTGATAAATCCGTTTCAAACAATGTACACGTCCACCACTCACTGAATGCTTTGCAAAATTGTTATCGTGCACGCGCCAATGATTTTTCTCCCGTATTTCTCCACACATATTGCATGTGCATTGAAAGAAGTAACCTCTTACAGTCTCTTATGTGCTGCAAAATACAAATCTATACAAAGCAGTACATTGTACTTTGAAATTCCTGGCTTGTAAGTTGGTAATTTCAAACTAAAGACGTTAACTGCGCGCAAAAGTGCGCGCCATAATTACGCAGTGTGAACATACCCTTAGCAGTGCTGTCCCTTTTCTCATACAACCGTCATTGTGTGGAAGGCCTGGGATATGGACAGTTCTTCCACTTTTTTCATTGCAAAAGTTTTGATAAGTCTTTGTCTCCTTGTAGCCCATCTGGAGATAAGTGTTTTTTTTTGTGGTCTTTTTGCCTTATTGACAGGATGTGGAACATGCTCAATGTCTGTTTCGCACGTGTATGGAGGTGCCATGTCAAAAGCCACTTGCACTTCAGCCTTTTGTGATTGATATTATGTAACTGTAAGTTGTCTGAAGATTACATAATGATCATAAATGGTCCTATTATAAAAGACATCCGACAGAGACATGTGCTGCGGTTTTTTCATCAAACATCTTCTAGGGCTATTTATACTCGCATTACCAGTTCTTTAATTCCCTTCCACAACTGCCACCAGTGGTCTCAATACTAGATCATATCCTGGCCTATAGGGGGAATTCACACAGCGGATAGCGGCATATACCCACATAAAGGTATGCACACATTCAACAGCACTACGACCCGACCTCTTATACTTTCCCTTCTGTACTCACCCAAAGGAAGTGACGCCACTTCTTTTTACATGCACATGCTGTGCGCCGGGCAATATGTTGGGTAATCATGGCACTCGGTGGCTGCTATGATTTTACTGAATTTACAGGGCGCATTGCAGACGTACCACCATGCAAATGTCATATGAACATACCTTCAGCCTGTGGCCCATGGGTGGAGCATCCCCGCAGCAAGTAGCGTTTGGCTTCCACTGCCATGTGTTGTCATCCTGGATGGTCATGACAGATGGTAATGCAGGCAGTGCGAACTTCCATAATAAATAATAATTCAAGTCTGTGATCTTGCTCAACCGCTCAAGACTGGTCTATATGTGAGTGTCCTAACCATTACATAGTTAATATCGTTGAAAAAAAAGGACATGTTCAACCAGGGGCAGGGATAGATGTGGATGAAGGTGAGGGATATAGGTAATTTTAGACCTTTGGTTCCCCTTATGGCATGTCCCCACGGCATGGGTTTGTGGCCGGTTTTTCAGCCGGTTTGCGGTTTTGAAGACCGCCTGAAAAACCGGCCGCAAACTAGCACAACGGGCTTCTATGGAAAACTCGTGCAGCAGTCCCTACTGCACAGTATTTCCGCCCAAAAAACATTCTACATGCACATTCTTCCATACGGTTCTCGGACGGAATATGAGCATGTGAATGGAAAGGGCTTTTCTCCGCGCGACCGCCACACAAACCGGACAAATACCGGTTGGATAAACAGACCGATATTTGTCCATTGCCGTGTAAACGGGCCCTTATTGATTCAGAGAAACCATAAAACATGAACCAATTTGCTCTAAAACATTTGCTCCTGATCCTCATTGGCGATCAGACTGGATCAACATTCAAAACCAGAAATGCATACATGTACATGAACTTCACTGGTTTGGCTCAAATCCCATTCACATTGCTAGGCTCCTGCGAGCTACATGTGAATTGAGGATAACTACATCCAATAGAGTGCGCTGTGGAGCTCCTCCGCTCTTTCCCCATAAGCCTTTGCTTTATGCAAAACAGTCAGTGAGGTCTGAAAGGCGAATAAATCCTCACACCGACCAAGGAGAGATTTTTTTTACATAAGTATGAAAACATTTTTGTACTCATCTAAGCATTTTTTTTAAAGTCCCCAACTGTTCTTGCTGTGACTAGCTCCTGAGGAGGCTTTTCCACACATTCACAGTTCTCATATACTTATGTAAAATCAGTGTCATCTGAGTGACCACGCTGATTTTACATACAGTGCAGTGTACAACACTGTATACTCGGCTTAGTCGCCGATTCTGGGCACGGATTCCGCACCTCCAAACCCATTGGGCCTGATTTATCAAAACTGTCTTACAGCAAGAATGTCTTAGTTGCCCATTAGCAAACGCAATCAGGGCTATGCTTTCCATTTCCATCCACATGTGGTTTCAAAAATAAAAGCTAAGCCCTGATTGGTTGCTATGGGCAACTAAGACATTCTTACTGTTAGACAGTTTTGATAAATCAGGCCCATTGTGTGAGCTTCCCCTATGTCTGTAGTCGTGTGTATAATGATTGCACAGGGCCATGATGATGACCTAGAAAACATTTGCTCAACATTTAGTGCCTCTAGTTGTTTCCACTGACAAACAAGGCTCTGTTTGTTTGCAAATGTCTTCTTGTAAGATGTCCCATCTCGTGACCACAGGATCATTATCACACACGATTGGCTTGTCCTTTTTGGAGCAGGTTATGTGTTTCTGCAGCCGCCTGAATTGCTGTTTTGGAGACCGTGTCACACACTTCTAGAGCACTGAATAGTCCCTGTAATGCCCATAGATGACAAAACATTGCTTGGCTGTCTTTTTGTTTGGCTCTCATCCATAAGACCTGGTTTCCTCCCCCTCTCCCTCCTCCGTGCCACCTCACTATCTCTCTTATAGTGTATCCATCTGCGGGGCTTATGATTTTCTCTCTAAATTATCCTGGTTTGTATTAGATTGCTGCACTTATAATTAACAAATAGAAAAAAAAAGTCACTTACTGCCTTTGAACCAGAGATGCTGGAACAGATGTCTTCCGCTGCATCAATCTGACCAGCAGTAATTGGCAGAGGTCCTGGTTCAGTAGAAGCGGCAGAGGGAATCTCAACAGATTTCCCAGAAGTACTTCTTTTTAAAGAGTTTCATTGATTTTTTTTTTTTTTTTCTCTTTTAAACAGGAAAAAGTTGGATGCCTGTTTACCTTACATCAGGGGTGTCAAACTGCGGCCCTCCAGCTGTTGGGAAACTACAACTCCCATCATGCATTTATGTAATCTAGAACAGTGGGCATGATGGGAGTTGTAGTTTCTCAACAGCTGGAGGGCCACAGTTTGACACCTGTGCCTTACATCATTAGGCCTATGTCTACACAGCTGGTTTCTGATCCGATTTTCAGTGGATTCAGGATTTAGATTCTGCCTAAAATCAGACTATAATCAGTGCCCCATAGACCGCAATAAAGCATCTGTGCTATAGTCTACACCAGGCATCCTCAAACTGCAGCTAGGTAAATAGGACGTGTAATCACTTGGACACATATCTAGTGGAATGTAAACACATTATAGGATACATATTCCATTTCAGATATGATAGATCTGATTGGTGACTATCTTGTATGTCCATATATTCCGAACACTGGATAATCATACACTTTTAAGGTTTACCCATTTAACATTGAATAGAATAGGGCAGGCATCTTCAAACTGCGGTCCTCCAGCTGTTGGGAAACTACAACTCCCATCATGCATTTATAGAATCTGTAACAGTGGGAATGATGGGAGTTGTAGTTTCCCAACAGCTGGAGGGCCGCAGTGAGGATGCCTGGTCTACACAGTACAGACTTATTCCGGTTGGTTTTGAAAGTTGACAGATTCCAGCGGATTTTAAAACCTGCTGTATGTGCCTGAAAACCGACTGCAAAAAAAACACGGTCCAGCTATGTTAAAATTACATTGGATTTTGGACGCATTTTAACATTGCTGTGTAGACCTACATATCCTACGTTGCAGACCCATTCCTTTATGTGAACATTCGTATTGTTTAGATGAATCGGAAATAAAAATTGGTAAAACCTTTCAATAGGTCTATGAAAAAAACAAAAAAAAAAAAATCGTAGTCTGTCTACAACCGCTATACAGACCCATGGACTTGTTACAATTCAGAAAACCTCTGAATAGTCTGGCCCTTCAGTCATACTCCCTTCTTTTTCCTCTTGACTTTTAGGCCTGGTTCACATATGCATTGGAGGTTCTGTTTGGAACCTCTGTCACAGATGGAAGAATAACTGCACACTTTTTTCCATCTGGATGGCGGAACTCTGACGGCCCATTGTAATTGTTAGGATCCATCAGATACAAATCACTGGAAACTTAAAGGGGTTGTCTCACTACAAGGATTGTTTTTTATGTTAAAGATCTTGCAAAAACAAGTCACTTTGCAATATATGTCCATTAACCTTGTCCTACATATTCCTAGATATCCCCTCTTGTATGGGCTGCATCAGCTTCTCAGGTCGCTATAACTACAGACCTGTTTACGCTCTCCTGATAGGCTGCCAGCACTGGTCGCTATAGCTACAGACCTGGCTTCTACTGCAGTCTAGTGGAAGCCAGTAAACACGCCCCTGAATTCAAAATGAAACCAAGAAAACAGGACTGAAGTAAGATAACTCGATGTAGGGAGACAACCCCTTTAAGTAGAAGATATTTTGTAAAGCTTCACTCAGAAATATCACTGCTAGAAAAATATGAAGCTGAAACTAGACCTTTATTCTAAATATGGTTAAAAATTGAACATACTAACGAGCAGGTGATATATAAAAACAATTAACAAGCCGCTTGGAACAAATATGCCGCTATAGATCATACCCTATAGGACTAATGTTAGGGGACACAAAACATTCAAATGAAATATATAGGGCACACAACAACAACAAAAAAAACAAAAAACACCATAGATGTCTGTTGTGAAATGAATCCCCAGTCGTCTGTTTCCACCTCTACGCTGGAACCTCCAACACAGATGTGAACCTAGCCTTATGAAGCCTGAAGAAGGGTGGTAGCCCAAAACGTGGCCTTAGTATCTTCCTCATTGACACTGTAGTTACTTTCTTTGTAGCATGGATAATTTAACGACCATGTAAAAACTGCCATATTCCCCATCTCTCGAGTGCGGGCTGCTTCCATACATTGTTTGCTTAGCATTTGATGATATCTGAGGTGGGTCATCCGGGAGTATGTGCAAAAATTTGAGGCAAAATGTGTCCGAAATTCTAACTTCTCTGCAGCACATTTCCTATTACTTTGGACGCTACATGGGGCTAATCGGTGTCTCGGCTGCCCTATGTGGAATCTCAGCGGTTTCTGCAGCAAAGAAGTGATGCCATTTTTTTTCCCACATCATGGATTTGAAATTTACAGCAGAAAAAAAATCCACAATGTAATCCACCATGTAAACTTCAGGGCATATTTCCGACATAAGTAAATAAGACGTGGATTTCACATAGAATTCAATATGTATTCCGTGTCAAAATCCAGCGTTTAGCCAATGACTATAGGATGTAGTCTGTGATTTGCTTAGGAGCGGTCGAAAAAAAATGGTAGATGTTTACTGACTATTAATTGGAGAATTGTTTAAATATGTTAGATGTATGGAAGCAATAAAAAAAAGATTGCTAAAGTAAGCATACCCTTTAAATTCACCCCTTGGGGACATCAGCCAGATATGTATAGTGCTTCTGCCCTACATGTCCTGTACTGTGATATCATGAGATGAGTAACTGAGCCCATTCTATTGACCGTAGGTGTCAGCACTATCTGACACTCTGGAGTAATGGCTAGGATCAGAGTTTGCGCCAGTCCTAGTTGTTTTACCCCTTTAAATGCTACAGTAAATACAGACTGCAGCATCTGAGTGATCACATATAGAGAAAGGGCTGCTTGTTGGTTCTGTTAGAAGGCAACTAGATTGTAAATGCATCTGTGTCCTAATGAAGGTTCTAGACCAGCTATTTTGGTCCACACATTAGGCCCTGCCAGAGCTATGTCATAATTGGAAGCCTGTCCGCATCATCCGCATTATGCTGACTTTATTGCAGTGCATTATTATTATCGACCTAGTTAAAGGGCTGTTCCGGGAGCGATCAATGCTCGTTCATCCAGGCTGAAGCAGTGAACATTCATCGTTCACAAGACTGCTCCAGCCAATTACAGGCCATGGAGGTCACTCGCATGTGACATTGTCGCCTGTGATTGGCTGCCCCTGTCACGTGAACAGTGAATGTTCACTGCTTCTGTCCGGTTGAACAGACCAACAGCCGGAAGTGAGCGGGAGTGTCCAGGCGTTAAGTAGGAGTCTTCTCTTCTATCTTTACTCCTACCACGATGGATGAACGAGCATGGTCCGGGCCCGGAACACCCCTATAACTAACCCAGTGAAACCGAAAACACAAAAAAAAAATCTTTACATAGTTTGTAAGGCCGAAAAAAGACAAATGTCCATCTAGTTCAGCCTATTGTGCTAAAGTGTTGATCCAAAGGAAGGAAAAAAAAAAACATCTTTTCATTAATGAAAAATGTTTTAGTATGTAAAAAAAAAATCAAGAGAAAACCACAGTACACCTATTTGTTAGTGCCACATCCATCTTGACACAAAATAAAATCTTTACAAAATATGCTGTATAGGTTATTTAAGCCTCATGGTGACCACCGTAAAAAAAAAAATGGTCTCTTAGAATGTGGTGAAACAAAATATAATTTTTTTAAAAATATTTTTATTGTGCAAAAATTGTAAAAAACAAAAAAAACAGACAATAGTAATTTGGTATACCGAGCCACAAAATAAAGTTAACACATGATTTGTATTGCATAGTGAATTCCCTACAAATGAAAACTAAAAAAACTGGATCGCTACTAGTGTTCTTTTTTGTGTTGGTGTAACTGTCCCTCATTTTCTCCCCAAACCAAAATGAATACAGGAGGTCCCCGGGTTACAGGCGAGATAGGGACTGTGTGTTTGTTCTTAAGATGAATTTGTATGAAAGTCGGAACAGATCTATTAAATGTAATTCCAGCACAAAAGTTTTTTTTTTTTATAGTTTTTGGAAGGGTTTTTACATTTGTTTTGCTGTATGTTAAGAAGATTTAACCTCATATGCTGCTATGGCATGCTGGGACTTGTTGTTCTACAGCTACTATCTGCTATGGAACTACAAGTGTCCGCATTCCACATAAGTCTCTGTTTGTAACTAGGGGACAGGGGTAAGTCGGGGGACTGCCTTTAAATGTTTAAACATTACAAACTCATTCCACCAAAGTAAAAAAAAAAACTTCTATCGCTACTAATATGCAAAATATGTATGGCTCTTTGAAGTAGAGGGTGAAAATGATCTCTACATCCTAAAGGACGATGTAGCTCATGTCCTTAAAAGGGTGTTCTCTTCACAGCTTCAGGCTCCCACCTCCTGTTCAGGCTGTGGAAATGTGTACAACGTTGGCATATAAGCCCTGCTATTCCAAGCTGAGCTTGTTATACCTGAATGCTGGAGGTTTGTAAATTATAGTCCACAAGGCTAAAGAGCTATAAAGGTTTAAAGCTTGTCAGTAACATAAATAAACAAGCTTCTGTTTTACTGATACACAGTAGGGAGTGACCTCACCAAGGGCTGCTGGAGTAATCAGAGAGAGGTGATCAGTAAGTCTATGTCTACACAGCAATGTGAAAATACCATCTAAAATCCAACAGCATTTTCATATTGCTGGGTTGCGCTGCACTGCTGTTTTTTTTGCGTAGTTTTTTTTGCAAAAAAATGTGGTCGGATTTCGGCTTCCCAGCGGCCCAGTACATTGGGGCTATGGGAATCTGATGGCGGTCTTGCTGAATATACAACTTGTTCTATATTCCGCTGGATGTTTTTACATTTAGGAAACCCTCAGTAAATAAATCTGTGCTGTGTAGACTAGAGCACAGATTTTTTTATTGTTGGCTACACAGTGCTGGGTACGGTCGGATTTTCATCGGATTCAAAATACTGAATCTGCTGAAAAAAAAACTATGAAAATCCAGTGCTTTGTAGACATAGCCTAATGTAGAGAAACTTGTTTCCACAAGGAGTAAAAAAAAAAACCAAATCTGTCTCCCAAGCAAAGCAAAATCAGAACAGCAGTGTATTTGCTAATCATCTTTATTTACCTTTGCCTACTTATTTAAAGCTGAGTGTAGTGAGAAAACCTCTTTAAGGGTTAAAAGTTTATTTAATCTGTTCTAGATGAGACCATTTCATAAACCACATATGTTATTATTGTACAGCATCATTCTGCCTAATCAAAAACCACAATATCAATGACCTTCTATAGCGGCCAGTGTTCTTACCTGCCCTAAATCAGCCTGGAGCTTACTGTGTGATTACTGCGTTGCAAGGTACATCCTCTTACGCTACAAGTGTCTGCCCTTAAACCACTGGGATTGTTGGGGTTGTAGTACAGATTATGCTCCAAATTGTACTCTCAGAAGGATGGTATTCGGACTTCTACAGTATCAAGGCTTATTGCATTTACTACTGATAACTTCCTCATTACTGATGAAAGCAGAGAAAATATGTTGTAAAAAGGTAGAGCTCGAGCAGATGGTTTGCTTCGGTGCTTTCACACAGTGCGATGTTAGGGCCACATGTATGAAACTGTTAAAGTCTAAAACTCATTTTTTTGCCTATAGGTTACTATGGGCAAAAAAGTGAGTATTAGACCTAAACAGGTTCATACATGTGGCCCTTATTGCTGTTTTTTTTTCTTTTGCTTGCAGAAACATCCATTATTTGCTGTGCATTTCTGCAAAAAAAAAAAAAAAAAAAACGCATCAAAAACACTCACCAAAAAACGCACTGTGTGAAAGCACCTTAAGGTGGATTTGTGGCCATTCCTGATGAACCTGTTATAGTAAATACCTGTGTTCTCTGTGACGTAACAATTCTCTTATGACTCTGTGTTGTGCTGTTCCTCTGTTTTTCCTTCTAGAAATGTATTCCTGAATCTGTCAGCTGGGTGTAATGAATTGTGGATGTGTCCCTGTACATTCTAACATGGACAAATCAGTGCTCACAGTCAGGCTATGTTCACACGGCTGATTCACGCCGTAATTGCGGGATGGATTTCGCCCGAAGTAACGGCGTCCCTACGGGGGCGGGGGGCCGGCAGCTCGCCGGCCCCATAGACTTTCATTATACGCAGCATACATGTCACTTTCTCGCGAAATACGGCGAGCAGGGAGAGGAGATGGAATCGATAGTTCTGTATGAGTTCTGTGGATTACCGTAATGACAGGGACGGATTTCAGCCGTATTTGCACGCAGAACGGCGCACAATACGGACAGAAATCCATCCCAAAATCAGCTGTGTGAACATAGCCTCAGTGTGTACAGGGACACACCCCTCAGAAAACTGGAAAGGTGACACCCAGCTGACGGATTCAGTCATTTCTAGAAGGAATAACAGAGGAACCGCACAATACAAAGCTATATACAGTTAAGTCACATTATTATGACCACCACTTATATCCATGTGTAGCACAGACAGCAGCTAGATGGGCTGGAAGTGACTCAAAGAGGTCCTGGTAGGTTGTTACAGGTATCCCACAGCTGGAGGGTGTGTGAGGAGGATCCATAGAGAGAACATGACAATCGAGTATGACCAAAACTCCTACTCTAACAACCAAAGTCAGACATTTCTAGCCATGTGGCGTACTGCATTGTCTTTTTATATTTCAGACCTGCTTTTTTTCTTCAGAAATAGATTTTTTTTAATTCATATTTTTATGCAGTTTATTGTTTTTTCATATATGCATCTTTTAGTGAAGTTTTTCTTGTGTGTATGTTCCATCCCAAATCATGTGATGCATAGATCATGTTAATGCTTCCTCTTTGGATCGGAGGATTTGCAATGTGAAAAAAAGATACAAAATCGCATACAAAAAAATATAACCCACATTTACACATGCATATATGGATTTTTTTTTTTTAAATAGAAAAAAACAATGGAGGTCTATGAGGAATAGATGGCAAACTGCCTGAAAAATCAGCAGGCTTACCGCATACTTTAAAAATAAAACTGCTGAAAAAAAAACAAAGCCAGAGTGAGAATAAAGACTATAAAGTATATAAAACAATGTATGTAGTGTGTTTTTTATTTTCCTTCTGAAGTTCCTTCCGCAGTTTTTGCCTTCAGCAGAAATAAAAGGGTATGTCCACTCGATGAGTAAAATGTACTCATTGGATTCTACTGAAAAAAAAAAACGCAGTATTTATTGTGGATTTTAGGTCACTTTCTTTTCTTAACGGATTTACAGTCAACGGGTATGTTCACACAGCGTATTAGGGCGCGGATGGTACGCGCTGTAATACGCCGGGTGTTTAGGAAGCATGTGCTGATCAGCGGGTACTTCCAAAACACGGGGGGAGGGAGGTGGGCGCTGGCACCTGGCCAGCCCCATTGACTTGCATGGTCAGCGGCGCTTTAGCACTACTAACAATTGACCTGTCACTTTTCTCCCCCAGGGGTACAATATGATGGTATGAATTACCGTAATTGCGGTACGCATTTCGCTGTGTATAAAGCGCAATACGCGGCGAAATACGCGCACAGTTACCCTTGCATATAAGCCGTGTGAACATAGCCAAAAAATCAAGTCCCATTCATCTCTGAGGAATTTTGGACGCAGATCCAACAGAGAGATGTTTTGGATGTGTTTTTGACGTGGAATACAGAGGAAGATTGAGTTTTTTACTCTTATAAACAGAACTCTAAATATTCGTGTCGCGGGGATGATTTTACATTGAGTTTTAGACGAGTATTTCACGTTTGAATCCACAAGGATTTTGACTTGAAATGCAAGTCGTGTGGACAGACCCAAATACAGCTTTTTTTTTTTTTTCTCTTCAAAAAAGCATAATGTGAAACCTCCCTAATGCCCCTACTGTTTTTCAGTGTACATGCTAAGCAATTATCACTAATGTGATGTGAAAGTCTCCTTAACAAGGACCTGGCTTTTCTCCTGACATTCCTGTTTTAGTAATTACTTACAGTATTTTCCATAAGATAATCATTTGAAAGCATATTCTCTGGTAAAATGGCACCATAGACTTTAATGGCACCTTGTATTTACTTTATGTATACTTCTTAGGCTACGTTCACACGGTAAGTACTCCCGCGGGGCGGGGCGCTGGCCCCATAGACTGTCACTACTAGCAGCGCGTATTCGCCGCTGGTAATTCACATGTCACTTATCTCCTCCCGCGGCGTATTCGCCGAACAGGGAGAGGAGGCATAAGCCATAGTTCTCTATGAGAACTGTGGATTACCGTAATGACTGGGGTGCATTTTGCTCATATTTGGGCGCAGTACGCCGCGAAATACGTGGCGAAATGCGCCCCAATTTAACCCGTGTGAACATAGCCGTAGGGCAAAATTCTGGATCGCACCACAGTGTGAAGTAATCCTAAAAAATGTATGTTCAAATAAGGGTTTTGTTAAATAGAAATTAATATTCCAAGATCTGATCCTTGTTTCAGCTCACCGTAGACTACCACATGACAACCTAGCACTGAGCCAGGGTAATAATATTTAGGATCTGGTATCCTGTCTGTCAGGTATGGTGGAAGGTCGAAAACAGGACATGAGATAAGTAGCAGGCATGAAAAGCATGGTTTATTATCCCTGTCACTCTATAGCACCCATGAGTTATGTTCATCTGTAACCCAGAAGTTTATACAGGTTCTACAGGTTTCTTTACTGATCACGTGATTATAAATTATATGTTCAAGCCTATTATTATATATCTACACTACACTAATATTAAATGGAATATCTAGAATATCAGACAAGCAATGCAAATGCGTCTTGTTTTTTTAGTTACATAGTACGGTTGAAAGAAGACACATGTCCATCAAGTTCAACCAAGGGTGGGGAAAATGTGGGTGAGGGAGAGAGACAAGGACTTTAATGCCCAGGCTCACCACTGGTTAATGCCCTGAAACCCACAAGGCAAGAACCAATCTGCTCCAGTGGAGACCTCATCTCTGACCCCAGAGCCGCCACCAGCCAGGATCCAGAATTTTACATGGCTACATACGCATTAATATTCTTTAGTTCCAGGTAGGTATCTAAGCCTTTCTTAAAACTCCCAACTGTTCCTGCTGTGACCAACTCCTCAGGTGGCTATTCCACAGATCTACAGTTCTGACAGTGAAGAATGCTTTTCTCCTCTGGAGATTGAATCCTTTTTTCTCTAGCCTTTTTTCTCTTGTCTTTAGAGGGGGCTTTACATTAAATAATTTTTCCCCATACTTTTTGTAGGAACCATTTATATATGTTTATAAATGAATCCTGTCCCCCCAAAGCCGTCTTTTTTGAAGACTAAATAAGTTCAATTCTACTAACCTCTCCTCATAACTGAGATGTTCCATTCCCCTTATAAGTTTGGTTGCTCGTCTTTGCACTCTCTCTAGCTCATTTATGTATTTTTTTTTTTTTACTTTGTGTAGTTCTCTGGTTTGTGTCATGTAAATGGTGATTCTACGAATATTTTTTTTTTTTTACTTAACTGTTTTTTAATTTAAATTTCCAATACAGAAGGAACATTACAAAGTCAAAAGCATGTAAAATATATATAAAGGTTCAGCAGACAGTACACTAATGTGTGTATATGTGTGTGTGTGTGTGTGTGTGTGTGTGTGTGTGTGTATATATATATATATATATATATATATATATATATATATATATATATATATATATAATTATATATATATATATATAAATTTTTTTTTTTTTTTTTTTTTTTTTCAATACGCAAAGTACATCAACATAAATTATCACATAGACCGTCACATCACCGGATATGTAGTTACATTATTATGAATAAGGAAAAGGCAATTTCCATAATATTTCAAATTAAATTTCATTTATAACAGAACATAAAATTCTATTATTTGGCATCTCAAGCTCCAAACTACACAGCTTATATGTAGTACATGTAATCAAGGAAGATGGGAAAAACGAGGACACAATAACAAAGACAAGACTGGACACTTAAGGTGGTAGCAAAAAGGGAAACACTGGAATGCAGTCACCCATGACTTCCTGTCTATGTTGGTTTTGCTATACCATTTACTATGGAATCCGTATCCCATATTGTATCAAATTTGTCCACCCTATCGTTTAAGGAATAGGGTGTTTGATAGATCCATCTGTCTTATGCTACCTGCCTGACACCTGAGATGGAGATGTCAGTGTGAATTGAATGGTTTTCTCTTTATGCCAGGCTTATAGCTTTGCAGAAATTGCATCCATGACACAAATCTGTGAAACGCTGAGGGCAGTAGACTGGAAATGAAGCTTAGCGTCTCTGAAGTGTTCCTTACCCAGATAACAATAACTTAAAAAAATTATCCAGGCAGTGTGTTGAGGTGGAACAGTGTATTTGTCCATGCTCTGCACCAGCCAACAAAACTTGAACCCCAGCTCGATTTTGTGTTGACGAAGTAGACAAGATTACTATTTAAAATGTAACCTCACTGAAGTAATGACTCTTTTTAGGGTTTTTTATACCGTTTTCAATTAGATGATAAAAAATTGCACATTAACGTAATACCTGTCCACAGAAAAGCCACAGTATAATGCTTGGGGAGATTGCACAAATGCTTAAATTCCCAATAGAACAACCACTGGGTATGGACGAGGCTCAACCTGTAAGCCCACTCCATTAACCATCAACAGCATAACGAACTACAGTTCCAATATTGTGTGTTAAAGGCTTTTTTTTTTTTTTGTATTTCAGTACATTCACATCTGCAGCCAGCGCATAGCGAGCTACGAGCCGGCCACTGAGAATGGGGAGGTGGCTGAACTTGCACAGCTTTCCCCCTTTATTTCTATAGATTTTCCCGAATACATGCAATCACTATCACTTGCCTGTGTTTGGAACACTGAATTGTACACGAAAAGCTGCAAAACTGCAGCCATCTCCCCATTTTCTGATAGAAAACTAATAAGATGGAAAACCCCTTTAGTGTGGTGAGTTGGAGTGCTATATGTGGGTAGAATTGTTTTGGCTTTTTATAGCTCATCAGTACAGAAGAGGACTTTGACAGGCACTGAGAAATGCCATGAATGAAGACTCCATAAAATATTAACTCTCCCTGAGTAAAAAAGTGATTACCAAAGTAGGCACTGCATGTTTTACAAAGTACAACCCCTTAAAGGGGTTTTGCCACGATCTAATGTTGACGTGGGATCATCCAAAATGGGTATTTAATCACTTTTCTAAATATGTCATCAAAAAAAGTGAAGCCTCTGAGAGTTACATCCTTCCTTACATGCCCTTCGTTTCCTGACAGTTTATAAAACGTTTATTAAACACAACCAGGAGCTGACAGAAGCTGATCTGGCAGTGCACTTCTTATCTGATGGCAGGGAACATCAACGAGCTTTAAAAGGACTATCGAGAAAGATCCTGTGTCTTTTTGTATAGAGAATCCACTGGTTGTAATGTAATTATCTGAGTAAACATGCAGACGCTCTCTGCACATTGTTAAATGCCTGTTTAGGTCCAAAACACGGATCCAAACGCACATCAAGAAACCCATGTGACAGCCCGATGAGACATGATGGCAGCGAATCTTTACAGGAGCTGAGATCTGGAAGCTTATCTTCTCCCGGGCAAATAAGGGAGAAATAAAAACGCTATAGCTTGTCCCAATACAGTTTTTCGTGGATTACAAAACATGTTGGCTTAACACAAGACTAAATCTTAATCGCATGGGTGGGTGATACATCACGAAGGTACTGTTTTTTTTAAAACGAAAAAACCCACTTTTTTCAAGCCTCAGAGGGATACAGCCTGTTGGTAGGACTCACTCTTGGAAAACCCTTAATAGACAGTTAATAAGTAACTTTGTAAAATATTTTATTACAATAAAATGTATCTTTCTCTGTTGATAAACCACTCAGCCCCCTCCTACTTTTCAGCACTGATCATTCACTTAGGCTATGTCTACATGGCAATTGTAAAATACAAATCGAATTTTATAAACCAACAGTATTTTACAATTGTTTACCGCGGTTTTTGCCATCAATTTTGCGGTCGTTTTTCAGATTTCAGCCGGCCCTTCAACATTGAACTGTACTAGAAGGTCTTAAAAATCCTACCAAAAACCAGGCTGTTGACAAGCTAACCTCATTTGCTAAAATCCATAATTACTGAGGGTCAGTTATTTTTCCCCTATAGATGTCTTTGGAAAGGGAAGAAGGAGGGAGTTCTGGATTGGAGGGAAGAAACCCTTCTGCAGCTTAAAAGTGTAAAATCTCACCAGGGCTTGGATTGCCAGCAGTACTGCTTATTGTCTGCTGTAAATTGCAAAATTCCGTTTCTCCATGCGTGTCCCCCCTTTATTGGTAATGTTCAAAATGGCATTTTTTGAATCCGTTTTTGATCCGAAAAACGTATTCAACAGCACAGCGTAAAACGCATCCAATACGCACCCAAACTGTGTTGCATGTTTGATGTGTTTTTACTGCACCAGAAATGCATCCTGTTTTAAATAGGGCGTCTGCTGCATCAAACGAATCAAGAACTGACATGTCCATTCTT
This sequence comes from Phyllomedusa bahiana, assembly GCA_025379985.1. Lineage (NCBI taxonomy): Eukaryota > Metazoa > Chordata > Amphibia > Anura > Hylidae > Phyllomedusa > Phyllomedusa bahiana. The sequence continues at coordinate 98,871 of JAODAL010000594.1, forward strand.
TGAATGGATCCGAAAGACGCATCAGAAAAAAGGGGAAAAACGCGCAATTATCACTTTCAAAACGCTGATTTTGTGTTTTAAAATAAAAGCAATGTAAAACACTGAAACATTGTTGTCGTGTTTGGTCCAAAACACGGATCCAAACGCACATCTAAGAAACGCCATGTGAACATCCCCGATGGGAGACATGATGGCAGCGAATCTTTACAGGAGCTGAGATCTTGGAAAATTGACCACTGGGTGATGGAAACAGCAGCAGCGAAAGCTGATAAAGAATGCTAGATACGAGTCCTATATTGGATAGAAATATTGCTATTTCTCATGTACACACATGATGTTCTCTAAAAAAAAGTCACCTAGAAGGACAGGAATGGTTTAAGAAATATTCTTTTTGCATTTTGAAGTTTTGAGTAGTAATGATCTTTCATTGTCTTGTAGATATTCAGCTGCATCTACAAAAGTATAGTTTCTTCTGAAAAAGGTGAAGCTGTGTTGTTTGGATTACATACGAGAAACTGAGAACAAACCTAAGAAGTGTTATAGCAGCACAACCAGATACATTGTTATGGAGAAGATCTGGCTGTGGTATCCATCTTTATTTTATGTACTGTATATGAAAGAAACCTATTCCAAAGTGTTGTTCTAGAAAGGTTATCACTCACACAAGTTCCCCCTTCACATTGGGCTTTACACACAATGTGATTTTCTGGATTTTTTTTTTTTTAGATTCTGTCTCTCAAAGTTGAAGTTTACCTAACGATAAAATTTACAGATCTCTCCATTATTGTATGTGTGTATGTATATATGTATGTATACTTATATTATATGAGCAAGTTTATCTGGATGTTTTGGTCCCCAGCCAGGACCTTTATCAATGGATTCATAAAATGGAGGCTTAGGCTGTGTCTCCATAGCAAAAAAAATACAGAAAATGGAATAGTCCTAAAACATAACTTTTAATAGATGGTAACTGTAAACATGTGGAGTGGATACAAGAACAATTCTCTCATCGCAATACAGAAAAAAGCACAAGAAGGTGTCAAAAAGAAGAAAAACACAGGCGAGGGACCGGTACCACAGGCCCTGATAAGCCATAAATGAAGTCTACACTAACCCTCACCTGTATATATTCAGGGTAGTCGCCCCGATTAGGGCGTCCCCTTCGGGAACCTCACCCTGTTTAAAACTAGACCCTAGAAATCCCTCCGGTCCCGTCAGGACAGGTGAGAGTTGGTGTAGATTTCATCTAGGGCTTATGATCTGAGAAGTGACAAATTTACCATGAGCTACTAAAAAGCTATCTATTACTTCTTGTTTACTATCAAGCAACCATTTTTAAGTTTTGGGTGAACTACGATCCACTGTGTGAGCTGTTCAAACACGACGTCGCCTTTAAGATGACTGGTAACAGAGAACAATCGTTTTATTGTCATCTGCATAGTAAATATTCCTTTTTGGGATCCACACAGGCACTACCTCCCTCTTCATTCGTTTTAATACATGCATACCTGGTGGAAAGTTTCTAGTTTACTTGTGGCCCAGGGGTTTGCCCATTGTCAGGGCTTTGTTTCTTTTGGCCGGGTGTGTGTATGGGAGAGTTGGGGGATGCCATGGTGTCCACAGTGTGTTATGTGCACTCACATAAAGTAGGTCTTTGTGCCTCTATCAGAACATGCATTCTAGTAGACAGTGACAGTGCAGCTGCATCCCTGGCAACAAGACCTTGAGAGAGAGAAGTAGGGCACACTTCCAAACACAAAGCATCGCTCCGCCTGCAGCCAGACACGTTAATCCATCAGATTAATTCACGGCACACATCTGACAATGACATGCCAGACCCTGCTTGCAAAGAAGTGATAGGTAGGAGATGCCCAAATTCAGTGCAAAGCTTATGTTAGTAAATACTGGATGTTATCTACCCCGTGGTTGAAGAAAATCAAATACATCACGTAGAGGTTATTAATGTTTATAAACCTAAATATTCTGTGTTCAAGGACGGCCTCATTGGTGATGCCATAGATTTTGCCGTGTAAGACCTGGTTCACATGTACATGTAAATTATTTAAAGGGAATGTGTCATCAAATTATGACTTATTGTTTAACTCACATTTTTATGTTAAACACATTTTTTAGGTATTTTTGGTTATGTTTTTTTTTAATTTTCCATATCACTTTCAATATTTTTTTTAAATAATTCTTAAGTCCTGTAGTTTTCACTTTGGCCACTAAGCCTAATAATCGTCTGACACTTCCTGTTCTGTTTAGAGAGCTTTTCAGTGTCTGCTCATTATCCATAAAAGCAGGGTTAAACTGAATGGAGACACCAATGTGTACAGATAACACAGAATCCACCAGTCACAAGAGGAGATGTCACAGCTCTCCCTCTCCCCTCCCTTCACAGTGAAAACTATCCTATAGACGTCTATGGGACAGAAACTGTCTTAAGAATCCTATGTGCATGAAGCTGCTGTAAAGTATATCTCTGACTGCTGTTAAAGCAGTGCAAGCAAGAATGTCTTCCCCACAATCATATATAGACGGCCGAATAGAGAAATCTACAATCAGGAAATAAAAACGACTGAGAGGAAACGCATATGGATCAGGGTCTTGATTTAATAAGTAAAAAAAAAAATTGGCGACAGATTCCCTTTAATCCAAATACTGAAATATACCTTTAATTAACAAATCTTTAAAACCTAACTATCAACTATAAACCCACAGTGTTATCTACAAATAAGGATTGAGGGGAATCGGCAACAAACAGAAGGGCACAAGTCCCTACACTCTCCACTAGTATATACTCACAATAGGTGGAGTTGTCACCCCAAAAAGGACGGCCCCGCCTCTCGGCGGCTCACCCTAGTAATGGACTACACTAAAGGTTGAATGAAACCCCTCTTTAATACAACTAAGTATACTAAAATACATAAGTCATACCTTTATTAACAAAAGACAGACAGCGAATGAAACACATATCAAGAAATCTTACTTCCGCAACCCGACGCGTTTCTCCCTCTAGGGCTTACAAGGGTTCATCAGGGGAATAGCCAACAAGGATCAATAGATGACGGATCTAAGATAAACACTGGCTGCCAGGGAAAGATGGGCACATGTACATGTGGCTTTATGTTCAAAACGGATCTAAAGCCAAAAATGAATATTTACTGATGCAAAGGAAAGTGCAGTATTCAGGTTTCTTAACTGATAATAATAATCTTTATCAGGCACCAACATATTCCGCAGCAGTTTACAATTTACAGACAAAAAAAAAAAAGTAAAAAGCTACTTACAGATCAGACACGGGGCCACATGTATGAAAACTGTCTAGGTCTAAAATTCACTTTATTGCCGACAGCAACCAATCAGAGCGCCCCTCTAATTTTTCCAGAGCACTATATGAAAAGAAAGGGGCGCTCTGACTGGTTGCTATGGGCAACAAAGTGAGTTTTAGACCGAGACCGTTTTCATACATGTGGCCCAAGGTGTGAGGGCCCTGCCCACAAGAGCTTACAATCTGTACAGGTGAGACGAAGGCTGAGAAATGTTTGGATTAGATAATATTCCAGCCGTGTTTCACAAATGTTGGGTTGTTTACATAGAAATTGAATGCGCACCCAATATGCCCTTAAATAAGTGTCCAAAATTCCTGTAGAAGACTTCCCATAGACTGCCATGTAAACTAAGGGGCCGTTCACACGGAAATCCCGACCAGTATTTGCACTGTTTTTCTGCCGTGCGCATGGCCATGGGAGGGGGGTGGCGGCTTTTCTCCGCGGTTTGCGGTGAAAAGCCCTCCTCCTTCACATTAACATGTTCATATTCCGCCCAAAAACTGGGCGGAAGAATGAACATGCTCAATGTTTTACGGACCGCCGGCGGTCGGAGGAACCGATCAACGGAAGAGCTGTGCACTGGGGGGTTTCGATAGACGTTTTCAAAACTGAAAAACCATCTGTAAAACCGGGTGAAAACCCGTGCAGTTGGGACAAGCCCTAATGTTGATGTTACTCTAGTAAAATCAGCGTACTGTCCTCATCAAAAGTGTAGGAAGCAGAAGTCTATTCTGCTTAATTTCATTGTTAAAGTTCCACGCTTACTAACGTAAAATTTTCATGGAGGAAACAATGCGTTCTCGGCGTGGACATGTGAACGTCCACTAAAAGCTGTTACCATTTGCTCTTTAAATCTGCAAGATCCTTTTCTGTGTTCTGTTTATTTTCCTCCCTCCCGACCTTGGTCTTGTGTTATGTTCCCTCTTTCCATCCTATTGTCACAAGGCATTATGGGAAAGGGGCTGAGAAGCCCACAGCGCCCTCTGTTGGTTGTAACAAATCCTCAATTTGCTTTTGACCCACCGAGTCTTGAGAAAGCAAAAAGATTTTTTAGCCAAGCCAGTATCTCTCATCTACAGACAACGCTGTTTCGGGATTTTTGTCCCTCTTCAGTGCAGAGCAGAGAAGATACTGGCTGGCTGTGTGGGAGGCATCGGGTAGCTCAGGAAGGGAAGATCTCTCCTTAAGGAGAGCACCGAACGAACGGCTTGTAGAGTTTTTGTTTTGCCTTTTATCGGGTAGCTCAGGAAGGGAAGATCTCTCCTTAAGGAGAAGATCTTACCCCTGCTCCTGAAGCTTACCCTCTGATGCCTCCCACACAGCCAGCCAGTATCTTCTCTACTCTGCACTGAAGAGTGACAAAAATCCCGAAACAGCGTAGCCTGTAGATGAGAGATACTGGCTTGGCTAAAAAATCCTTTTTGCTTTCTCAAGACTCGGTGGGTCAAAAGCAAATCGAGGATTTGTTTCAACCAACAGAGGGCGCTGTGGGCTTCTCAGCCCTTTCCCATAATGCCTTGTGATATGCAGATGCTAAGTAGAGGGCGAAAAGGCAAAACAAAAACTCTACAAGCCGTTCGTTCGGTGCTCTCATTAAGGAGAGATCTTCCCATCCTATTGTCGAAAGCCTTGGGAGACCGGATTGAAGGGCCTTAGCTTCAAATACCACCCAAAAAGCTAAACCTCTTTGGACACACATTAAACATTTGGAGCTAGATGTTGTTATAGAATATTCTACAGGTTTTTAAATTTAAGGGCTCTCTTACATTTCCCTACTCTGTAGATATTTACTCATTGTTCTGAATGAGACATTAACAATGCAATTGTTTGTGTTTTTAACCCATTAACGACCTTGGGCGTATGAGTACGTCCCAGGGCCGCTAAGGGGCTTTGCAGGGGGATCGCTCCGCGACCCCCCCGCACAGCCGCTAACACCCGGCAGTAACAACTCCGACGGGTGGCTCCGCCCGCTGGCGCTGTTTTACCCATCAGGCATTAACGGCGACCGGTGCCGCGCACCGATCGGTGCGGTGATCGGCATAAGCGCAGCTATGCTGCGCCGATCCGATCACCCGGGCATTGTGGTGGGGAGCCTTGGGAAGGCTCCCGTCACTTACCCTGGCCGGTTTGCCCCACTTCCGTCCGCAGACAGGAAGTGGGGAAACCGCCATCTTTGTACACCCTAATGCTTTGTCTATGCAATGCATTAGGTTGTATTAACAATCGCGCCACCTAGTGGTCAAGTACCACAGGTGGCCTCAATGTTACAGTAAAAAAAAAAAAAAAAAAAGTTTTAAAGTACAAAAAAAAGTATTAAAAGTTCAAATCACCCCCCTTTCCCCATTTTACAAATAAAATCATTAAAATAATAAAAAAAGTTACACATATTTGGTATCGCCGCGTCCGAAAAAGTCCGATCTATAAAAATATAACATCATTTATCCCGTACGCTGAACACCGTAAAAGAGCAAAAATTCCTAACGCCAAAATTGCGTTTTTTGGTCATTTTACGTCACTCAAAAAATGGAATAAAAATGATCAAAAAAGTCGCATGCATTCCAAACTGCTAGCGATAAAAAGTACACTTCAGCCCGCAAAAAATGCTCCCTCACTGACGTCCGTAGGTGTTAGTACAAAAAAGTTATTGGTCGCACAAAATGGCGCCGCAAATTTCAAAAATAGAGAATGTTTGGAATTTTTTTACGGTACCAAAACATAACGGAAACCCTACATGTTTGGTATTGCCGAGTGCGTAACACCCTGAAGAATACAGATAACACATTATATTTACCGAAGATTGAACGCCGTAAAAACAAAACCCCCGCAAACATGGCGAAAATACTTTTTTTTCACTATTTGTCCCACTTGGAATTTTTTTGCGGTTTCCCAGTATATTCTATAGTATAGTGAATAACACCATTAGAAAGTACATCTTGTCCCACAAAATAAAAGCCCTCATGTGTCTATATAGGTGGAAAAATAAAGAAGTTATGGCTTCAGAAGGCGAGGAGGGAAAAACGAACGTGTCACCCAAAAAAAAAAGCCGGGTCCTTAGGGGTTAAAATCCAACTCCTAAAGCTGCCACGGATGTCTATTAACATCGCTTTAATTCCCCGACGGAAGATTTGTGAGCCGTATTTGACGCACAAATCCGCCGTGACTAAGGGGCGCCGGCGGGGCCGGAGCGCGGTGGGGGGCGCCGCCCCCGGCCCCATAGACATGCATTATCTACGGCGCGTATCGCCCGGTAAATAATTGCATGTCACTTTCTCCCCGCGCGCGTATTCGCGAGCGGGGAGGAGGCGACGGATCCAAGTTCTCAATGAGAGCAGTGGATTACCGTAATTGACTGCGCGGATTGCGCCGTACTGAAGCCAAATCGGCGCGAAGTACGGCGCAATACGCGGCAGAAATAAGCCGTGTGAACGAGGCCTAAGAGCTTGTTCACACGGAGATTTGGCTCCGTATTAACATCCGCTTTTTAGATGCGTCTCGGGGCTGACAGGACGGACCCAGACGCATCTAAGGCTATGTTCAGACTGCTAATTCACGCCGTAATTGCGGGGCGGATTTCACCCGCAATTACGTCGTGTGCTCGGCAGCAGGGTTGGGGAGGGGGAGTCGGCAGCCCGGCGGCCCCATAGACATGCATTACCCACGGCGCGTATCCCACCGGGTTAATTGACATGTCACTTTCTCCCCGCTCGCCGTATTGTGCGAGTGGGGAGAGGAGACGGAATCCATAATTCTCAGTGGATTACCGTAATGACTGTGACGGATTTCAGCCGTATTTGAGCACAGTAAGGCGCGAAATACAGACTGAAATCTGTCCCAAAATCAGCCGTGTGAACATGGCCTAAAAATTAGCAGTGTGTTTAACACTGCCGGCAACGAGGAACACGCAGCGGCGTTCACACGAGAGATCGCCGCTGCGTGTTTGCCCTGCGTCTGTTGGGTCTGTCTTGCGGATGCGATCAAAGAATTGCATGTCAGTTCTTTGATTGGGTCCGCCGCGGCGTGTTCCTCGTTGCTGGCAGTGTTAAACACACTACTAATTGTTAGATTGTTAGAATAATGGACACCATGACTGAAACTTTATAGTACCCGTTGTAGTCGGTGAGGTCCATCAGACACTTGGTGTCCATCATGTTCTAAACAGAACTTATGATGCAGATGTGAACCTGGCCTTCACTTTTTTGCTCCTGTGTAGCAATTATTGGTTTGCAGCATGTTCTAGTGTTAGGGGAAGCGTAGTTTTCAATAATGGTTTATGTATTTGACAGCCGCAGCCCCATTGTTGCTGCACAAAAACAGAACTATTTGGTTTAACTTCATGTATATTGAGGAAGATGTCAACAGAAACATAGACCAATGCTATGAGAACGAACCAGCCGGTTTATGATAGTGTATTTTAGTATACAACTCTTTATTTCTTATGCAGATTTACCCTGTAATACTGAGAAGGCAAAGAATATAATTTCTCTCAATTTACATGTATGCTTTTGCTTTTTAAGAAAAATTTAGCTTTTTTGTTTAGAGAGAAAAAAAGTTTGGTTTCAGGCAGTTTTGTGTTGACGTCTGTACAAGTCATGCGGGTCTGGTAGTGTCCAGGGCTGTGGAGTCGGCAAGACGAAGCCCCGATTCCGACTCCTCAATTTCCCAAATCTCCGACTCCTTACTCCCTCATACATGGCACATGTTTAAGTGATAAAGTTGCTGTAGTAAAATAGTTAGATCTGGCTTATCACTTTATGATACAATAATCAAGCTATTTAGGTAGAACGGACAAGCAAAAGGGTAACAATGTTTTGATCTGTTGAACACTTGTGGGTAGAGTTGAAGAAAAAGCTTTATTTGTATCCAAGTCCAGTCTGCACCAACATTGGGAATATGTAGAAGAGAACTGGGATCAGATTGAATCTGATTCAGGGCCCAGAAGGATTCAGGAAGTATTGAAAACCAAGGGTGGATTTCCCAAATACTAACAAAATAATAAAAATTAACACTTTGATTTTTAGGAGCAAAACTATAACTAAGCAGATGCTAAATAATTGCAAGTCAAATTTATGTATAAGATCGGTAAGATGACTGTATATACAATTACAGTAGCCTCATGTACAAAGCTGTAGTGGAGGGAGGGATATGGAGCCTGAAAGTCACAAGTTTAAAACATTGTTACCATTTTGCTTGTCAGTGTAAAATATATTTATTGGATATGACTTTAGGACACAAAAAAATTGTAAATATGCAAAACACTACAGGAACATTTGTGGAGTCTCTGAATTTGTTCTGAGAGATAGTATTGCCTCCATCAGATCCTGCATACATGACCTCACATCTGATCTCATTATTTCCAGGCTAGAGAACGGCCTCTCTACACTAACATGGGTTGGGGACAAAGCGGGGACCACAGGCGTGACATCTCTAACAATGTCAGGGTATAAAGGAATTGCCTCAGCCACAGTCAGTTTTGATGAATGGTTGAACTCTTCTACTTCTTTGAAAGCAGGTGAAAAATGTTGCTGAAATCTGTTTGCCATGGGAGCAGAATCTTTTCCCCTGGGGCAGCGCTTTGTCTGCTCCATGTCATCACTTACACTCCTCATGTGATAAGGCTGAAGATATGGGAGCAGTAGCACTGGCTCGGACCCAATTCCTCTTGCTCTTTGCATCGAACTAACTGGACCAACTTATATATTTTCGGAGTCGGTCCCTTTTATGACGACTGCGACTCCTGCAAAATAGGCACTGACTCCACAGTCCTGATAGTGTCTTTAAATATTATATCTTTTCATGGAACAACGATGAAGATATCAAAATTTGATACAATGTAAAGTAGTTAATGTACAGTGTGAACGTGGTGTGCCCTCAAAATAACTCAACACACAGCCTTCAATGTCTAAACCTTTGGTAACAAAAGTGAAAATGGACAAATTGTGCCCAAAGTGACAATATTTTGTGGCCACCGTTATTTTGCAGCACTGCCTTAACTTTCTTTGGCATGGAGTTCACTGGAGCTTCACAGGTTGTAGCCACTGCAATCCTCGTCTACTCCTCCATGACGACATCACGGAGCTGGTGGATATTAGAGACCTTGCGCCCTTCCACGTTCCGTTTGAGGATTTCCCTACAGATGCTCAATAGGGTTTAGGTCAGAAGACAAGCTTGGCCAGTTCAGCACCTTTACCCTCATTTTCGTTATCAAGGCAGTGGTCGTCTTGGAGTTGTGTTTGGGGTCGTTATCATGTTGGAAGACTGCCCTGCGGCCCAGTTTCTGAAGGGAGGGAATCATGCTCTGCTTCAGTATCTCACGTTACGTGTTGGCATTCATGGTTGCCTCACTGAACTGTAGCTCCCCACAGCTGGCAGCACTCATGTAGCCCCAAAACATGACACTCCCACCACTATGCTTGACTCTAGCCAACACACACTTGTATTGGTCCTCCTTACCTAGACACAACCTGAACCAAATAAGTTTATATTGATCTCATCAGACCACAGGACATGGTTCCAGTAATCCATGTTCTTAGTCTGTTTGTCTTAAGCAAACCGTTTGTGGGCTTTCCTGTGCATCATCTTTAGAAGAGGCTTCCTTCTTAGACAACAGCCATACAGACCAAGTTGATGTAGTGTGCGGGATATGGACTGACCCTGCAATAGTGTAACCTCTGCAGCAATGCTATTTTGAAAAGACAATCTCTGGATATGATGCTGAGCACGTACACTGAACTGGTTTGGTCGACCATGGCGAGGCCTGTTCGGAGTGGAACCTGTCTTGTTAAACTGCTGTGTGGTCTTGGTCACCATGCTGCAGCTCAGTTTTAGGGTGTTGGCAATCTTCTTGTAGCCTAGGCCATCTTTATGTAGAGCAAGAATTCTTTTTCTCAGATCCTCAGACAGTTCTATGCCATGAGGTGCTATGTTGAACTTCCAGTGACCAGTATGAGAGAGTGTAAGAGTGATAACACCAACTTAAACACATCTGCTCCCCATTCACTCCCAAGATCTTGGAACACTAAGGGTATGGTCATACGGCGTAAATTCGGCATGCATTTCACCGCATATTTGCGCTTAATACGCGGCAAGATGTGCGCCGCAATTACGGTAATACATAGCTCTCATAGAGAACTATGGATTACGCCTCCTCTCCTGCGTGGGAGATAAGTGACATGTCAATTACTTGCAGTGAATACGCGGCGCGATTAATGCATGTCAATGGGGCCGGCAGGCTGCTGATCAGCGCATATTCCCGAAGCACGGAGGGGAATAAAGGGGAGACGGCAGCAGCCTGCTGTCCACATTGACATGCATTGCTCGCGGCGTGTTCTCGTCGCGAATAATTGACGTCACTTATCTCCCCCGCGCGTACAATACGATCGTATTGTATGCGCGGTGAGATGAGGCGTAATCCATTGTTCTATATGAGAGCTATGGATTGCTGTAATTGCAGCGCGCATCTCACCGCGTATTAAGCGCAAATACGTGGCGAAATGCGCGCGAAAATTACGCCATGTGAACATACCCTTAGAGCCACAGATCACTGTTTTAGAGTAGGGTTAGACGGTCCGATAGCTGTGCGCAGATATAACCATTCCCACCAGTGATATCACTGCCACACTTGTTTAACCATTGGCCGTCTCTGCTGTGGTTTCGTCAGTACTTAGCTCTGCATCAGTCCCGTAAGCAGCTGAAAAGGCAGTCTCTGAGCTCTGGTTTTCCTGAGCTTTCACCTTTGCCTGCATTCTGCAAGTACAGCTTGAAGAGGGTTTAGAGTTGAGAGACAAGTCCCACATTACCCTGATGTTTTGTGCAGCACAAGACTGCTTCAGACCAGTCCTACACTGTGGCATTCCAGGAATCATGCTTTAACATACAGAACTACATAAAGCTGTCTTCTAGATTTATGATAATGTTACATTCGAAGCAAGAATTAAATCAAGTGATACAGTGACTTTCTCAGTGCTGTCCTAGAGCTGCCTGCTGGAAGTAAGTGGGTTAAACCCTTACATAGCATTCAGTATAGGAAGCGGCAGTACTACAGCTTAATGGAAAATTATCATTCAAATATATTTTCTACACAACCTTGTCCGTCATGGTTGGAAAAAAAAAAATCTGGAATTTCTCTTGCTCCGGATGAGCAGGAAGTTTAACTTGGTTAGGAGCTCCATAGAGTGACCTGTCAAGGAGCAAATAAAGATGGTATATATTTATATAGAGGGTTGAGTCACATTAATATGACCATTTCCTACTTTCAACATCGACGTGTGTAGCTCAAGAAGGACATCATGTGGCGAGCTGGTTTGTTGGGTATAAAAGGTGAGTGATAGGCTGTCTGCACACATGCCCCTTTTAACTACAGTATGTCAGTAACAAGGGATCAATAATCAGAGTTACAAAAAGGGATGATTATTGGGTTTCAGGACAAGGGTGGCAGTGTTTCCGAAACTGTGCAGTTTGTGATCTGATCTTGTGCTACTGTGGTGCAAGTGTGGTGTTAATGGCACCAATAAATGGCACCATTGTGAATAAGTGACATGGAAACTTGAGTACTCTAGGGGCCACTGATGTGAGAGGTGAACGTTGTCTACTAAAGTGTGTGCGGGTGGACTGACATGCTGCAATGAAGCAGCTCGCCACCGAAATTAACCACTGCTAAAACAGTTCAGGGAACTCTACTGCATATGTGGCTCTGAAGCAGATGGTCCCGCCACCTATGCTAGTGAAGTTAGTGTCAAAAAAGACTTCAATTTTCTTGGCAGTATCAGAATTGGACCTCCCCTGATTAGACAAAGGGTTACTTTGATGCTGCATCAAATGGATGCAGGTTGGTGTATTGGGCGAGAAACTTCAAAGAACAAAAGCCCTACAACCATTGCTGGAAGAACACAAGCTGGTGGGGGCAGCATTCTGGTCTGGGGAATGGTTTTGTGGCATTCTCTGCACCCACTTATGTGGAAGAGACTCTAAACCAATATAGGTATAAATCCATCCTTGCAGATTATGTACATGCTGATTGTCTTTCTTGGGGCAGATGGGATATGCTAGACATTAGTTTGAAGAGCAATGACCAAGTACTACCCTGACCCCCTAATTCTCCAAACTGGAACCCAATTGAGCACTATGAATCCTCTCCTCCAATAATCATCCTGTACCAACTATGTAATCTACCCTACACGCACCACTTTGCAGTTCATTCGTCGCTCCAGATACCTGTAACTGCTTATCAGGATCTTATTGAGTCACTCTCAGCCTGTCTAGCTGCTGTCTGTGCTGCACACAGTGGTTACTCTGGTGGTCATAATAATATGACTCAACTGTTTTACTGCTATACATACAGGCAGTCCCCGACTTGCGCTGTTCCGACTTACATCTGTCTCCTAGTTACAAACTGAGACTTATGGGGCATGCTGGCACTTGTAGTTCCATGTTCCACAGCAGAGAGTAGCTGTGGAACGACAAGTTCCAGCATGCCACATCAGCACATGAGAGGCACAGACAGCAATGCAAATGTAAAAACCCTTCCCTGCACTATCCAAAACGAAAACGAAACCCTTTTGCACTGGAGTAACATTTAATAAATACACCTGTTCCGACCTACACACAACTTAAATTTTTACATATACGGTATGTATTAATATATTCTCACTCATATATATTTATATAGACTAACTAGTACAAGTGAGAAGTGGAGCTATTGCCGATATCAGCTTTGATCAGTACCTTAGACCTTTCCGCCTGTTTGAATACATGTACAGTAGTAAAAATGTTTCCCCTATCATGGAAATATTACTTAAGCTGAACTATTGGCATGTGTTAATAATCGCTGAACAGGCTGGGACTCTTGCAAGGTCCAACGTCTATATGGGGCAAGTAATTGAATTTAGTATCTACTAAGTGACTCCATCATTGAAAGTATGTCATAAATGTTCCAGCCTATGCACCCTTATGTGAGTATTTTCATTATATAAACCATACAGCACATGTGGATTCTATATTGTTTGTGCTTGGCTAGGTCACCAATTGTATAACATCTTTTTATGATATATGAAGGGTTTTACGTTTTTCTTTGTCCCTGCTGAGCCCTGGAATGATTGAGGGGGGAAACGCGTTGGACATTTATACTTTGGGATGTATAGACAATTATCAGGACCTACACCTTTTATAGGTCATGCATCAACTATAAATAGGACATGTGTAATCACTTGGATACATATCTAGTGGAATGTAAACGCATTATAGGATACATATTCCATTTCGGATATATTGATCTGATTGGTGACTATCTTGTATGTCTATATATACCTAACACTGGATAATCATATGCTATTAAGGTTTACCCATTTAACATTGAATAGAATATGGTAACAATAGGGAATCTTATCTAGGACTAGGTTCCGGTTGGAGTCGCTCTTATCGGGGCGGTTACTCCATTATTGTGTAGTAGGTAGGGTGTATGTTGTTTTCGATAGGGGCTTATTAGGGTTTTTGTAGGTTCTTTTGATATCATCTTAGATATTTAATACTAAAGATTAAGTTATATTTGTTTCATGCAACCTCCTTCTTGGTAGTTATTGTCGTTGAATGGTGGATGTTGCAGAAGGGAATACATTACTAGGGTTACCCAGCCTGAGATATAAGTGAGTTTGTGTAGCTGTTACAGTAGTAAAAATGTCACATGTATAAGCAGCACTATAGTGCTAACCAGCAGAGGTTCAGGCCTGGCTTACATTCTATAATGGATGAAAACTGGGTCGTTTTGCCAACTATTTTACTTCTGCATAATGTTGTTTCCTATAATTGGATCCCAGAGACTTTTAACAATTGTTTCCAGCAGAAATGCCTTACACGCTAGGGTCCTTTTTATGTAGTGTCATATAGGAAATGAAAATCAGTTGCTCTGGTCATTCTGTTCTCCATATGGTCTGATGCTTTTGACAGACATACGTTTATAAATGGAGCTTGCTGGTTTCTATTTTCTGTCTACAGTGATTTCCCATACATGATAGATCTGTGCAATTATCCATGATTGTTATCCATTCAAAGATGCTTAGGGTTCAGCACCCTTTCAATAGCACAGATTACTGTAGAAGGTGTTGTGGATCCTACAGGGTTCTAAGGGTTTGTTCACACGGCTTATTTGGATGAGGTTTTCGGAGCGTTTCCTCGACCAAAACCTCGTCCAAAGCGCCCTCAGTATGTAAAACTTCGTTGTAGTTCACACACGCCAAGGTTTTTACACGCTTCTTTGGAAGCACTGAAAAGGAAGTGTCATGTCAATTCGTGAAGCGTGTTTTCGGTGCGTTTTTGGTGCAGTTTTTGGCGCATTTTGGGCCCGGTTTTTGTCCTGGCTATTAATTTGTATGGGTGAAAACGTCGAAAACCTCATCCAAAACCTTGCCGAGAAATGCCTCTAAAACCTCTTCTGAAGAAGCGTGTTTCAGGCGAGGTTTTGGGAGCAGAACCGCTCGGAAAACCTTGTCCAAAACCACGTCCAAATAAGCAGTGTGAACATGGCGTTATGTGGATTCTAACACATTCTGCTTTGGAATTCTTATAAAATACTTAGAGCAACATGTATGAAAACTGTCTCGGTCTAAGACTTTCCTTCTTGCCCATAGCAACCAATCAGAGCTCCCCTTTCATTTTTTCAGAGCGCTATATGAAATTAAAGGGGAGCTCTGATTGTTTGATCTAGGCAACAAAGAGAGTCTTAGACCGAGACAGTTTTTTATACATGTGGCCCTTAGTGTAAAAATAGTTCTAGATCAAGAGGGATCAGTGGATGTTACAGGGTTATTAGAATAATGAAATAACAATGTAGAGAAACCGTTTGTATCTGCTCTGCACATAGGTCAGAAGTCTTGGGCTGTGTCCAGACAGCGAGTTAAAATTTACTCGTCCGCTTTTGCCGTTGAAGACCGATTATTACATGTGGATAAGCCTCTTTTTTTAGACGGATTTACGAGCCCCGTTCATCACTATGGGGTTTTGGATGTAGCTCCGCATACAAAACGTCATACAAATGTTTTGGGACGCGTTTTACACGCGGTTTTCGCCATCACCATTGACCTCAATGGTAAATTTTCCATGCGGTATACGATGGACTAATGCACATGCTCTAAAGATTTTTAGTTTTAAAACCGACCGATGAAAATCCGCATTGTATGAACTACAACATGTATTTTCTATGGGGGATTAATAGGGGCAGTTTACGTTTCAGTTTTAGACAAGTATTTCAAGTCTGAATCCACGTGGATTCTGACTTGAAAGACTCGTCATCTGGACGCAGCCTTAGGCTATGTTCACACGGCTTAAAATGGGACGTCTCTCACCCCGTATTTTGCGAGATACGTCCCAGTCATTACGGTAATCCACAGTTCTCATAGAGACCTATGGATGACGTCTCCTCTCTTCGCTCGCACAATACGCCGAGCGGGGAGACAAGTGACATGTCAATTATTCACAGCGTTTACGCGGCGAGAATAATGAATGTCTATGGGGCCGGCGGGATACTCCCCACCCGCCCTGCCCTCGCTCTCGGAGCACACGGCGTAATTGCGGGCGAAATACGTCCCCGCAATTATTGCCGTGTGAACAGAGCCTTACTGGAAAGCTGAGTAATGTTTTTCTGCCGGCTCTGACTCACCTGTACTAGTCCAGAAATATGTAGCCAGCTACGACCCTATTGTGCTTCCCTTCCAGTCCAGTTCTTCCCAGATATTTAGTAGATTCCCTTATTGAGACATTTTGTTTTTTATGCTATTACTTAATATTTAGGTATTTCATGATAAGAGCAGGGTAGCATCATAGGAGGAGGAAGCCTTATTTCAGGCACATGTACATGCAGCAGATAGATGCTTCATTCATCCCATCAGTCACATGAAGATTTGGTATTGGCAAGAACTTGGTAAGTCTCACAAGAGTCCTGCTTCACATAGTGGCTTTTTATTCTTTAGAAAATCACTGTTTTGTAATGTATTTTGGATTTGTGCTAAAAGAGGAAAAACCTGAAGTTTTTAATTGTAATTATTTGAGTTTTTTATATTCTTTAATTAGGATTTGTTTTGGGGTTTTTTTCTGCATGAAAAGCAGTGATCATGGTTTTCTGTAACATTAGTATTGCTCATAAAACTCTCTGCTCAGCTTGACAGCAGTTTGCCTGAAGTTGTCACAATATTCAGGTTCATGATGTCTTAATCCAATATCATATTAAGAAAAAATTCTACTAGTGTTTTTTGGCCTCTAGTAAGCACCTGCAGTAGGAAAATGTCCTCAGATTGCATAAGAACATCACCATCTGGGGAGCATTGGGGCACTTCTTGAACCCCAGGGTTAGTCAGACCCTAAGGCTAGGTCTACACAGCTCAGATTTTGAGTCGGATTTTCAGCGGATTCAGTATTTAGAATCCTGCGAAAATCCGACTGTGACCTGTGACGTGTAGCCCTCAATAGAGAATCCATGCTGTAGCCTACACAGCACAGGTTTTTTACTGAGGGAAACATATATAGAATATAGAACCTGTTGTATGTTCCGCCGGACCACAAAAACGGCGGTGAGATGCAGTCCAGTAGTGTGAAAATGCCGTCGGATTTTGGACTGTATCTTCACATTGCTGTTTGGGCTTAAGCTAAAGGAACATCTGTGGTACATCTGGGGAACTCCAGGGTTAGAATTAGGGTTGGAGTACTAACCCGAACTATAACCTTGGTGTTCCCCAGATGTACCACAGATGTTCCCTTGGGGTAAGGGTTGGACTAACCCTAATCTAGGGGTTCCTCAGACGTACCACAGATATTACCTTAGGCTATATCCACACAGCAGAGGATAAAATACTCCTCTGATTCTAATCAGAATCCAACAAGTATTTTACACTCGGTTTTTGGTTTTTTTACTGGTTTTTGTCCTGTTTTTTACCTCGGACTTCAGCCGTTCCTAGCAATTGAACAGTACTAATCCTCTATTTTCAAATTAAATACAGCGGATTATAGAACATGCTCTGTTTTTTTAGGCGGTTTTCGGATTTCAAATCCAAACTCAGAGTATCAGAGCTGTGTAGACCACATCTCAGTATTTCTATTGAGGTCTATGGGATGATTTACAGTTGGATTTTTGTGGATTCTAAATACCGAATCTGCTTAAAAATCCGACAGTACATCACTGTTGTGTTGACATAGCCTTTGGGTAAGGGTTGGAGTAACACTGGGGTTCCCCAGATAAACCTGAGATCTTCCCTAGGATTAGCATTAGTCTAGCCCTAGACCTAATATCAACCCCAATCTATCCCTGTTTGGGTTAGGGTTGAAGTTTAAGTAAGGGTTAGGGTTGGCGTTAAATTCAAGTTTTGACTGCCCCTAACTCCAACCATAATCCTAGACTAATTTAACCATAACCCTTGGGTTACCCAGATATTCCCTTGGGTTACCCAGATATTCCCTTGGGTTAGGGTTGGAGTTGGGTTATTTTATATTCGTTGTTTTTTTGTTTGTTTGTTTTTTTTTGCAGTTTTTCGGGTCAAATTTGAGTTTGAACAAAATCCAAAGTACAATACTACTAAAAAGCCACTCTGGGAACATTTTCATAGAACTTTATTTAAGCAGTTTTGATGGATTACTGCCATCATGTGTAGGTACAGCATTTTTAGGAAGAAAAAAATGCAGTCCTGACCCAGTGCTTGATTATGAATCTCTTACTGTCTGATTTTATTTTTTTCATAGTTAAAAGGGTGCAGGTCAGAAATAGCACTCAGGTCTGTAGTAGTATGTGATCAGAATATGCCTAAAATAGTAGTGAGTCAGTAAACAACTGACATCAGCAGCACCCTCACAGCTATTTTACTACAGTGAATAAAAAAAGTATTTAGTCTGCCACCAATTGTGCAAGTTCTCCTACTTAAAAAGATGAGAGGCCTGGAATTGACATCATAGGTAGACCTCAACTATGAGAGACAAAATGAGAAAACAAATCCAGAAAATCACAATGTCTGATTTGGAAAAAATGTATTTGCAAATTATGGTGGAAAATAAGTATTTGGTCAATAACAAAAGTTCATCTCGATTCTTTGTTATATATCCTTTGTTGGCAATTACAGAAGTCAAACGTTTTCTGTAAGTCTTCAGAAGGTTGGCACACACTGCTCTAGAGGAACTCTGCATGGAGGAATGGGCCAACATACCAGCAACAGTGATGTTTTGGGTCTATCTCTGGGCAGCACGAACTTTCAACTCCCTCCAAAGGTTTTCTATGGGGTTGAGATCTGGAGACTGGCTAGGCCACTCGAGGACCTTGAAATGCTTCTTACGAAGCCACTCCTTCGTTGCCCTGGCGGTGTGTGCTTGGGATCATTGTCTTGCTGAAAGACCCAGCCACATTTCATCTTCAATGTCCTTGCTGATGGAAGGAGGTTTGCATTCAAAATCTCACGATTCATGGCCCATTCATTCTTTCATGTACATGGATCAGTCGTCCTGTTCCCTTTGCAGAGAAACAGCCCCAAAGCATCATGTTGCCACCCCCATGCTTCACAGTAGATATGGTGTTCTTTAGATGCAACTCAGCATTCTCTCTCTTCCAAACACGACGAGTTGTGTTTCTACCAAACAGTTCTACTTTGTTTTAATCTGACCATATGACATTCTCCCAATACTCTTCTGGATCATCCAAATGCTCTCTAGCAAACTTCAGACCGGCCCGGACATGTACTGGCTTAAGCAGGGGGACTCGTTTTTCAGTGCAGGATCTGAATCCCTGGCGGGGTAGTGTGTTACTGATGACAGCCTTTGTTACGTTGTTCCCAGCTCTCTGCAGGTCATTCACTAGGTCCCCCATGTGGTTCTGGGATTTTTGCTCACAGTTCTTGTGATCATTTTGACCCCACGGGGTGAGATCTTGCGTGGAGCCCCAGAATGAGGAAAATTCAGTGGTCTTGTATGTCTTCCATTTTCTAAATATTGCTCCCACAGTTGATTTCTTCACTCCAAGCTGCTTGCCTATTGCAGATTCAGTCTTACCAGCCTGATGCAGGACTACAATTTTGTTTCTGGTGTCCTTCAACAACTCTTTGGTCTTCATCATAGTGGAGTTTGGAGTGTGACTGTTTGAGGTTGTGGACAGGTGTCTTTTATACTGATAACAATTTCAAACAGGTGCCATTACTACAGGTAATGAGTGGAGGACAGAGGAGCCTCTTAAGGAAGAAGTTATAGGTCTGTGAGAACCAGAAATTTTGCTTGTTTGTAGGTGACCAAATACTTATTTTCCACCATAATTTGCAAATAAATTCTTTCCAAATTCAGACAATGTGATTTTCTGGATTTGTTTTCTCATTTTGTCTCTCAGAGTGAGGTCTACCTATGATGTCAATTACAGACCACTCTCATCTTAAGTCGGAGAACTTGCACAATTGGTGGCTGACTAAATACTTTTTTTCCCCACTGTAAGTGACCTGTTCTCAGACATCTCCAATAAGATTACAGCTGTACACCACATTTAGGAACAATCTGTATCTGCAACACTTTTTGGGGATGCAGGTGTCCCATGTTTTTTTTCTAGTTGGTCAATGTAGAAAGTCTGATAATTCCGACAATCACAAACTAATACGTTTAAGTTTATTGGCTGTAAATGCCTTTCACCAGATCATTATTGATATTCTACAATGGATGGACAATATGTGGGATTTCCAGCGGATCCAGCAATGCACAAAGGGTTGCTCATATAGAAAAAAAATTAGATCAGCACCAAAAGTCCCATTCAAATGAACTCCGTTATGATGTCTGAGGAAACAATGCCAGAAATTTCAGTGGTGGTACTCAACAAATAGTAGACAAGTATCCATATAGTCCTGATAGAAGAAAAGGATTTGCAGAACTCGCCAGTCCTCAATTTAAAGGGGTTTTATCGCTACAAAGATCATGTCTCAGATTATGGAACAGTAAAAATAAGCCATGTTGTAATTGGATTGCATTACCTCAGTCACTTGGTTTAGCAGATATGAGCTTTTCTGTAAATCTGTATTCTGTTTCTGCTGCTGCTGGTCGGGACAAGCCCACTGGCCGGATCCCGCCCTAGATACGCCCCCTACACTGTGATTGGCTGGCTGACATTTCATTCAGCCTGTTGGGATACGCCCCCAGACAGGAAACTCCCCAGTCACGCCCAATGCGCTGTGATTGGCTGCCTGCACACTGTGTTTTCTCCCCTCCTGAGCTGTTAAAATCAACCAAGGTCTGCTGGCTCTATACACATCTCCCAGCTCTAGGGTGAATGATCTTACTAATTACTAACTGTTTAAGTCCCAGATCCCCTCATATAACACAGTATTATAGAGTCTCCTGCTTGTTAACAGGGGGAGAGGAGGAAGAGGAGGGCAGTGTGCATTGCTCCATATAACCCAGTCTGCTGCCTGGTAACAGAGGGGGAGGGGGCAGTGTACACTTCACATGTCTCATCAGTTCAGGCGTGTGTATAACTGCATATACCACAGTCATACAGTTTCCTGTTTGGTAACAGAAGGGGAGGAGGGAGGAGGCAGTGTACACTCCTCACATGTCTCATCTGTGTGTATAACTTCTTATAGCACAGCAAGGAGCTTGTGGAGCCTGAAGCTCTGCAGACACAGGAGCAGGAGGCTGTATAGCTGTCCTCTGCATACATCCTTCTGCTTCTACTGCCTCACCCAGAATGATGATGTCACAGGTCTTCAGTGAGGAGAGACACGCCTGCTGAGAGAAGAGACTCGCCTCTGGATTTCAAATTAAAACTCAGAGAATTAGCTGAAGAGTACGAACACTTCAAACGATAAAACTCCTTTAATTTTATTCCATAAAAAGAGAGAAATAACGGGATAGACATTACAACCTGGCCACAGCCGTTTCGCGTGTAACCATCCTTTTCATGGCACAAATAGTTGTGTTGGCTGTGCCCTCGTTCTACAACACATTTCTCTATTAGATATAACATACTGTAGGAGTGTGACTTTTTAAAGGGTTTGCGAGCCTTGTTTTTACTGCTCCACAGTGGACCCTTTAATGGTAATAATGTTATGTGAGGAATTTGCGAGCCTTCTATGAAAAAGGTGAATGAGGTAAAACAGTTTTGCAATATTTCAGTAGACCAACCAAACTTTTTTAGGCACGTATAGGCGTATTTATTGAATTTTTATTATTAATTGTATCAATGCAGCCAATAAAGTTTTAAAAGCACTCCATACACATATATTCT
Organism: Phyllomedusa bahiana; assembly: GCA_025379985.1. Classification (NCBI taxonomy): domain Eukaryota; kingdom Metazoa; phylum Chordata; class Amphibia; order Anura; family Hylidae; genus Phyllomedusa; species Phyllomedusa bahiana. The sequence continues at coordinate 120,420 of JAODAL010000594.1, forward strand.
GCGTAGTACTTGCTGTAAAGCACTATTTTTCTATGCTTTTCAGCAAATACAATGTGTATGGAGTGCTTTTATAACTTTATTGGCTGCATTGATACAATTAATAATAAAAATTCAATGAATAAGTCTTTACGTGCCTAAAAAAGTTTGGTTAGTCTATCGAAAACTAAACTAAATTGTGGCGCGTAAGAGGAGACGTATGCTATAGACCGATAAGGTATGGTATAAGAGTTGCATTTAAAACTGATTTATTTGATATATAATGAGATAAAACATCTACGCAAAATCCAGTAGTATTATAGCATTATTGTTTCTAATATCAGAGAGCCAGACACAGGCTGCATTTACACTTACTGATCTGACCACGGAGCAGGATAATTATCTCCACTACTTAGAATCTACCGAATCCTGCTGGTACCGGGTTGGAGGGAGCCTATTTTGCAGGAGTCGGGTTGTATAAAAATGGACGCCCGACTCCAAAAAAATCTTTATTTGGTCCAGTTAGTTCGAGCAAAAAGGCAAGGGAATTGGGTGCGGCTAGAGCTACTGCAACCATATCTTCAGCCTCATCACATAGGGGTGTAATTGAGGTGGGCCGACAAAGGCGCCCCCCGGGGGGAAAAAATTTTGCTCCCAGGGCAAACAAATTTCAGCAAAAATTTTTTTTACCTGCTTTCAAAGAAGTAGAAGAGTTCAACCATTCATCAAAACGACTTGGCTAGGCTTCCCCTTTTTTCCCTGAATTGTTAGAGTTGCCTTTTCCCGCTTTTCCCCCCCCAAGTTTGTGTAGAAGGCCATTCTTGCTGGAAATAATGAGGTCGATGTGGGTCAGTATGCAGGATCTGAGGGGCAATATATTTCTCGAAAAATTCAGAAACCAACAAATGTTTCTGCAGTGTTTTGCATATTTAATTTTTTTTTGTTCTAAAATCACATCCAATAAAAAAATTTTACACTGAAAAGCAAAATGGTAAAATGTTTTGAACTTGTGCTTTCGGTCCAATTTCTCCATCCATAGAGCTTTGCAAAGGCACTGAAATTTTATTACTCTCTTACTTTTATAAAATATTTGACCTGTGAGTATTTAGCATCTGCTTAGTTCTAAATTTTCTTTCCCTTAACTGCATTGTTACTGTTTTGCCTTAAAAATCAAATTTTAAATTTTTTTTATTTTTGTTAGTATTTGGCAAATCCCCTTTTTTGGTTTTCAATACTGCCTGAACCCTTCTGGGCTCTGCATAGATTCAAGCATATGTTGCCCAAAACTATCCGGGTCTCTTCTCATACCCCCAATGTTGGTGCGACTGGATTTGGATAAAAATACAGCTTTTTTTTCAATTTCCCCCAAGTGTTAAAAAGATAAAACATTGTTACCTTGTACTTGTCAGTGTCTGTTTTACCGAATTAGCTTGTTTATTGATCATAAGGGATAAACGCCGGATGTTACCATTTTACTAAGTAAAGTTATCACAAAAGGGGGTTTTGCCACCATGAAATGTTGACGGGGATCCTAAAAATGGGTATTTAATCACTTTTCTAAATATATGTGGTTACAAAAAGTGAAAATCTGAAGCTACAGCTTTTCTAATCCTCTTTTTCCCCTCAAAGTTTTCCCCTATCAGACCCCAGGAGTAAAGGGCCCGCTTGTGTGAAACACTTTTTTGATGACAGGCCAAAAATTAATGAGTTTTTAAAGGGCCCCTGGGTAGACATTGCGTTGAGGCTGCTTGCTGTATTGAAATCCACTGTTGTACTGTTTATTTTTTCCCACTTAAGTTTTGAGAGCCCCTTGGGATTCCTCCTTTGCTCCCCCTCCCTTCAGCCCCTGCACTTCTTTTCTCAGCGTGATTTGTTGCATTTCCCTGTGAAAGGAAAGGAAAGAAACTTTCGTTTGGGCCCAAACCCCTTTAAAAACATGCCCGTGTTGAAGGATTTGGATCAGATATTTGGGAAATTGAAGAGTAGGGGCTTTGGCTTGCCGCCTCCACAGCCCTGGTGGTAACCGGTCTTAATTGTTATTATTATTTACTGTAAAGCCCCCATCATATTAGGAAGCTGTACCTCAAAAAGGGGGTTTAAATAAATAAATGACGAGTGTGAGTACAGCAACCATCATTCAATGTGTGAACATTTGGTATAGGGGAAGATAGGACCTTATCTGCAAGGGCTTACAATCTACCAGGGAGGGAGAAGAAGCTGTGTGTGTGGCCATGATAGAAAGGTTACTGTAAGCTGTAGGTGATCCTGAACAGATAGACTTTCGGGTTTTGTCTGAAGATTTCAAAACAGAGGAGGGTCTGACGTGTTGTAGTTCCAGAGTATGGGGGATGTACAGAGAAATCTTGGAGATTAGTTGTGGGAGGAGCAGACAGGGGAAGAGCAGAGAAGGACGTCCTGTGAGGAGCGGAGATTACATGAGATGATGTATTGGGAGGGCAGAGATGTATGCGGGGGACATCCTTGTATGTCATGGTTAATAGCTTGAACTGAATTTGCAGGAAAGCTAATGAAGGGAAACGCTGTGGAAGAAAACTTCAGTCGTGCTCTTTCCTCCATAAAATGACCATAGGGAACATCTCCAGGGGAAGATGAGATGGATGTTACTGAAGGATCAGATAGCTCTACTACTGTGCTGTACCCCATTTACATATGTGCTTCTATTGTTCTTTATCTCATGAAAAGAGGGCATAGTAAACTCTGGTTAGAACACTTGTATAGCCCTAGAGTAAATGAGGCAAGCTTTCTCTGAGTGGAGATTGCCTTTCTCAATAAAACAGACCCCCCCCGGCGACTGATACTTGAAGTTTTAAATTGGGTGAAATATCTGACCCCCATGAACTTTTAATAGGGCCCCTTCCCTGTACAAAGGAAAGGAAATAGTACATAGTAAGAATAGAGCGGAACTGCACACAGCACCCACTCCCTGTATTACATCTCACAGTCTGTATTTGGCATGCAGGTATAAAAGATTTCTGTATGTGTGTGTTATATGATAGATAGAAGATAATAGATAGAAGATGTGGTTTATATTTTCACTAAATTATGTTGGTTTTGGTGTGTATATATAATATATATTTTTTATTTATATATATAATTATATATAAAATTTATTTATTGTATACTATGTAGACAAATTCCACTTTTAAATAAATGTGCATGGGGAATGCTCCATCAGAGATTATTTAAATTATATATAAATTATATATTTATATATATATATTTATATATAAAATATATATATTACACACATACACTTATGTGATTTCAAAAAAAACTAAACCATGGTAGCCTATGGCTGAATGATTGGCAGGCTGGTGTGCCAGGTACTTTGCATTCTTACCTTCTACTGTTGCCACCAATTTTTGTTCTCCCTTTTTTCTTAAGATGTCTGTAACACTCCTAATTATATATAGCTTTTATTCATGATATTCTTTTATTTGTACCTTTTTTTGTAAACCAAAATTTTGGGTTTTTGTTTAAATAACTTTTTACTAAAAGTGATGTAAGTTTTTACCTTTTAACCCCCTTTTGTTTTTTGAGTGGCTCTCCGAGCTGGTGATTATGTATCTATTGTGAAAGGTGGACATTTTTGTCTATGGTTTTCCTCCCCTCTAGCCCCGCCCCTGCTTGAACATTAGATAGTATTTAGCTGCCGAGCAAATGAAGAAATTCGGGTTGATGTTCCTCTACATCACACATACACATTATGGGCGGCATGTTTGAAATTTGGCGATTTACACGCCAAACTTCATGTGCGCAATGATAGGCTAGAATGCACCTGATTTATGAGCCCGCTCTATTGCGGGTCATAAATCAGATGCATTCTAGCGCTACTATGACACTTCTGGCTCAGGTAAGCCGCTTTGAAAAGTGGCTTACCTGTTCCAGTATTAATGCGCCTAGAAACGCCATAGCGAAGCCATAAATCTACAGCTTCGCTACAGTTCAAGTGCACCCCGCTTCCCGCATGCCCCCCCAAAATCAGGTGCATTACAAAGGGCTGCAGGCACTATGTAATGCGCCTGATAATGGCATATGGGAGGCTTTTAAACATTTAGACCATGTTCACACGGCTTATTTTGGGACGTATTTCAGTCCGTAATTTCGCGCTGTACTGCGCAAATTACGGGCTGAAACACGTCCCGGTCATTACGGTAATCCACCGTTCTCATAGAGAACTATGGATTACGGCTCCTTGTGCGAGCGGGGAGAAAGTGACATGCTACTTATTCATGGCGTATACGCGCCGTGGAAAATGCATGTCTATGGGGCCGGCGGCTGCCGGCACCTCCGCCCTCGAGTACACGGCGTAATTGCGGGTGAAATACGTCCTAGCAATTACGCCGGCAATAAGCCGTGTGAACATGGCCTACCGGGGCTGTGTCTGTTATCAGGCTGAAAGGACGCCAGATATCTGGCGGAGTCCTGTTCATACATGTCGGCCTAGGTGCTTTTATTATAGAAACATAAATCATATTAATTAAAGTGACTGGAAGAGGTTATCTAGTTATTATAATACCCAATCTTGCATAAATAAATGAACATTTTTGTTGCACACAATACCTTCCTGATCTGCATTGATGGAGCATTGTGAGCTGAAGCTCTGCTGGACTAGTTTTGCACTCTTCTCTAGTTGTGGTTGTTCTCTCGGTTGTGTGGGTTTAGAGTATGTCTGGGCTGGGCTTTCACCTAATGTGTGACAGGAAGACCATAGAGCATAAAAACACCTCAGATTATTTCTTCTTCTTTGCAGATAAGATAGAAATATTACAACTATAATTATTGTATAAACCGTAATCAATACAAGAGAGAAATATTACAACAATAGTTGCAGTATAAGGGCTTGTTCACACAGAGTTTTCACTCCATGTTACAAGCACTTTTATGATCCGTCTTGGAGTCCGCTGTGTCGGTCCCCAAGATGGATCTAACAATTAGCAGTGACTTTATCACTGCTTGCTATGACGAACACGCAGCGGCGTTCACATGAGAGATCACCACTGCGTGTTTCAAAAGTGCCGCTCGGGTCCGTCTTGCAAAGAATTGCATGTCTGTTACAAAGCGCTTGTAACAGAGTGAAAACTCCGTGTGAACAAGCCCTAAGCAGTAATCAGTACAAGAAGGTGCAAATTTTACTGCTACACTTACAAATAAGGTTATGTCTACACAGCACAGAAATACCGTCGGATTTTTGGCAGTTTCAGTATTTTGAACACTGTGCTGCATAGACCGCAATGACAAACACGTGCTGTAGTCCATACAGCACGGGTTTTTCACTGGCGCGTTAAAAAATCCCTGCGGTTTCCCGTACGTTCAATTGTACAGGCTAACAGCAAAAACTAAAACCGACCGTGGTTTTTGAGCAAATCAGTGCTAAAAAGCGCGTTCCTGCATAGGACAAAATGCTGTCAGCTTTGTGACATATTTTGTCCTATGATGTGTGTACTCCGCCTAAAAGAAATATTATAGCTATGCATAGAATAAAGACAAATTAGGCCCTGTTCACACGGCGGATTTGGCCGCGGGTTTCGGCGCGGTTGCTACTGCCAAAACCTCGTCCAAATCGCGCCCCAAAACCCCCAATTCATTACATGGTTTCCTATGGGAAACCGCGTTGCTATTGACACAGCGCGGTTTTGCCGCGGCTTTGGTGCCGTGGCCTTGCCGCGCGTGTGTGAGAAGTCTCCTGTCAATTCTTGCAGCGAGTCTTCGGCTTGTCGGCACGGTTGGGGCGCAGGTTTATTCCTGCCTGTTGATTTGTTTGGGCGAAAACCTTGCCGTAAACCGCGCCCAAAATCACGCTCAAACCACGCCTGCGACTGCGCCGAAACGCGCACCGATAAACCTCGATGGGAGATGCAAGTTTGGGGCACGATTTGGACAAGGTTTTGCCCGCGGAAACCGCGCCGAAACCCGCGGTCAAATCCGCCGTGTGAACAGGGCCTTACAGCTGTAGTTCTTGTATAAACAGTAATCAAAACAAGAAGAGGGAAATATTACAACAATAGTAACAGTATAAGCAGTAATCATTACAAGAAGGTGAAAATATTACAGCAGTAGGTACAATAGAAAAGAAATAGCACAACTATACATACTATAAAGACCAATATCACAGCTGTAGGTACAAGTATAAGGCGCACTGATTTCTAGTCGGGCTTTATGCGGATTTAGTATTTAGAATCCACAAAAAATGCTACTGTAAGTTCCCCATAGGCCGCAATTAAAAAAAAAAAAAAAAAAAAAATATCTGAGTTGTAGTCTACATAGCTTGGATTTTAAATCCAATCAAAAACCTTAGAACATGTTCTGTAATCTGCCAGAAAATGACAGATTATAGTACTTTTCTATGTGGACCAACTGCAAAATCCACGGTTAAACAATGAAAACAGATAGTAAGATACTGGTTGGATTCTATAACAGAATCCGACAGCATTTACTTCTGGCAGGTAGACGAAGCCTAAGCATTTGTCATAGAAGAAAATAGAAATAATACAGCTGTATGTACAGCAATCAATACAAGAAAAGAGAAATATTACAGCTGTGGGTACAAGTAAGTAGTTATACAGGAAAACAAAACTGTTACAGGTGTAGGTATGGGATGAGCAAAAATCAAAACAAGAAGAGAAAAATTACAGCTGCAGTCTTGCTGTAAGCAGTTACAATACAAGAACATGTGTGATTTATTCTTGCAGGGTGCATTGTCAGTACATACGCGCGATGTTTGCTCTGCGCATGCGTATTGTGCCGTATGTACGTTCTGTGCCACTTTTGATTTCACTTATGTGTCTTGGTATTTGTATTTTTACCTTATTTGTTACATGTAACCGGAAGGAATATTTTATAACTGAAACTATTATACTCCTTTTTGGCCCGAAGAAGAGGGAGCATAATCTGCGAAATTCGTGGTCTTGAAAGATCCATGTTTAATAAATCTACATTGTTTAGTAACTTCAGTTTGTATAAATTTATATACCGGGTTTGTTTTTATAGTTCATTTTGGAGCTCGGTGTTCGGTATTTTTTGTTTGTCATACAAGAACATAAAATTATTACAGCTGAAGATACAGTATAAACAGTAATCAATATAAGAAGATGCAAATACTACAGATGTAGGTATAGTACAAGCACTTTTCAATACAAGAAGAAATATAACAACTATAGGTACAGTATAAGCATCTACAGTAAAAGAATATAGAAATATTACAGCTATAGGTACAGTATAAGCATCTACAGTAAAAGAATATAGAAATATTACAGCTATAGGTACAGTATAAGCATCTACAGTAAAAGAATATAGAAATATTACAGCTGTAGGTACAGTATAAGCATCAACAGTAAAAGAATCTAGAAATATTACAGCTGTAGGTAAGTGTAACAGCATCTACAGTTCTTAAATATTGACATACATGCAATATAAAGATAATATTACAGTGTAAGTATTGTTCACAGTCACATCAATTATTATAGACCACCACTAATGTACGTAATGAGTGCGTATTGTGTCAGCACAGTAGACAGATAGAATGAACTACAGCCGTAGTTGTCCGTATATCAGAACATTACAACCCTTGACCAATAAGCCAATAATTATTCACTATTTACTTGTAGTAGACAGCTACAGTACAGTTATATACCCACAAATCCAGCTACAGCAAGTGACTTCTCATGAGCTACACGTTGGACATGAAAAGTGGTGAAATAATGTACATGATGTGTATAAGCGTCTTACAGTAAAGAAATAGAAATATTACAGCTATAGGTACAGTATAAGCAGCTACAGTGAAAGAATATAGAAATATTACAGCTATAGGTACAGTATAAGCAGCTACAGTGAAAGAATATAGAAATATTACAGCTATAGGTACAGTATAAGCAGCTACAGTGAAAGAATATAGAAATATTACAGCTATAGGTACAGTATAAGCAGCTACAGTAAAAGAATCTAGAAATATTACAGCTATAGGTACAGTATAAGCAGCTACAGTAAAAGAATATAGAAATATTACAGCTATAGGTACAGTATAAGCAGCTACAGTAAAAGAATCTAGAAATATTACAGCTATAGGTACAGTATAAGCAGCTACAGTAAAAGAATCTAGAAATATTACAGCTGTAGGTACAGTACAAGCAGCTACAGTAAAAGAATCTAGAAATATTACAGCTATAGGTACAGTATAAGCAGCTACAGTAAAAGAATCTAGAAATATTACAGCTGTAGGTACAGTGTAAGCAGCAATCAACATTTCTCTTATATTGTACTATACATGCAATATAAGAGAAATATTACAGGTGTAAGTATTGTTCACAGTCACATCACATTATTATGACCACCAGCTAATGTACCGTAATGAGTGGCTGTTGTGTGCAGCACAGATAGCAGATAGATGCAACTAAGGTCCCGGTAGGTTGTCCGTTTCAGAAACATTACAACCCCTTGACCCAAAAGCCAATAATTCTATTCCTTTACTTTGTGTGCAGACAGCCTATCACAGTTTATATACCCACCAAACCAGCTCACGACAAGTGACTTCGTCCATGAGCTACACGCTGTGGACATGAAAAGTGGTCATAATAATGTGACTTGACTGTGTATAAGCGGTTTCCATACAAGAAGACAGAAATATTACAGCTGTGGGTATGGTATAAGCAGTTCCTTAGAAGCTCAGCGTGGATTATTCATTTTTTTCATATTGAGCCACGTTGTGAAGGGTTTATTCTTCTATTTCAGATATGTACGAGACGGACTGAATTACTTCAATGAAATAAGCGTATGTCAGCATTTTAACGCGCACATACTCATTCTATGATGCTTGAGGCATCAGTGTCTAGATATCTGTCTTATATAAGAAGCTGATTTATTTCCTTTCTACCCCCAACCTTGGCCTTATACATACAGACATCATTAACTGGTGCTTATAAGTGCCAGAAAATACACAGATACAGCGCTACAATCCTCTTTGTGATTTCTTATATTGGGGATTACAGCCATAGCCAATAGCCTTTACCACAGTTGTTACCCCTCTTTCCCAGGATTTAGAAAGGCACGGCCCTTATGCAGTAATGTTCTCCCCTTCTATATAGAGGAATAACCAAAAACATTTATTATTGGAAAATATCAGAAAAAACGGGTGACAACCACATTAATGGTATAGTTGTTACGGTGGCCATACAGACAGACATAAATGGATTTTCTCACCGCAGTGATTAGATTATAACATGTAGGGAAAGGGAAATGAAAACTATTACCAAATGCATTGCTGTTTTGATTTTGCTTTGTTCGGGCAATAGAGAAGATTCTATCTACAAGTTTCTCTAGGTTATGTCCACCTTTCCCTGCTCTTTCTCTTGTATGATTGCTCCAATCTGCCTCTGACTATGGTGAGTCACTACCTACTGAGTTTTATCTCTAGAACAGGAGCTTGTCTACTTAGGTTGATGACTAGTTTTAAGCCTTAGACCTCTGTAGCCTTGTGCACTGCAGATTATAAATCTCCTGTAGTCATGTCCCTGAAACAGGAATAATAAGGAATAGTAGAGCTGATATGTCAATCACTGTTATAGACCTACCCACGGTCTGACCAAGAAGTGTAAGTGTGAAGTTGGCTGTGACTCTGTGAAACAGCATGGTGAGAGAACCCCTTTAAAGGGGCTGTCCATGTCAATATATAATAAGTATTTAGCAGCCACCAATTGTGCAAGTTCTCCCACTTAAAAAGATGAGGCCTGTATTTGACATCAGACCTCAACTATGAGAGACCAAATGAGAAAACAAATCCAGAAAATCACATTGTCTGATTTGGAAAGAATTTTTTGGCAAATTATGGTGGAAAATAATTATTTGGTCAATAACAAAAGTCCATTCCATGCAGATCTCCTCTAGAGCAGTGATGTTTTGGGGCTGTCGCTGGGCAACACCTACTTTCATCTCCCTCCAAAGGTTTTCTATGCAGTTGAGATCTGAAGACTGGCTAGGCCACTCCAAGACCTTGAAATGCTTCTTACAAAGCCACTCCTTCGTTGCCCTGGCGGTGTGCTTGGATCATTGTCATGCTGAAAGACCCAGCCACGCTTCATCTTCAGTGACCTTGCTGATGGAAGGAGGTTTGCACTCCAAATCTCACGATACATGGCCCCTTTCATGTACACGGATCAGTCGTTCCTGCTCCCTTTGCAGAAAAACATCCCCAAAGCATGATGTTGCCACCCCCATGCTTCACAGTAGGTTTGGTGTTCTTTGGGTGCAACTCAGTATTCTCTCTCCTCCAAACACGAGTTGTGTTTCTACCAAACAGTTCTACTTTGGTTTTATCTGACCATATGACATTCTCCTAATACTCTTCTGGATCATCCAAATGCTCTCTAGCGAACTTCAGACGGGCCCGGACATGTACTGGCTTAAAAGGGGTTTTCTCGCTACAAAGATCATATCTGTAATGAAGAGGACAGTAAAAATAAGCACTTTTGCAATTTCTTTGCATTACCTAAGTCACTTAGTATAGCAGATCTGAGCTAATCTGTGCATCTATAGCTATTTCTGCAGCAGCTGGTTGGGACACACCCCCTTTTCTGTGATTGGATGACTGACATTTCATTCAGCCTGCTTGAACACGCCCCCTAGATGGGAAATACCCCCTGCGCTGTGATTGACTGCCTGCACTCTGTGCTTACTCCCCTCTGAGCTGTTGAAATTAAAAATAAAACAAACTGCCTGTGATGATTGTGTGTATATAAAAAGGCTGTCTCAGCTAGAGGCACAGTAATTGCCCAGATCCTTTACATAGTCTTGCTCTACCTCCAGCCTGATAACAAAGGGTGGGGGGGGGGGGGGGGGGGGAGATGAGCTTACACCAATGCAGGGTTTGTGATTACAAGGAGCTTGTGCAGCCTGGAGCGGACAGCTCTGCAGACCTGCTGGCTGTGATTCTCCTGTCTGCAGAGCTGTCAGCTTTGACACCCTCTCCCTTCCATTGCTTCACACATAATGATGATGTCACAACTCTTAAGTGAGGGAAGCCATGCCCACTGGGAGGAGTGACATGCATACTGGGAGGAGAGAGACTTGCCCCTGGATTTGAAGCTGAAACAGACAGAAACCGTTCAAGTCTTTGAAAACGTGTAACGATAAAACTCTTTTAGGCAGGGGGACACATCTGGCACTGCAGGATCTGAGTCCCTGGGAGCATAGTGTGTTACTTATGGTAGCCTTTGTTAAGTTGGTCCCAGCTCTCTGCAGATCATTCACTAGGTCCCCCCGTGGGGTTCTGGGATCTTTGCTCACCTTTCTTGTGATCATTTTGACCCCACAGGGTGAGATCTTGTGTGGAGCCCCAGAATGAGGGAGATTATCAGTGGTCTTGTATGTCTAACATTTTCTAATTATTGCTTCCACAGTTGATTTCTTCACACCAAGCTGCTTACCTATTGCAGATTCAGTCCTCCCAGCCTGGTGCAAGGCTACAATTTTGTTTCTGGTGTCCTTTGACAGCTCTTTGGTCTTCACCATAGTGGAGTTTGGAGTATGACTGATTGAGGTTGTGGACAGGTGTCTTTTATACTGATAACAAGTTCAAACAGGTTCCATTACTACAGGTAATGATTGGAGGACAGAGGATCCTCTTAAAGAAGAAGGTACAGGTCTCTGAGAGCCAGAAATCTTGCTTGTTCGTAGGTGACCAAATACTTATTTTCCACCATAATTTGCAAATAAATTCTTTCCAAACCAGACAATGTGATTTTCGGGATTTGTATTCTCATTTTTCTCTTATAGTTGAGTTCTACCTATGATGTCAATTACAGGCCTCTAATCTTTTTAAGTGGGAGAACTTGCACAATTGGTGGCTGACTAAATACTTTTTTCCCCACTGTATATTTTTTTTAGTTTGCTGCTAGTAGTGCCCATTTAAAACATCTCCAATGGAGACTCTGAACGGCAGATGTGAATTGGGCCTTATTGTGCATATTGTGTTACTCCACTTTCACATTGGCGCTGTTCAACAGCTAAGCTTGCCTTCCTCTTCATTATGGTGTAGGTAGACCCTGTCTTTGTGTCCAGTACATTATGGGCGACATGTATGATTTTTGCCGGCCAGGCACCATTTTTTTGTACGCATTAGTAACGTAGAATGCGCCTGAATCTATGAACTTGTTCTCTCCCTCTCTTTCTCTCTCTCTCTCACTCTCTCTCTCTCTCTCCTCTCCCTCTCCCTCTCCCTCTCTCCCTCCCTCTCCTCTCCCTCCCCCTCTCCCTTTTCCTCTCCCTCTCCCTCCCCCTCCTCTCCCTCTCCCTCCCTCTCCCTCTCCCTCTCCCCTCCCTCTCTCTCTCCCCTCTCCCTCTCTCTCCCTCTCTCTCTCTCTCCTCCCCCTCCCCCTCCATCTCTCTCTCTCCCGTCTTCTCTTCTCCTCTCTCTCTCTCTCTCTCTCTCTCTCACTCTCTCTCCCTCTCCTCTCTCCCCCCCTCCTCTCTCTCTCCCTGTTCTCCTCTCTCTCTCTCTCTCCCCTTTTCCCTCTCTCTCTCCCCCTTCTCTCTCTCTCTCCCTCCTCTCTCTCCCCCTCTTTTCCCAGCGATCCCGTCCACCTCCCAGTGCGCTTTTTCGCATCCGCTTTCAGGTTTGCAAAGCGCAGCTGATACGTCCCCGGAGTGTGGAGCGCTTTTGGACAAGTGCCAAAAGCGGACTCCATTATCTCCAAATGGGCGTTCAGTTGCGTAAAACGCAATAAGAATTGACATGTAAATTTTCTTAAAGCGGATGCGAAAAGCGCAGTGCAGGAGAGCTCTCAAAGCGCATCGCTGATCTCCCGTGGGAACAGCGATGCGCTTTTGCCATTCAACTCAATGTTATTCACACTGACAATTGTTAGATCCGTTTTACGGATCCGTAAAACGGATCATAAAAACGCCGTGTGAACAAGCCCTAAGTTCAAATCATCAGATCTTCAAAGGAAAGTCCGCCATAGACACGAACACAAAATTGTTGACTTTTTTTTATTTTTGTCTTTAATCATGTGTTCAAAATTTGCAGATAATCCACAGCAAAATCCACAACTTTACAGCAGTTCTAGAATTCCTTGTAGATTGCTTCTTTTCCTATGAAATTAATAGAAAAAAATCTTCAAATCCACACAAAACCTGCAACAATTTTGACACGTGGCAACTATGCCTTGCAGGTCAAATTCGATGCAGAAAATGTCCCCATTGTGTGGATGAAATGTGTAAAATCCCATCCGCTCTGCTTGTATTGTATTTTACCTGCTGTCATGCTCTGTGTGACCCTGGCCTGACAGGCAGCGTTTAGATTTGAGGTAATTCATTTGAGGCCATTAACTGTAATTGTCTGAGAATTCTGAACAAGAGAGAACCTGCAGACAAGGTGAAATCCAAGCAGTTCATGTTTCCGCCAAGCCCTTGTGGATCTCTAGATCCTAAATCCAGGGACTTTTTGGTACCAAAGAAGCTTGAAAAACTCCCCTATTTTTGGTGACCTCAAATACAAACCATAGATCTACCTATCTGATTGTGACACTAGATGATTTTTGGGCCACTTGCTTTGAGGGTAAAAAATGGCCGAGCTGTCATTGCCCTGGTCCTGGGTGATCAGTACTGTAAGAGTTATTTCCTATTCAGTAAAGGGCGAACTCAGGGTGTGTTGTGTGTTCAGTTCTGTACATACTCGCTGTTTGTTTTCAGTAGCTGTCACAAGTGAGGAATATGTTATTTCCCTGTTAAAGTCATACAGTCCATAATTCATATGTTAAATGTTTTTTTTTTTTCCTTTTCTCCCCTAAATTGACACCCATCAATAGAAGATGGCATAATAGTGCTGCTCTAAAAATCCTGGGGTAACATGCAGTCTTGTATCATGTGATAGTCATCCCTTGTTTTCTTAGGAATATTCCTATGACATGCAAATGTCACTATGTAAAGCCTGAGCCTAAGGTGGCTGGTACAGCTATAGAGCAAATGTCACTATGTAAAGCATGAGCCTAAGGTGGCTGGTACAGCTATAGAGCAAATGTCACTATGCGAGTCATAAGCCTAAAGTGCAGCTACGTGCAAATGTCACTATGTGAAGCCTGAGCCTAAGGTGGTATGTGCAGCTACAGTGCAAATGTCACTATGTGAAGCCTGAGCCTAAGGTGGTATGTGCAGCTATAGTGCAAATGTCACTATGTGAAGCTGAGCCTAAGGTGCGGTATGTGCAGCTATAGTGCAAATGTCACTATGTGAAGCCTGAGCCTAAGGTGGTATTTTCAGCTTTAGTGCAAATGTCACTATGTGAAGCCTGAGCCTAAGGTGGTATGTGCAGCTATAGTGCAAATGTCACTATGTGAAGCCTGAGCCTAAGGTGGTATGTGCAGCTATAGTGCAAATGTCACTGTGTGAAGCCTGAGCCTAAGGTGGTATGTGCAGCTATAGTGCAAATGTCACTATGTAAAGCCTGAGCCTAAGGTGGTATGTGCAGCTATAGTGCAAATGTCACTATGTAAAGCCTGAGCCTAAGGTGGCTGGTACAGCTATAGAGCAAATGTCACTATGCGAGTCCTAAGCCTAAAGTGCAGAGTGCAAATGTCACTATGTGAAGCCTGAGCCTAAGGTGGTATGTGCAGCTATAGTGCAAATGTCACTATGTGAAGCCTGAGCCTAAGGTGGTATGTGCAGCTATAGTGAAAATGTCACTATGTTAAGCCTGAGCCTAAGGTGGTATGTGCAGCTTCAGTGCAAATGTCACTATGTGAAGCCTGAGCCTAAGGTGGTATGTGCAGCTATAGTGCAAATGTCACTATGTGAAGCCTGAGCCTAAGGTGGTATGTGCAGCTACAGTGCAAATGTCACTATGTGAAGCCTGAGCCTAAGGTGGTATGTGCAGCTATAGTGCAAATGTCACTATGTGAAGCCTGAGCCTAAGGTGGTATGTGCAGCTATAGTGCAAATGTCACTATGTGAAGCCTGAGCCTAAGGTGGTATGTGCAGCTATAGTGCAAATGTCACTATGTGAAGCCTGAGCCTAAGGTGGTATGTGCAGCTATAGTGCAAATGTCACTATGTAAAGCCTGAGCCTAAGGTGGCTGGTACAGCTATAGAGCAAATGTCACTATGCGAGTCCTAAGCCTAAAGTGCAGAGTGCAAATTTCACTATGTGAAGCCTGAGCCTAAGGTGGTATGTGCAGCTATAGTGAAAATGTCACTATGTTAAGCCTGAGCCTAAGGTGGTATGTGCAGCTTCAGTGCAAATGTCACTATGTGAAGCCTGAGCCTAAGGTGGTATGTGCAGCTATAGTGCAAATGTCACTATGTGAAGCCTGAGCCTAAGGTGGTATGTGCAGCTATAGTGCAAAGGTCTCTATGTGAAGCCTGAGCCTAAGGTGGTATGTGCAGCTGCGGTGCAAGTGTCACTATGTGAAGCCTGAGCCTAAGGTGGTATGTGCAGCTACAGTCCAAATGTCACTACGTGAAGCCTGAGCCTAAGGTGGTATGTGCAGCTATAGTGCAAATGTCACTACGTGAAGCCTGAGCCTAAGGTGGTATGTGCAGCTATAGTGCAAATGTCACTATGTGAAGCCTGAGCCTAAGGTGGTATGTGCAGCTCCAGTGCAAATGTCACTATGTGAAGCCTGAGCCTAAGGTGGTACGTGCAGCTATAGTGCAAATGTCACTATGTGAAGCCTGAGCCTAAGGTGGTATGTGCAGCTCCAGTGCAAATGTCATTATGTGAAGCCTGAGCCCAAGGTGGTAGGTTATGGCAGGTTATGTGATGCCTGAGCCTAAGGAGGCTAGTGCATTTGTAGTGCCTGAGCCTAAAATGGCATATACAACAATAGTACAAATGTCATTATGTGAAGCCTGATCCCAAGTTGCTATGCTACAAATACAACTATGTGAAGCCTAAGCCTGAACCTAAGATGGTAAGTGCAACCAGGGCTGTGGGGTCGGTAAGCCAAAGCTCCGACTCCTCAATTTTCTTAACTCCGACTCCCATTCCCTCATACATGGCGCATGTTTAAGTGATAACTTTACTGTAGTAAAATGGTAACATCCGGCTGTTTATCACCTTATGATACAATAATCAAGCTATTTAGGTAGAACAGACACTGCCAAGCAAAAGGGTAACAATGTTTTGAACTTTTGACTTTCAGGTTCCACATCTCACCATCCACTGCAGCTTTGTACATGAGGCTACCATCATTTTATAGACAATTATTTTATACATACATTTGACTTGCAAGTATTTGGCATCAGCTTAGTTCTGCAGATTCTTATCATGTAACTGCATTGTTACTGTTTTGCTCCTAAAAATCAAAATGTAAATTTTATTATTATTAATTATTATTTTGTTAGTATTTGGTAAATTACCTTTTGACTTTCATCTCTGCCTGAATCCTTCTGGGCTCTGGATCAGATTCAAGCATATCTTGACCAAAATCTGACTGGACTTGAGTATGAATAGAGCTTTTCTTCAACTCTACCCACAAGTGTTCGATTGGGTTGAGATCTGGGGACTATGGAGGCCAATACAGCAACTCTACTCCATGGTCATTGAACCATTCCTTCTCCAACCTGGATGTTGCTTCAGGTCGTTGTCCTGCTGGAGCACTATGTCGTCTTTTTCATACCCATAGTACTCGAGTGTATGAAGTAATTCATCTTGTAGGACACTCACATATAGCTCAGCATTGCAGTCAACATTGATCCTGGTCACGTATCCAACATCTTTGGCTGTGAAACATCCCCCATATCCTCAGGCTTCTTCCACCGAACCTGACGGTTCTTCCAGTTTCTCGATCCATTAGCCCCTTTTTCCCTTGATTCTTCTAAACCCATTTGCCCCATTAGAGCCCGGTCTATTGACTTTCATCTCATCGCTCCAAATCACCTGTTTCTAATTTTCCATTTTTCGTCCTTTTTTGCAAAAAACTCAAGCCATTGCTTCTTATGATAAAACTGAAGTCGAGGCTTCATCTTTCTTCAGTCCATCATTTGAGACCTGTGTAATGTGCGTTGCCTGGTGCTTGCATGGACATCTGTGATCTCACTCTTAGGAAGCATACGAGCCGCCTCCACTGCTGTGTCTGTCACATTAGAACTGATAGACCGTGTGATGAGCGACTTGTTGACTCCGATATTTTGCCTGGACGTCCACCACTTGGCTTTTGAATGGATGGATGGACTTTATTTCATATTCTTCCCACTGTCATGGCCTCCCGAGATGCTATCGATGAGCTGGATGATAGTTTCTCTTTTCTTGGGAAATCATCTTCATGGCTGCTTGTACCAGGGACCTTTCGCTTGTGAATCAGCCTAATAACACTGAGCTATTAGGGAATGTGAGGACAGGTTATTTGTAGTAACAAGAAGAAAAAGATTCTTCCACCACCAGGAGCAAAACAGTAACAATGCAGTTACATGACAAAAATCTGCTGAACTAAGCAAAGACTAAATAGTTTCAGGTCAAGGTTATGTATGATATAGCCAAGATGATTGTCTATGAAATGATGGGAGTCTCATGTACAAAACTGTAGTGGATGGTGAGATATGGAGCCCGAAAGTCAAAATTCCAAAACATTTTTACCCTTTTGATTGTCGATGTAAAACATATTTATTGGATACAACTTTAGAACAGGAAAAAAGTTTAATAAATTGTAAATATGAAAACAACAATGAAATGGCGATGATCACCCTAAAGAAAAGGGACAAAGACACCTACACTGTCCCCTAAACTGTACACCCTAAAGTACCTCACAAAAGGAGAAACCGCCCCGATAAGGGCGACCCCAAAAATAGCTCCTAAACTGTCCCCTATAAACCAATACCGTCCTCAGTGTAAAATAGGACGGCAGAACCCCAACATGTGGGAAGAATAGAGGGGCAGACAGAACTGAGTACAAATTGTGCAGTACCACCAATCGACAGATATGTGAAAAGGCGCCACTGATAGTATATAACTAAGTACAGTTCCACAAAATGGGGATTGTAACACCCAGCTAGCACTAGATATAGAAACGGCCCTACAAAAACATACAATAAATAATGACAAAAAGTAGGGAAAAGAAAGATGCTAGTACTTATCTGCGCCAAAGTGAAGCGCCACTAATACCCCAAACGCGTTTCGTCCCATTCCAGGGACTCCTCAGTGGGTAAGAAACAACATCTCCATCTGAATCTCTTATCCGTGTCTCTAATGGATTCAAATGGATGTATCCTACAGGTAGGAGTTGGTGTATCTCCCTACGGTGGGGACGCTTGTATCGGTGTTGGTGTATTGTGTGTAATTTCTATTCTTATTATTTACAATGGTGGGAATTATTTTGTGAAAGTGTAAATATGCAAAACGCTGCAGTAAGAGGGGACAAAAGTTTTCATCAAAAACATCCTGAATAACTTTTGTGTAGTCTATAAATTTGTTCTGAGAAATATTATCACCTCCAACTGATCTTTCATAGATGACCTACCTGTACTAACTTGGGTTGGGGGCAGAGCGGTGACCACAGGGGCAACATCTCTAACAATGTCAGGGTATAAAGGAATTGTCTCAGCCACAGTCAGGTCTGATGAATGGTTGAACTCTTTTACTACTTTGAAAGCAAGTGAAAAAGTTTGCTGAAATCTGGTCAATCTGTTTTCTATGGGAATGGGATCATTTCCCCTGCGGCAACGCTTTGCCTGCTCCATGTCATCCAAATACATTTAAAAATTACACTCCTCATCATGGGAGCAGTAGCACCAGCCGGACCCAATTCCTCTTGCTCTTGGCACTGGATTGAACTAACTGGACCAACTTATTATATGTTTTGGGAGTCGGTCCATTTTATAACGACTCTGACTCCTGCAAAATGGGCACCAACCCCACAGCCCTTTGTGCAATTGTAATTGTGTGAAGCCTGAGCCTAAGGTAACAAGTGCAGCTATAGTGCAAATGTCACTATGTGAAGCCTGAGCCTAAGCGAGTGCAGCTATAGTGCAAATGTCACTATGTGAAGCCTGAGCCTAAGGTGGTATGTGCAGCTATAGTACAAATGTCACTATGTGAAGCCTAAGGTGGCGAGTGCAGCTATAGTGCAAATGTCACTATGTGAAGCCTGAGGTGGCGAGTGCAGCTATAGTGCAAATGTCACTATGTGAAGCCTGAGCCTAAAGTGGCGAGTGCAGCTATAGTGCATGTGCTGGAGGGCATCCTACCAGGGCAATTTCTGGGATGCCTGTGGTTTGCCTCACCTCCCCTTGAGCCCTAAACCATGTGAAAAGTGCTCATGTGATACAGTCGGCCACTTCTGCTTGTAACTGGTTGGGAGACTCAAGTGTGATAAGAGAAACCTGTTAACTATCCAGATCTTCACTTTAGTGTCAACAAGGCTTTTTGTAGTCCTTTCCATTAGGTGTTAGCGCATACTCGAGGGTTTACTGCAATAAATGTCTTGACTCTGCACGTGGGACTGTTTCTGCTAAATGTAATAATTTACCCATAGCTGCACATACCTTTCTATATGCTCCTTCATAAAATGTCACCTTCTCAAGTGTCAATGATGTTCTGTTCAGGAGTCTTGGCACCTAGCACATGCCACAAAGCTGAACTTGTATTGGCTTGAATACTCGGCTTAAACTTGCTCTCATACACAGTTCTACTTCTAGCTGTCTGGGCATTGCTTTGTCGGCAAGGCTGCCACTTACTGGTTAGTAGCACCAAACAATGACGTGAAGGTAGATTGAATATCCTGAAATGTGCTGTTATACCCTATGGATGGATGGCTGGAGCTATCTAATAGAATAGCCCATGTTCCCCCATCTACACCAATTTACAGTTTTCTATAGATATGATCTATATACAGACCTGGACTTTGACAGTAAATTGGTTGACTTCTCATGCACTGGTCCTCTCTTATAGATTACAGTCCATTATGTGTAGTCCAGAGCTGTATTCTCCCAGAATTCCTTGCTGGATCAATGTCCGCTCAGACTTTAGGCTCCATTCACATCACGTTTTTGCCTTCTGTTTATGGTATCAGTCATTGGAACCATTGACTTGTATAGTCTCCAAAAAAATGGGAATCTCTCAAGAGAACAGAGAGTGACTTCTGATCACTAGATTTACTATTTTGCCATAGGAAAACTTAAACTCTATCAGTTCTCTATCTATAAAACACTAAAACGTAACTTTTATTATATATAACACTTAACCTCTATACACACTATTTAAAATCCTGATTTCTAACCTCTCAATTTATCCCTTTGTACTTCTGAAGGAAGGAAAAGCTCCTTTTCTATTATCAAGTCTGGTGGAGCACCACCTATTAACAGGAAAATCTTATATATCCAGTAATTTACTAACTCCAGTAAGGGATCCCAAGCATCCTACTTGGGCAATCATCCCTAATCTAATGGACATATAAGGTTTCCTTGTGATACCCTCTGCAGCGGGTGACACTTGTAGACAGAGGTGAGAAATCACAATTTAAAACATCATGCCTGACCTCCCCAACATGTTTCGCCAGCTAACCTGGCTTCATCAGGGATTAGAGGTCCGGTCCCATGTGGTCTGAGCTCACTTCCTTTTATATCATGTTAGGTACACCCCCTATTCAGGTGCTCACCAATTAGCCATCAGAGAATCCACATAAAGCCTACTCCCCCTTCCGCTCTCCTGCAAGCACATTGATATTATGTGCTTCTGCTGCTGCCACCATGCTTCCATAATCAACATTTCTCAGACAAGTTCACCATCTCCATAGCGGGCTTGCCCCCTATCTTACCATGCTGCCCGCGTATTGTATCAATAGAGATATCTGCCCTGTCTGTGGTGGACATCCGTCCAATTTCTCTCATATTATTGCGTCTGCGTGGCTCACCTAGAGAAATTGGACGGAAGTCCATCACAGTCAGGGTAGATATCTCCATTGATACAGTACGGAGAGAGCGGCGGCAGCAGCACATAGTATCAGTGTGTGTGCAGGAGAGTGGAAGGGGGAGTAGGTTTTGTGGATTCTCTGATGGCTAATTGGTGAGCACCTTAATAGGGTGTGTACCTAACATGATATAAAAGGAAAGGAGCTTAGACCACTTGGAACCAGGCCTTTAACCCCTGATGAAGCCAGTTTAGATGGTGAAATATGTTGGGGAGGTCAGGCATGACATTTTAAATTCTCACCTCTGTCTAAAAGTGTCACCCGCTGTTTTATGTCCATTAGATTAGGGATGACTGCCCAAGTAGGAAGCTTGGAATCCCTTACTGGAGTTAGTAATTTACTGTATATATAAGATTTTCCTGTTAATAGGTGGTGTTCCACCAGACTTGATAATAGAAAAGTAGCTATTCCTTCAGAAGTAGAAAGGGATAAATTGAGAGGTTAGAAATCAGGTTTTTAAATAGTGTGTATAGAGGTTAAAGGGGTTGTCTCGCTACAATGATTGGGTTTTAATTAAAAGATCTTTAAAAAACAAGCAGCTTTGCAATATATGTTCATTACAAATGTCCTACTGATTTTGAGTAAGCCCTGTTAGTAGTACTACATCAGCTTCTCAAATCTCTATAGCAGCTGACCTGTTGATCCTTATCTCACTGGCTGTCAGGTCTGTATGACTCATCACCTTCAGAATACAGGTCAGAGCAGAGAGCCCCTCCCGCACTGAATGCTTCTGTAGTGGAGGGAGGTGGAGGGAGGACTCTGGCTTCTGTGTGCCTGCTTCCTCCTGCAATCTACACAGATGAGCAGAGATGAGGCTGATCAATAGATGTGACAGCAGTGACCATGTGTTTTTACTATAATCATGATGTGTCTGTGGAGCTGTCACTATAGTAATTACTATACAGACAGGGAGGCTTTGTGAACAGGTCATGCTCGGTGTACTAGTGACACATTCTGAGAAATAGAAACACTTCACAGCTTCCCTGTGTCGGGTTCTGACAGGGTCTGTTTGTTGCTGGAGATGTGGAGATATGTAAGCTAAGCTCAGAGGTATAGAAACATTTGGGAAATCCCCTCGTTCTGCTTTTAAAGCAATCACAGACCTCTCCACACTCATAGATAAAGCCCCTAATACAGCTGATCTAGATGCCTGCAGAAGATCTAGGCAGGCACACACAGGGTTAACTCTGGAAGCAATCCCCCTGCCCCCCCCCCCCCGGCTTTATATAAGTTAATGTGGAGAGCGGTATGTATGCTGAGGGGAGGGGGGAAGAGGGAGGAGAAGAGGCAGAGAAGAAGCACGCCCCTCAATTCAAAAATCCTTTGCTTCTAAAAACATTGATGTGGGCTGAAAACTTGTAATGAGACAACTCCTTTAAGTGTTACACATAATAAAAGTTAAGTTTTAGTGTTTTATAGATAGAGAACTGATAGAGTTTGTTTGCCTATGGCAAAATAGTAAATATATTGACTTGTATAGGGCGCACGTAGTCCTAATTGGACTACATCTGTCCTATGTAGCGAACGTGTCTAATTTCTGCATCGCGGACAACAAAAGTGGTCAATAAGTCAATGGCTCCATTGCCAATTGTGGTATCTGTCGGTATTGGTTTTTTAGTTATCCCAACAGATACTACGAACGGAAGGCGAAAACGTGATGTGAATGGGGTCTTACTTGTGCTATTGAAGTCTGGTCATTAAATTTGTGAAATGTTCTCCCACGGTGAAGAAGTCCTGCTCATCTCAAGTGTTGACTCGTCCTCATCTTGGCTGCATCGTTTCTTCTCAGGAATCTGAAGGGTTATTATTTGCACAGTTAGGAATGACAAGTGGAAGAATTAAAGATGCTTTCTCCTTGGGAATAATCAATTGATATTAGCCTTGGTATTTCATAGCATATTTGGCTGTTGTAAGTTGAAAATTTGGCTGCAAAAGTAAGGTTAGATTGGGTCACTGCAGCTCTTTTATAGCTGAGCTGTACCGGTGCCACACGCATAGGAATCCAGCAGACAGTCCGACATTGATGTGGTGGCAGCGGGAATACTGGAGGATGTGTGAGTGAAGGGTAGTGCAATAGAAATAGCCTTTTATATAGTAAGGTGGACTTGTATGATAAAAATCAAGCTGAAATCTTGGGCAATGCCTTCTCTTTTTATTACCTGTTTTAGAGACATTGATATTATTCATAAGAGAGTCCCATACATCAGGGAAAATCGAAGACTCCCACCATTCCCCTGGGTATAGGTTATTGCTGAGCAATAATATTTTTTCTATTTTCTTTTATTATTATTCTGCAGTTTTATAGAGGAGGGAAGATCTCTTGGAGCAATTTTGTGCCTTCATTTCTACTGTTTGGACCACTTTTTATCAGACTGTGTCATGTGTTGATGGTGCAGCCTCATAAATCCATCTATGGTTACTATCTTGGTTCCCCATCTAGGGTCACGATAAGGGTCCCTCACTTTTAGCTTAAAGAAGACCTATGACCTATAAAGAAGACCAGACATGTTTTAGTAAAAGTTTGTTCCCAATTTTGGAAAATTATTTTCTTACAATTCTGTGTTGTGCTATTCTTTTAATATTCCTTCAAGAAATGGTCAACGAGGTTTTCCCATCCCAGAAATTCTCAATCTGTCAGGACTGATTGGACATTGTCAGACTGTGCAGGGACATTCTGCAAATTGGTAGCACCCAGCTGACAGGTTGGCAAGTCATTTCTAGAAGGAACAGCAGTGAAACCACATAACATAGAGCTATAGGGAAAGATGCTCCAGAATTGTTATTTCATGGGAAATATAGTATTTACTAACAGAAAACCTGTCAGGAGATATCTTGGGTCCTTTTCAAAATGGCTTCCTAAATTAAATCTAATTTAAGAAGACATGTTAAGAGGACCTATAGCATCCTCTGTGTGTAGAGGAAAGGTTCTATCATCATCCATTGACGAGGATTCTTTACTGTAAGAGCGAAGAGACTATAGCATTCACTGCACAACAAGTTGTGATGGTGGATTCCTTTACAAGTGCAAGAAACCTCTAGATGCCGTTCTTGAAAATTATAATATTACAGGTTATGGGGATTAGATTCTGGAGATGAGACGTTGATTGAGGGATTATTCTGCTTGTTATATTCGGAGTCAGGAAGGAATTTCTCCTCTTGCTTGGGGCATCTGCCTCATAGGGGATTTTGCATTCCTCTGGATCAGCACTGTAGGACTATAGGTTGGAGTCGATGGACCATAGTCTTTTTCCAACCTTATTTACTAAGTTATTTTCATGGCTAAATTTTGTTATTTATTTGCCAAAATTAGAAATTTTGTGGTAATTGCTTCTCTAAATACTGCATAGAAAAATATCATTAATTCCTACAGAGACCAAATTTAATTTTTCTTTTATTTTAGGTTTCCATCTACACTGTGAACCGCGAACTCTCCTCGATGCAGGCGCAACTCCCTGAGGATACGGCTTCGCTGAGCACCTGACATTGTATTGGATATTTACCTCCAGGAATCTTTTTTTATC
Organism: Phyllomedusa bahiana; assembly: GCA_025379985.1. Classification (NCBI taxonomy): domain Eukaryota; kingdom Metazoa; phylum Chordata; class Amphibia; order Anura; family Hylidae; genus Phyllomedusa; species Phyllomedusa bahiana. Next base: position 144,829 of record JAODAL010000594.1, read on the forward strand.
AGATCCACGTAGCTGCTACTTTCCACTGGGTTGTGGAGCGTGACTCTCGCCATTTTTTCTGCACTATAACTTTTGGACTATTAGCCATGAGTGAATTCTGGTTGTGTTTCAACTGCTGCATTGCAGAACAGCCGCAGCCTGTAAGTAGTTTCCACATTTCATTTACTAGGATTGCAGCATAGGCATTTCCTCACTTCTGTTTTAGGTGATGAGGCAAATGTGTGTGCCTTAGATAGAGTACTTTTTTAGATTTCATAAGCAAAGTGGTTGCTTTTAATTGTTTGTAATGAATATGCCACTAATATAACACAGCTGGGGGAACTAAAGCGGTCACTGTGGTTAGAGGGCGGCGTGACAGCTGTCTGGCAAAGCATGGTGAATTATGTTCTTCTATTCATCTTGGAAACGCTTTGTCATTTGGTAATAGAAACTTTTCTGCAAAAGTATATCCTCTTATCTTTGGCAACAGTGGCTGTGAGCCTGGTCTTTTCTAGGAAAACCTCTGTTGGAGGAAACACCTCTGCACAAGGTCAGTGACACATCTCCTTTTCTCACATTACATCTGCTGGCCCACTGTATGTTTTTCAACGTACGAGAGAACATCCTATGCGCACATTCTGTATCACATCACCAGAACAGACCTGACCAGTGGTATAAAAAGGCCAACGGGCAGACCTCCGGCGACATGTTTGCAATAGTCATACATCTGGTGGAAATTTCCAGCAAACACCTGTTACTTATGATGAGAGGTAGGAAGACCTGTTCTGGATATTAATAAATGGGTAACATTCTGGCTGTTTTACCATATTATAGTGCATCTTGAAAAATTTGAATATCAAAAGATAATTTATGTCCGTAATCCAAGTCATATAGTGAAGCCCATATATTGTATAGAATGATTAGACACAGGGCGATATATTTCAGTCACTTAGTTCCTTAATTGTGGATGATTATCATTTAGTTAATGTTCCACACTACGTATTAAGAAATGTAAATTTACACTCCAAAATCTGCTTAAAAAGCCTGATTAGAGATTTTGACATGTAAACATCCTTTTATTTATATATATATATATATATATAATATATATATATTTCACATACACACTATACCTATCCACAAATTAATATATGACATTTTATAAAATATATAAAATACTGTGTCTGTGTACGGACATATATATATTTTATACAGTTTATAATATTGTGTGTATGCACGATGTGTGTGTGTGCTATATGATATATTATATATATAAAATATATAATGATAGTTGTATAATATATATATATATATATATATATTATGTATGCGTATGTATGTGTGTATGTATATATATATATATATATATATATATATATATATAGTGTGTGTGTGTATGTATACCGTTGAAACCAGAAGTTTACATACACTGTATAAAAGGGCACATATGCATGTTTTTCTCATATCTGACATGAAATTAGAATAAACCTTACACGTTTTATTTACATTTGCCAAATGCCAGAATAATGAGAGATTTTTAAGGCATTTTTATTACTTTCACATACATTAGGATTACTATGCCTTTAAACAAGTTGGGACAGCCCATATGATGATGTAATGTCTTTGGAAGCTTCTGATAGGTTTATTGGCAACACTTGAGTTAATTAGAGACACAGCTGTGGATGTATTTTTAAAGCACACCAGAAAGTTTAAAGAAATCAGACAAAATATCAGGAAGAGAATTGTGGACTTGCACAAGTCTGGATCATCCTTGGGTGCAATTTCCAGATACCTGAAGGTGCCTGGTTTATCTGTACAAACAATTATACGCAAGTACAAACAAGATGGGAATGTCATCATACCGCTCAGGAAGGAGACGGGTTCTGTGTCTCAGAGATGAATGTGCTTTGGTCCGACATGTGCATATCAAGCCAAGAACAAAAGCAAAAGACCTTCTGAAGATGCTGGTGGAAGCTGGTGAGATTGTGTCATATTCCACAGTGAAACGAGTACTGTATAAACATGGGCTGAAAGGCCACTTTGCTAGGAAGAAGCCATTACTCCAAAAGAAATCTAAAAGTCAGATTAATGTTTGCAAATGCACACAGGACAAAGACTTACATTTCTGGGGACATGTCCTGTGGTCTGACAAAACTAAAATGTAACTGTTTGATCATAATGACCATTGTTACGTTTGGAGGAAAAAGGGATAAGCTTGGAAGCCTAGGAACCCCATCCTAACCTTGAATGTAACCATGTATGTAAACTTTTGACTTTGCAGTAATAAAGCAATAAAAATGCCTTAAAAATTCTCTCTCATTATTCTGGCATTTGGCAAATATTAGCACAAAGTATTTGGAAGACAAACTAAATAATTAAAATATAACCTTTATTTAGATAATTAAAACTAAGGAAAATTCAATTCCTCCAATACTCTTATTAACCAAAGCTGCTGAAAAGACAAAATGGCACAAAAACACCATGCAAGTCTGACTACAATGTTTATAATAGTTTCAACTGCGACATCATGCATAGGGACAAAAGTTATTAGGTTGTGGGAAAAAAATTGGAGCATAAGGAATCTCATAGGTCTTAAGGGATGATATTATCTAATTGCCCTATTGCGACCCTATTTGGGATCCTAACCTTTACCTACAGCCTATTATATGGGGCAAAACATCCTAATAAGGACGACCCCGTCCGGAACCTGACCCTATTAGATCTAGTACCTATATTACCCTAGAAATCCAAAGACAAATATTCAAATTTACATACATGAATCCCACATTAATCCTGTCCCAACATGTTTTGGTACCTACCGCTACCTCTTCAGGGGACAAATTGGTAGGCATAAATAGTGGCAGTGAGAAGACAAAAAGAGACGGACCAGCTTAGTGTGGAGCGTATGGCTCCCTGTGTCCGGATACTGCTCTGGTTAGGATCCCAAATAGGGTCACAACAGGGCAAATACATAATATCATCCCATAAGACCTTTCGGATTCCTTATGCGCCAGTGTTTTCCACAACCTAATAACTTTTTTCCCTATGCATGATGTCGCAGTTGATACTATTATAAACATTGTAGTTAGACTTGCATGGTGTTTTTGCGCCATTTTGTCTTTTCAGCATCTCAGGTTAATAACAGTATTGGAGGAATTGAATTTTCCTTAATTTTAATTATCTAAATAAAGGTTATATTTTAATTATTTCGTTTTCCTTCCAAATACTTTGTGCTAATGATCTTTAGGCGTTTTTGGAAATGTACCTCTATAATCTGCTAATTTTGTATCTAGGGGTATTATAACATACATTTGGCAAATCTAAATGACTTTGGTAATCCTAATTGACCTAAAACGGGTAAGGATTATTCTGATTTCAGGTCAGATAGTGAGAAAAACATCCATATGTGTCTTTTTATATAGTGTATGTAAACTTCTGGTTTCAACTGTATGTATACATTTATAGTATATGTGTAATTTTTTTTTTTGTGCTCTATCCTAACTTCAACTGAATCTCTTACCAATGATCATCATGGCGCCATCACAGGGACCAATTGTATGAGGACATAATAGTACAGGGATTTTACTCATATAAGTGCATCAAGAATTGACGAGGCACTTAAATTTACGCAACTAAAATAGTCTCAAAACACTTGCCGAAAATACGCTTGTAAAATGTGTTGTGTGAATGATGGAGCTTATCTTAAATTGGAATCAATGGCACGTATTTAGAACATTGTTTGAAGCTTATTGCTGGGCGTTTTCGCGTCTAAATAGGTAGTGTGAACATACCCTGCAAATTCAAATAATGTGAGAGAGGTCAATTATTGTTACTCATGGTATCGCATACAAAGGTTTCCTAAGCCTTTAAATGGCCCCTCAGTCTTGTTCAGTAGGCTACACAATTATGGGGAAGACTGCTGACTTGACAGTTGTCCAGAAGACCGTCATGGACACACTACACAAGGAGGATAAGCAATCTAAGGAGGATAAGATCATTGTTAAAGAAACTAGCTGTTCATAGAGTGTTGTATCAAAGCTTATTAATGGAAAGTCATGTGGATGGAAAAAGTGTGATAGATAAAGGTGCGCAAGCAACAGCGATGACCACAGCCTTGAAAGCATTGTCAAAAAAAGGCCATTTCAGAATTTGGGAGAGATTCACAAGGAGAGCACTGTGGCTGGAGTCAGTGCCTCCACCACGTACAGACGTAGTTGGGACATGGGCTACAACTGTCGGATTCCTTGTGTCAAGACACTCGTGACCCAGAGACACCGGCAGAAGCGTCTTACTGGGGCTAAGGAGCAAAAGGACTGGACTGGTTCTTAGTGTCCAAAGTCCTGTTTTCTGATAAGTTTTGCAGTTACTCCAGGTCCCAGAGTCTGAAGGAAGAGTCGAGAGGCCACAATCCAAGTTGCTTGAGGTTAGGTGTGAAGTTTCCCCAGTCGGTGATGGTTTGGGGAGCCATGTTACCTGCTGGTGTTAGTCCACCATTCTTTATGAAGTCCAAGGTCCGTGCCGAACAATATATTACAGCACTTCAAGCTTCTGTCTGCGGACAAGCTTTATGAAGATGCTGATTTCAATTTCAGCAGGACCTGGCACCTGCCCACACTGCCAAAAGTACCAATACCTGGTTTAATAACCACAGTATTACTGTGCTTGATTGGCCAGTAAAGAAGCCCAAAGAATCCCCAACAAAGTATGGAGTGGACATACCATGAGTATGATACATATTTCCATTAGGTCTTCTGGGGTCTCTCCCCCTATAGTCACATAGTAGTTAAAACTGAACCCTTTTTTCCCTCACTAGCCCTGCAATCAGGGGCACCATTGGTATTGGCAGTACTTCTGTAATGGACCTGATCAATTTTTTTTTTTAAAGAGGCCCAATTTATGTGTTGCAAGACTGGAACAGGTTAGCTGGTGGGTCCAGATGCTTCAGCTGACAGCCCTGACTGCAATACCCCTTATGCCTCATTTGGCACAATAGTGCCTTAGACCCCAGTCAAAGTAGCAATTTCTTTCTGTGTCATGTCCCTCACCGAACACACAAGTGTTCAGCCTATCTTCCCCAGGATACCTGCCTCCTGTGATGTGCCCTCTTCTAGCAGGAAGCTACATTCAAGAAACCTATGAGCGGCTGCTGAAGCTTCCTATCCCTGCATTAAAGGGAACCTGTCACCGTGATGTGCAGGCTGCATGTTATAGAGCAGGAGGAGCTGAGCAGATTGATATATAGTTTAGTGGGACAAAATTCAGAAGAATTTGTAATTTATTATTTTATATTTCTGCTTGTTCTCGGTTAAGGAGTCCAGTAGGCGGTCTTATCAGTGATTGACAGCCTTCCCTCTATAAGTGTTTATAATGATAGCTGTCCGTCACCGCCTACTGGACTCCTTAACCTAGAATAAACAGACATTCAAATGAAGAGATTACAAGTTTTACTAAATTAATTTCCGTTAAACTATACATCAATCTGCCCCTTCTGCTCTATCACATTCTACCAACAGATCAGCTAGCATATTCTGTGTGACAGGTTCCCTTTAAAGTGGTGGTCTCACCATGCTGTTAAGCCTGCTCTTCTCAGCCAGCTTCAGACTCACACTTCCTGGTCAGGCTATTAGTGGTTCTACAGCAGTGATTGACACATTAGCTCTGCTATTCCTAACTGAGCCTGCTACAGTGAGATGAATACCAGAGTTTTGTAAACTGTAGAGCACAAGGCTATAGGGCTCAAAAGGGTCAGCAGCAAAGATAAGCTTATTTTTTTTTAATAACGCTCAGCAGGGAGTGAGTCACCATGGTTAGACAGGCTAATGCCAAACAAAATTACATTTACCTATATATAAATAAAAGACAATATTTTATTGAAACATAGATCAAGACCTATACATAAATAGCGGGGATGAAGTACTGCAAGTGCTGCTGGTTATCATATCCCACCATAACATACAAAAGACATAAACCCAGGCAATATTAGTGAAAAAGATATAGAAAAAGATACAAAAATAACAAATCATATACCCCAAAGGAGTAAAAACAATAGTAAGTTCATATGTATTTCAAACCAATATATGTCAAAAATAAGTATCAAACAAAACTAGAACATAATAAATGGGGGATACAGAATAGGAGACAGAGGCACCCAACGCACGTTTCGATGATAACATTTCGATAACCAGCAGTACTTCAGCCCCGCTATTTTATTTATGTAGATGTCTTGTTCTATGTCTCAATAAGATTGTCTTTTATTTATATATATATAATATATGAAAATGTAGTTTTGTTTGGCGTTCGTTTGATCTGCAATTATTACCAGTTTTTGTTGTATTGTCCCTGGTTTTTGATAGGCGGGCATTTTGCATGGTTAGGGCAGATGGAGCAATGACAGAAAGAAGTAGTCGGTAACCTAGAGAAACTTGTATGCACGAGCAGGAGATCAAGTCCCTGAAACAAAGCAAAATCAGGACAGCAATTATTTGGTAATAGTCTTTTTATTTACCTTTGCTTCTCTGTTTAAAGCAAATCATTGTGATGAGAAAACCTCTTTAGTATTTGCTTTAAGGCGTTCACAGCACCATCATCTGCTATACACTCACTGCCTTGCAGGAACGATCTGTGGCCACCCTTAGGGTATGTTCACACGACGTACTGCGGCGCATACAATACAATCCTATTGTACGAATGGGGAGAGGAGGCGTAATCCATAATTCTCTATGTGAACTATGGATTACCGTAATTTCGGCGCATCTCGCCCGTATTAGAGCACAAATATGCGGCGAAATGACCCCGTGTGAACATAGCCTTAATATGTATATTTCTATCTTGAAGGGGCTGTCCAATAAAAAAAACAAAAACAAGCTCTCTCCCCCAAGTTAAGTGGGAAATGACACCGTGTGAACATACCCTTACTGGTGGACAGTGACAGCCCTGCTCCGTTGGTTGAAGTATTTGCTCCCAGTTACGATATTCTACCTGGCTTCTATCTCTGATCATTTTATGTATTTTTTTTGGTTTGTAAAATACTCTCTTCATGTCGTGCTGCGTTACAGGCCTAGTGGAAGTGCCATCGGCTGGGCTGGAGGGATCACAAGGATGGCCGTTTAGAGCAGGACTGTAATGAATAGGAAGAGGATGTTGTGTTTAGGCGTTGGCTCTAAAATGAAAAGTAACAGAAATGGAAAACTATCGAGCTATTCATACAGAACGGGCTTCTTTCAATAGGTTTCCTTTAAGTTTCGGAGCACTGCAGGACCGAATGCCAACAGACATAGTGAAAATGCCAAAAGCTGTCATTCTAGAAAATACGAGAGAACATTTACAAGCGTGCAGACGGCTCTGCTCCTGGCAGCCTTTTTAGGCCCCATCCTCCTGTGAGCTTAGTTGCTTTGCAACATGACCAGCATATATTAAAGCGTGTCTCTACTTTTACCGAAATGTTCTACCTGGTTATTTTAGGTTGCCCCTCAGCACTACAACCAGCAGCTGTGTTGGTAACTTACGTGGCCATTGCTATATTGTACCCAGAACTTGCATGTGATCAAGGCTACAATGTGGTTCACTGCTTCAAAGGTGGAGCGGGCAGTGGGCGTAATTTGCAAAAAAAAATTTTTTTTAAAGGCCTCATGATTTAGCAATTAAGCAGCAGCTTTACCCGTTGATTATAATTTTAATAGTCGTGTGCTTTTGCAGGTAAAACTGTGGTTTACCTTCAGTATCGCGTGGCTGTTAATCCGTTTAGAACCCCGATGAGCATGATTTAGGCTGCTCTGTGTGGCCTCACCCTTATGTGACTTGTGTGTGTCATATGGAAGTGATATATGTATATTATACAGGCTGCCAGGGGCATAACTAGCATTCAAAGGGCCACATAGCATAACAAGATAAAGGGCTCCAACGCCGACTCCTCAATTTCCCAAACCTCCGACTCCCTCATACATGGCGCATGTTTAAGTGATAACTTTACTGTAGTAAAATGGTAACATCAGGCTGTTAATCACCTTATGATACAATAATCAAGCTATTTAGGTAGAACATACACTGACAAGCAAAAGGGTAACAATGTTTTGATCTTTTAAACACTTGTGGGTAGAGTTGAAGAAAAAGCTGTATTTGTATCTAAGTTCGGTCTGCACCAACATTGGGAATGTGTAGAAGAGACCTGGGGTCAGATTTTGGTGGATTTCCCAAATACTAACCAAATAATAAAGATTTTGATTTTTAGGAGCAAAACGGTAACAATGCAGTTACAGGAAAGAATCTGCAGAAATAAGCAGATGCGAAATACTTGCAAGTCAAATTTATGTATAAGATAGGTAAGATGACTGTATATAAAATTACAGTAGCCTCATATACAAAGCTGTAGTGGATGGTGAGATATGGAGCCTGAAAGTCAAAAGTTCAAAACATTGTTACCATTTTGCTTGTCGGTGTAAAATATATTTATTGGATATGACTTTAGAACACAAAAAAAATTGTGAATATGTAAAACACTGCAGGAACATTTGTGGAGTCTCTGAATTTGTTCTGAGAAATAGTATTACCTCCATCAGATCCTGCATACATAACCTCACATCTGATCTCATTATTTCCAGGCTAGAGAACGGCCTCTCTACACTAACTTGGGTTGGGGGCAAAGCGGTGACCACAGGGGTAACATCTCTAACAATGTCAGGGTATAAAGGAATTGCCTCAGCCACAGTCAGTTTTGATGAATGGTTGAACTCTTCTACTTCTTTGAAAGCAGGTGAAAAATTTTGCTGAAATCTATTTGCCATGGGAGCGGAATCTTTTCCCCTGGGGCAGCGCTTTGCCTGCTCCATGTCATCAGTTACACTCCTCATGTGATGAGGCTGAAGATATGGGAGCAGCAGCACTGGCAGGACCCAATTCCTCTTGCTCTTTGAACTGCATCAAACTAACTGGACCAACTTATTATATATTGTGGGAGTCGTAGTCAGTCCATTTTATGACAACTCCGACTCCACAGCCCTGATAAAGCCGACCAAGCATAAATAATAGCGCCATTATCAAGAGAACCTATATTTTAGTGCTAGATAGCAGAAAGCCACCAACTTGTTATTTCCTACAAAAAAGTACAATGGTTTTGCACCTGAGTGGGCACCCTCAATCTCTGGGCTCCAGAGCAGCAGCAGTGGTTATAGTTCGCCAGTGCAGCCTGCCCTCTTAGTACAGGGGTAGGCATAGAAGTTTTCCTTAAAGGGGTGCTCCCATCATAGACTGATGGCATATCCTAGAAATATGCCATCAAAGTATGATAGGTCATCTTTGGGACCAGTAGCTATCTTGAGAACGAGGCCATCGCACTTGGGCATGATTCTCTGTTCTGTTCTATGGGACTTCCAAGTAGAGCTGCATTTCATGCTAGTTCTCACCCCAATTTTCTGCTAACATATTATCAGAAAACATTGTGACTTTACCGGTTATATTGAGTTCAATATATGACCGTTTGCAGTGCTGTCTTAATTTGTCCATAGTTGTATAAATTACAAAGTTCTGACCACTATAAAGATAAATTAAAAAATCAATTAGCATTGAAGGATCTTCATGGGGCTATTGGATTTACCCCCCCCCCCCCCACAAAAAATCTTAAATGGCTTCACTGATGTTTTTATGCTTATTTGTGCTTTCCCTTTGCTGTGTGTAGCCTCCTTTTCCTGCTGCTGAGCAGCAGCATCCCCTGTTTTGATTTGCCCTGTATCACGACAAGCCTCAGGATCTTTTGCTGTGCTTTGACTATTTCCTCCCAACCTCCGTCTCCGTGCATACCCCTGTTTTTTTTCTTCACACTGAAAACCTTGGAAGGCTGCCCTGAAAATAGCCAAAGCCCTTTTGGGTACCTGAACTCCTGGGCTCCACACAGAGCTACTAAGCTTCCTGCCATCAAATAGCAGATGTAGAACTGCAGGAAGCCCACCAGAAACTTAAAGGGGTTTTGCCAGGACGTGCTTTATCTGCAAAGAAGCAAATGTAAACAAGCCACGCTAGCTGAGAGAGAGCGAGACACAGCCAGAGCACAGAGCCATGTATAAGGGATCGTGTGAAATGTTCACTCGAATAATCAAACTACAACTTGTGGATTCTGTATTACAAAAGACAACATTTTTTCTCCACAGCAGCTTAAAAGCTTCTTCATGTTCTCTGTATCAGATAAAGCAGGGATCTACTCAGATAATCACACTACAACTAGTGGATTCTGTATACAAAAGACAACATATTTCTACCCGGTTCTTTGAAAGCTTCTTCAGCTCCCTCTCATCAGATAAGAAGTGTGATCTGCGGCCAGCAGCTCTTGTCCAGGTCGTATCTAATAGAAGCTTTTAAGTAACTAAGGGCAGGTAAGGCAGCCTGTAGCTCTCTGACTGCAATTTTTGTAATCTCATATATTTTAGAAAAGTGATTAAATACCTATTTTGGAGGATCCCACGTCAATATTACATCGTGGCAAAACCCCTTTAAAGAAAGTATATAACAAGTGACTTGGGAGAGAGATTTTTTTTTTTTTTATTGGACAGCCCCTTCAATATAGAAATAGACATATTAAGGGTATGTTCACATGGGGTAATTTCGGCGCATTTCGGCGCATTTCGCCGCGTATTTGCACTTTAATACGGGCAAGATGGCCCCCGAAATTACGGTAATCCATAATTCTCATAGAGAACTATGGATTACGCCTCCTCTCCCCACTCGTAGAATAGGATCGTATTGTACACGCGGAGAGATAAGTGACATGTCAATTACTTGCGGTGAATACGCCCCGCGAGTAATGAATGTCAATGTCAAGCGTATTAGCGCGAGCTCCCAAAAGACACAATGTACTGCGGTGCGTGCTGTACACGCTGCAGTACATCGTGTGAACATACCCTTTAGTTTGAAAAGACATGGTGTTTAAGAGAGAAAATCAACTTCAATCTATTAACACACACACCTACACATAGATCAACTAGGGGACAGGTTAGTGGAGAATGCCATACATGTACCTTATTATAATAGCGTGCCCACAGGAACAGGGTCTGCACGATCACTACAGAAATCCAGCTGCGACTGTGCGTGCCACTATACGCCTGCAATATGCCTGCTGCTTCAGAAGATGCAGTAGATAAGGAGTACCTCTGAAGCTTCCCCCCATTGACAATCACTTTCCCCAGCGCTTAAGCGCCAGGAAGAAGTGACGCATCAGTTCTTTCCCCCAGGGAAAACGGCAAGTAAAATAATAGCTTTCAAAGAGGGCTATGAATTATTGTATTTGCGGGGCATAATTTGGGCGTATTGCAGCCAAATACGCCATGTGAACACACCTTTCGAACCACACTCAAGAGATGACACTGATCCAGGCCATTTAACCTCTTATATGCCACAGCCAATGGTGCCGTGTCTGACAAAGGTTCCCAAATTTTGGGGATGGGGGTATGCCGAGAAAGGCCTTACTGGTCTGTCAGTATATGTTTTGTTAATTGGCAAAAACTAAAAAAAAGTAGAGTTTTAAATTTAAAAAAAAAAAAAAATACAATTTTTCCATGAAAAGTTTTTTTTATTTAATAAATGTAAAAAAATGCCAGAAATATGTAGTTCTGGTATCAGCACAACCGTATTGACAGCAAGAAATTTACGGCTCTCGTGGTGATGAAAAACAATTTAAAAAACAAAAGGTTGAACGAAAGTGGGGAAAAAACAAAACCCATTACTACTTTGGGATTGTGAATCATATGATCCATAGAATAAAAATTTAACAGTTAAAACCCTTCGGCTAGTGAGAAATTTCCCCCCCCCTCAAAAATTTTCTTTTCCATCCCTCCCCCCGATAAAGGTTAACAAAGTTCCCCAAAAAATTTGTTGTACTGCAAAAAAAAGCATTTAAAAAAAATCCTCATAAGAAACATCAGTGGACGGACATTATGCCTCTTGAAAGGCGAGTATGAAAATGCGAAAAAATAATGTAAAAATAGGCCTGGTTAAAATATTTCTCTCTGGAGACTGTCTCCTGGTGACTGGTTACTGTTATCCTTAGCCCCGCAATTTGGTATTGATTTAGTTACCCGGAGGCTGGTGTCATCTCATGTGTCTTTATGATGTGTACTGTGCTCCAATTATAAAATTGTGAGGGCATTTTAACCCCTTTACGAAACATGATGTATGGGTACGAACTATTGTTGGTTAGGTCCTATATAGTGGGCTATCAGTGTGGTTTGTTACATTGATTGCAGGGGGGTTTGCGTCGAGTATGGTCGCCCCCACTTATGTGATGTTTAAAATAGCACTGGCCAGGGGTATTTTAAAAGCGCTTGGCCCACTTCATTTCCCCTTTAAATTAGGGGAAAGGTAAGGTTTTCTTTTGTTGAAAAAGTAGGTTCGGTAATACGGTAAAAATCATAGCTATCGATGAGGGCTATAATTTTACCTCATTTGCAGGCCATACTTCAGGCTTATTGCATCGCAATTACACCCCAGAGTACGGCCCACAAATAAGCCGTGTGAAGAATGGATCCAAAAGGAAAAAATGGACCCATCGGCGTCCCTTTTTGTGAACGTTTTGCATGTTTCTTTAAAGAAATGAAAATACATTGTCATTATTAATGATTTTGTCCGTTAAGGGTCTGACGATGGACCCAAACTTCGGGGCCCGGTGGAAAAAATAGAACCCGATCTTTGTACTCCTTCTGTTTGTTTACCCAGGCATCCTCAAAATGCGGCCCTCAGTTTTGGGAAACTACAAGCCCCCTCATTCCCACTGTTATGATTTTTAAAAATTCATGAGGGGTTGTTTTTTTATTTTCCCCCAACGTGGAGGGGGTTTGGGATGCTGGTTTTTCACCCTTTCGAAGGGTCTTACAGTTGCACCCCCTGGTGGTCAAGTAAAAAGTTTTTAAAAATTGAACATTCAAATTACATCTGTTTTGCCATTCAAAAAAAAAAATCAATTAATATAATCCTATTTGAATTTTCATAAAAAATTAAATTTCAAAATGAGTATTTTTTTTGGGGGGGGGGGGGGGTTTTGTGGGGAAGGGGGATCTTCCGTCCCTAATTTTGGAATAAAAAGTGATCAAAAGTGCATTTTCCGAATGGTAACAATTCAGCCTGCTAAAAATTCACCCTTAGGTTCATAGGTGGAAGAGCAAAAATGTTAATTGTCATAAAAAATGGTGCTGCGGCACAGAGAAAAATTATTTTTTTTTCTTTAGAAGTACTAAAACCGCGAACCCCCTTCATATTTGATATTGGCAGAATGGTATCAACCTGCAAAACACAGATCATACTTCATTTGTACTGATGTGTGAACACCATAAAAACGAAACAAAGTTTGTTTTTTGTTTTTTGTTTTTTCACATTTCAGATTTTTTATTTCAATTTTCCAGTATTTTCTAAGGTTACGGTCAATGATACTGTTAAAAAGTACCTCATATCCCACAAAAAAGAAGTCCTCAAATGTGTACCGTAGATGGAAAAATAAAAATATTATGGCTCTTGGAAGGTGGGAAGGAAAAAAATATGATTATGACCAGCTGTCAGGAAGGGGTTAAAGATTGTGTGGAAGGAATTAGGTGACTTTCCCTCACTCCTGTAGACCCCAAATGTCAATGCTTTAGTAGATTCAAACCGAAAACCCAACTCCAGCCTCTTCAAGTGTCATAGATTAAAACATATGAATGTTTATTATAATAGTTTAAAAAATATGCATGAAAGCATGAAACGCGACATATACAAATCTCCACTATACCATCAGTGGTGCATGCTGAAAAAGTAAGTCTGACGCGTTTCGGATATCCAATTATCCTTAGTCCTTTGTCATGCCCCTGTCGGGTGAGTTTTCATCGGACGTCGGATGACTTGACTACCACCTCGTAGTACAGTAGTTCTTTCTTTTGTGTTGTACAAGTAATTGACACACGAGTTGTCTAGTTATGAATATACTATGCTCCGTAATGCTAGATTACTTATTCCTCTGGTTTCAGCCTCTAGGACAATTCACATTGGTTTTTAGTGGTTTTCACTAAAGGAGTTCTCCACTTTGGTCAATCTCTATATCTAAGAAGGGTACTTTGATTATAACCTGTTCATAAAGTGAAGGCTGGCAGTATCTGTTTAATTTCCCTGCAGCCCCATCATCGGGGGAACTATGTCCATGCGTTATGCAGGTCAGGGCAGGTCCTCCGGAGAGATGAGGATCCTAAGGGCTTGTTCACACGGGGTTTTCACTCCGTGTTACAAGCGCTTTTTAGATCCGTCTTGGGGACCGACAGAACGGACTCAGAGACGGATCTAAACAATTAGCAGTGAGATTATCCCTGCGGGCTATGAGAAACACGCAGCGGTGATCTCTCATGTGAACGCCGCTGCGTCTTCCTCATAGCCCACAGTGATAATCTCACTGCTAATTGTTTAGATCCGTCTTGGGGTCCGTCCTGTCGGTCCCTAAGACTGATCGACAAAGCACTTGTAACACGGAGTGAAAACTCTATGTGAACAAGCCCTAAGGGTATGTTCACACGGCTTAATTGTGGGGCGTACAGTACGCCCCGCAATTACGCTGGGTGTTCGGGAGCTCGAGACGATCGGCATGTACTCCCGCGATGCGCGGGGGAGGAGGGGCGGCAGCCCGCCGGCTAAAGACTGCCATTACTTGCGGCGCGTAGGTGCCGTGAATGTATGACATGTCAATTATCTCCCCGTTCGTACAATACAATCGTATTTTAGCCGGGGGGGAAGGGGGGTAATCCATAGTTCTCTACGAGAACTGTGGATTACCGTAATGATTGGGGCGCATTTCGCTCGGATTTGAGCGCAGTACACTCGCAATACGTGGCGAAATGCGCCCCAAAATAAGCCGTGTGAACATAGCCTAACCAAAGGGCCTAAAAGGGTATATGATAAAAATAGGTTTTGTAAACTGCATAATACACTAGAAAGTGTATGGTTAAAAGGCAGCAGAGGGACTTGCCCCAAATTCTGATCCGCAGCTGAATTTTTTATTGGGCGTTCCATTGTTGGGTTATTTCGGAGAGATGTTGATCTCTGGTATGAAGCATCACTGTCTGCTATGACCTAAGCACATTTGATGTCTAGTCTCCTGGTGGGCATGGTCATATTGCATTTCATGCACAACATTGTATTTACATATGTTTACTTTTTGCTCATACTTGAAAGCTATGGATCTCTTTTTTTTTTGGGAAATGCAATTCTGATTATCACGACAGACAGTATATAAAAAGTAATTTCTGTCTTATGTAATTACACAAACATAGTATCTACCCTGTTTCCCCAAAATAAGACATAGTGCTTTTTTTATGCAATTCAGAGTTTGGCTGCTTATGCTGATGTTTGTGATGAAATCACTACAGTATATTAATACATGTTGGTGTTTTGTTCAACAATAAATGTGACTTATTGTTCATAGAAAAAAAAAAACATCCCCTAAAAATAAGTCTTCGCTCGTCTTTAGGAGCAAAAATTTATATAAGACCCTGTCTTATTTTCGGGGAAACAGGGCCAGTTGATACGCACATATCTGACACATGGCTTGCTCTTGTTGTTGCCCACCAATGATTTTCTCTCACCTGCAGTGAGATAAGTTCAGCTTTCTTGATGCCGTACTCCTAATGATCAGACCCCAGTTAGAAAGTCAGAGCATAGAATTGTGTTCACATTTGTATTGTGATTTCCATTTATAACAGAATCCTGGACACTGACACGTTTGTCATACCATGGATGACACTGAAGCTTGAAGGATCCCCATTGACTTGCCTTGGGGTCCACTGTGGTGACTGTGATGGGGAAAATAGTTCTTCATTTAGTCTTCCCACCATACCTAAGGACATCTGCAGTGGAGTCTTGGAAGTACATGTGGACACTTACCTCCTGCTTCCCCAGGATCTGCTTCTCTTCACTTTCTGTACCACATGCCATCCATAGGTAAAGAACTGTGCTTACATAGTTGGTGAATGGAGTACAAGCCTCTTCTGTTGGATTGCACGTGGTACAGGAGCACAACAGAACGGCAGTGGTGGAGAACCAGGAGGTAAATATACCTTTTTTTTAATATTTCCCCCACTCTGAGCCCTTTTAAAAGGAAACTATCATCAAATTTTCTCTTTTCAAAATTTGACAGTAATATATGACTGGCATTGGATTTTTTTTTTTATTTAAATGGTTGACTTTTTTATTATAATTTTTTTAAAGTTTCCCTGTTTTACATTACTCTCTCTCATTTACACTCTGCGAGCTCTAAAAGCACAGCCGTGAAAAGATTTGATTGATGGTCCTTTTTTCTAGTCAGCTCTAGCCTAAGTGAGAAGAAACCCCTCTTCCTTCTCTTTTTAGGTATTGCTCTTCTCCTTGCCTTAATTTGATCAATCTCTGTTTAGAGAACAAGAGTGATTATTATATCATTACCTACTATTTGTAATGAGACTACATAGAGATCAGCAGCCACTATAGTAAAGTGAGATTAGTCTGCCCTGCCATTCAGGAGTTTTTCCTCTTTAGTGATAACAGAAAAGGACAATATTTCATGTTTGTAATTGCATAGGACTGCTGAAAAATAAAAACATACTGCCAAATACTTCCAGCAATATTGGTTTTTACAAAAATACTCCTTTCTGATGGAAGTGTGCCTATAATTTAATTTTAAAAGGTGTGAGAGCCGGAGTAATTTGCAAAGATAAGGCTGGGTTCGCATGGCGTTCTTTCCTACCCCGGTTTAAAAAAAAAAAAAAAAAAAGGATCCCAACAAATATTGCAGAGTAGCTGCAGTCAGCCCATAGACTTCAATAGAAGAAATGGAATCCTATTTGTTTTATGTGTGCTCTATTCACCAGCGGTATTATTATTATTTATTTTAGAGTGCCATTGATTCCAGGGCGCTGTACATTAAAGAGGGTTACAAACATAACATAAGGCAAACAAGTTCAATGTGACAGTATGTGACAATCAACTCGCACAAGGGAAAAAAGACCCTGCCGCGGGAAAGGCTTTTCAATCTACAAGGAAGGGGGAAAGAGACAGAAGGTGAGGGCAGACATGTTTGTTGAGGGTGTAGTGACAGAAGGGGTACTATAATTTATAGGCTATCCTGAAAAGATGGGTTTTCAGGTTGCTTTTGAAGCTGGTGAAAGTGGAAGAGAGTCTGATGTGTTGGGGCAGTGAGTTCCCGAGTGTGGGGGAAGCAGGGAGAAGTCTTGGAAAAAGGCTTGTGTGAGGAGCTGATAAGGGGAGAGCAGAGAAGAAGGTCCTGTGAGGAGCGGAGATTGCGTGAGGGGGAGTATCTGGAGATTAGGGCAGAGATGTATGGAGGGGCCTCTGCACAAAAAACTGGTACATTTGCCAAATAGAGCAGACGTAGTCCGAGTAGGACTATGTTTGTTCTGTTGAAGTCTAAAGGCTGGCTGCAGCTACGTCGTAGTATGCGTTTTTTCATGGTACCCCAAAATATACCTCGAACATAGGGGGTAAGGCCATGTACACCCAGCCTAAGTGACA
This sequence comes from Phyllomedusa bahiana, assembly GCA_025379985.1. Classification (NCBI taxonomy): domain Eukaryota; kingdom Metazoa; phylum Chordata; class Amphibia; order Anura; family Hylidae; genus Phyllomedusa; species Phyllomedusa bahiana. Next base: position 162,307 of record JAODAL010000594.1, read on the forward strand.
TGGAGAATGGCAGGGTTTCACTGCTACCAAGCCTCTGTTTCTCTACCGGCAGTTTAAGGTTGCCTATAAATGGCGCAGCTGAGCTATGGTAACCACAAAATTTTTACTTGCAACTTCATAGCCCAGGAAGTAGAGCTGTGGTCACATCATGTACAGGACCCTTAGTCCAGCTTTATACCACGTATGCCAGTAGATCGACAAGATAAAAAGTGAGTCCTAGGTGGCTGATGCTGAACTGAAATGCAAGCTTTCCAGACTACCTAGGTCTCTTCAACAGGCATGGTTTTGAACCAGTCCTGAAGAGGAGACCTCTAGTCCCCAAAAGCTTGTTATACGTCATCATCTGATAAGTTAGGGCGCGTCCCCACGGCACAGGACAAATACCGGTCGGTTTATCTGAACAGTATTTGTCCTGTTTTGCAGCCGTCCCCATGGCTGTGGAGGGGGGGGGGGGTCTTTTCTCCGATGAGCGGAGAAAAGCCCTCCCCCTTCACATTGACATGTTCATATTCTGTCCGGAAACCGGACGGAAGAATGTGCATGTTCAATGTTTTTCGGGCAGCCGGCGGTTTGCAAAGAAAACGGTTTTCCATAGAAGGCCGTTGTGCTTGCTTGCGGTTGGTTTTTCAGACGGTCTGCAAAACCGCAAACCGCCTGAAAAACCAGCCGTAAACCGTGCCGTGGGGACATGTCCTTAGCCTTCAAAGGGTATCCACTGCTGAGGACTTATAAAGCTTTTGGGTAGGGCCAGTCAATGCATAAGCCGGGTGACTTCTGTTGACAAATGGAAATATTTCAATAAAATGTAACTTTTAATAAGTAAATGTAAAAATAAGGCAAAATGTAAATCAACAAGAGGGACTTACCAAACCTCCATAGAATTTACATTTTCAAAGGACTTTGCTGGTGGCACAGAGGATCCAGTGTTCATTCCACAGGTATACCTATCCATGTCCCAATCAAATGAAAAGGGGCTTGGGGGAACAAAAAGAGATGAATGGAAGGCTAACCTGTTCCTTACTGACAGAATGCCCTGAGCGGGGTAAGCGCCCTGAGAAGAGCGGTCCCACAAAGCTATAATCCCTAAAGTAGATTCCCAAATGCTCAGCAGCCCAAAGATACAGAACACCCAAAAGATGCACAACACGTGTTTCAATCAGTAGTGGCCGAAATCCTCAGTGGGTGAGAAACTACAGGATTAAATAGAACATGGGGTAGGCTAGCATGCCTACCAGGACTATTATCCCTCAATGATAGTGATGAGTTTTTACAAGCTGTATATCTGCTAAATCATGTGGCCTATAATGAATATCAATGAATATTACTATCGGCTACATAACTTTGCAGGTATACAGCTTGTAAGACTGGCAGCCAATAACCATCAATAGAGAAGCAAGCGGACCAGTCAGGTCTGTGTGGCTCACAGTGGCATTGAAGCCGCACAGCACTCATCCGGCTCATGCACCATTTGACCTTACCCTTTTTTTTTCTCTAGCAAACTACAAGTAACCGATCTGTCTTTAACCCCTTAACTCCCAGGCCTGAAAAGTAGATAATGACCAGAACGTTTTTTTTTTTCGTTTTTGCCTCCTTGCGTTTTAAAAGTTGTAACTTTTTTATTTTTTCAATGACGCAGTTGGATGAGGTCTCGTTTTATTCGAGACAAGTTGTACTTTATGGGGGAATAGTTTAAGTTCACTTATTTTTGTTTTTTTAAAATTTTATTTCACACCGTTCACATTTCACACTTAATAACTTGTTAGATTAATTCTACAGGTTATTACGGTCATGTGGATACCTAATATGTGTAGGTTTTTGTGTGTGTGTAATTTATGTACAATTATTTGTTATTACCTTTTATTTTTTTATTTTTTTTTATTTTACTTTTTTTTTTAATCCCATGACGGGAGAACTGTTTTACATTTTTTATTTATTTTTTTACACTTAGTAATGTATTAGCACATTCATATATGCTAATACATTATAATCTGTGCCACTTTGACACAGGCGGTGATTAGGACACCACACAGTGTGTCCTGGTCACTGGCTTAGTACACAGACAGCTCTGGGGCCACTTTAGGTCCCCAGGGCTGACTGTGCAGCCGTTCCCCACGCTCTGTCGGGTGACTGGGTGTTCTGATCACCCAACAGAGCAAGGGAACCCTTTGATTGCCCTGCAGTAATGCAAAGGGTTGAAGGAGTTGTTTCCCTACAGGGTTTCAAAGGATGCATGAATGAAATACTCTGTCACTTCCTGGTTCAGACTGACTAATTTGCATAAGCTCCATGCTTTTACAGCTCCATGCCTGTTCAGTTGCTAATTAGATCAGATTAGCTTCTCAAACTACTAACAGGACTTCTTATCTGATCCCTCAAACAAAAGCCCTAATTACAGTTCTGTTTACTTGAGATAAATCAAGCTTTTTAATGCCTGGCAGCATGGACACAGCCTGACCTGGGTGATGACTCACTCACTGTTATCTCCTTGAACAAACAGCAGTGGGAGATTTGTTTAAAGTTTGGTTACTGAGGCAACTGAAATAGCCAGGGAGGTCATAATTTCACTTGAATCTCCTTAGGGAAAACAGAGGAACAAGCAATATATTTGGAAAATGTCTTTATTTTGTGTTCCCTACAATTTGAAAGCTATTCTTTGTAGCGAGACAACCCCTTTAAAGCACCGGGTTGTAGAGGTTTCCTCCGCACTCCGGTGCTCGCAGGACATGCTCTGGGATCGGGGCTGTGTAGTACAGCCCCGATCTTAGTGCTGCTGCGGCGTCGCAAACACCGATGTCTGCAGCGACACCAAAAGACGTCGCTGTAGACGAACGACCCGCACAGGCCACCATCAAAAGACGGTGCGTGGTCGTTAAGGGGTTAATGGCCCTAGTAGATATTCTTGTAATCGGACATGCATTTCTCTTTGACCGGTGTCCTTCATCATCTTGTGTATGAAGTACTTGTCTATCATTAGGTGCAGCTCTCGACTTGGCCGCCTGGTTATATTCTCTTGCACTATGCAGAAGTTTGTAACTTTCCATGACCCCAGCTAGTTTATATAATCTTGTGTAACAGGACATCCTTATTCCCTTTATGTTTCCTTAATCACGTGAATCCTGGGCCTTCCATCTAGTGTGTATACATTGCAGGTCATGTATGAAAGTGTCGGTGAAGTAAAATAGTGAAAAATGAACCCATTTAGAACTCTAGTTGCAACTTATTGGGGCAGATTTATCAATACTGTCTAAAGCTTAAAAAGTCTTAACCTAGATTAGACATTCTTTAAGGGGTTTTGCCACAATCTCCTTTCATACCTCCTGCATCCAGCTCTTCAGCTCTGTGTGCGATTTGTTTGAACTGCATATCATGTGACCCAGCAGGATGACATCACCATGCCTTTCCTCTCTGTGGTCAAAGAAAGGTCTGTTTATATGTAGAACTGTAAGTAGCTACATTGTAGCTCAGAGGTAAAACTTTTGCCTCCAAGCACAAGGGTCCTCAGTTCAAATACCTGCAGAAACCTATGGATTTTTTTTTTTCTTTATCAATGCACATACCTCATTGAGGTTTCTTTTTTCTTTTATTTGCATTGTCTGACTAATTACTAAGGAGTACAGAGGACAGGAGTAGAATGATAGCATCTGGGATTTTAACACTTACTAGCTGCCGGAGAGGTGATGTCTGAGCATGTGCGACGAGGACTGAGGAGCTCTCGGCCCTGGTCGTATCCCCTGGAGACGAGCTGTAAACAATGGATCACTAAAGGGGCAGCTCAAACAAAAATGGTCCAGAATTTTTAATAATAATGAATGGTGAAAATGTTTATTATTTAATTTACAAACTTCACACGTCAGTTTTTACTTCGTGGCAAAACCCCTTGAAAATTGCAATATTTATTGTACTGTTGTAAAAGGAGGCTCATGTTTAAATTGTGTAGTCTAACTTTACCCATTTTATAAGTCACCTTTCTCTATGCCACTAATTGCCACAAAATTTCACGCTCCTTCCTGCAAAACCACACTCCTTTACCAAGGCTATACTGGATGAGATGCAGAAGTGTATAGAAACTGTGGTGCATGTACACTATTATTATTGGCACAGATTGAGCCTAAATTCTGGTGTGATTGCCCCAATGTCTTAGCCTTGAAATCATGAACCCTGGAAAGTAATTTTTGTCATAGAGTAAGACCGTGGAAGAAATTCAGATCTATTTCATTGAAGACATTGGCTGCAAAATAAAGGTTGCTCTCTGTACTGGAGTAAATTCACAGAAGAAAAAAAATAAAGGCTGAGATATGAAAAACAAAATCGCAGAAGAAAGAGATCACTATCCCCAAAGATGTAACTTTATAACTTTTTATGACATCGGTTAAAAAAAAACAAAAAACCTCAATATAAAAACCAGTATGGTAACAGATCGCCAATTAGCCAAAGGACAGTGAAGTAACATATAGATAATTGGTAAAGACTCACCAAGAACGTCTTCGATTGTCAGTATCAAATCCGATGAGGGTAACTCTTGGTAGGTGATAGTTAGGATAGTCCAATATTTCCAATCGGACTGTAAAAAAAAAAAAAAAAATCCTATAAGCACCATTTCGGAGTTAGACTCATCCCCACGGCAAAGGACAAATACTGGTCGGTTTATCCGACCGGTATTTGTCCTGTTTCAGTGCCGTCCCCACAGACGACTTTTCTCCGCTAAGCAAACCGGACAGTAAAACGAACATGTTCAATGATTTTCGAGGGGGGGGAGGGGGACAGCGGTTTGAAAATCGGCCAGGCAGAAAACCCGTTCAGTGGGGACTGGTGCACGGGTTTTCCATAGCGGCCTGATGTGTTAGTTTGTGGCCAGTTTTTCTGTTGGTCTGCAAAACCGCAAACCATCTGAAAAACCGGCCGCAAACCGTTACCGTGGGGACATGGCATAAGTCTACACAGCAAATTTCAAAATGACGTCCAAAATCCGATGGCATTTTGACATTGCAGGACTGCATCTTTTGGTGCAGATTTGTGTGAAAGCCGTGATCGATTATCGGATTTGCCGTCAGCCCTGTACATTGAATGTATGGGAATCCGGCGGAATATACAACATGTTGCATATTCCGACAGTTAAAAATCCATGCTGTGTAAAATACAGCACAGATTTCTTTGTTATCTATGCAGCACAGGGTACTGTCAGATTTTCAGCAGATTCGGTATTTTGAATCCACCGAAAATCTAATGGAAAACCTGTGTAGACCTAGGCTTAAAGAGAACCTGTCACATAGGTTATGCCCCCCTTGCTGAGGGGAGCACTAGTGTCATACCTGCTGTTCCCAGCGCTGTGTCCCTTACTCTGTAAGATGCTGTAGCTTTAGAGCATTTACCCCTCAAATCTTATTCATGAGCAGGTGTTAGCCCCGCCCACTGACAGTTATTCACATGTTTCTACCTATTCAAAGTAATAGGTTTATCAGTTGAGGTGGGCGGGGCTTGCCTCAAGTGGGCAGGGTTTGAAAAAAAACTGACACTCTGAATGACTCTTCGAATGACTCTTCTGGCTGAAAACTGCAAATTTGAGCACTAAATACATGAAAACTACAGCATCTTACAGAATAAGGGACACAGCGCTGGAAACAGCAGGTCTGACACTAGCTTGTGCTGTCCTCAGCAAGGGGGGCGAAAACTATGTGACAGGTTCTCTTGAAAGTCTTGAAGAAATGGCAGCATCCAATCCAATAGGGGTAAGTCCAGGCAGGTGATAGGCTCAAGATAGTCCAATATTTCTAATTGGAAGGCTGTAAGATACAGCAAGTAGAAAATCGTGACACCAGCTCCAGAACACATGGTCGGCAATAACTATAAAAGTCCAAAAATGCATTAGATGGCATTTAAAAAAAGCCAAACAACATTGGAGGGGGGACCCACCCCCTCAAAGGGAAGCCCCCGTAGGAAAAAAAAAACAGCCTATTTGTTTCAGGTCTTTGCCCCTTTTAAAGGAGTTGTCCCCACTAAACGGTTTTTCATTTTAAATTTCAGTCCTGTTTTCCCTTGGTTTCCCACTTGAATTCAGGGGTGTGTTTACGGGTTTCAACTGGGGCGCAGTAGAAGCCAGGTCTGTAGTTATAAAACCACCCACGGGCACCCCTTTATCTTGAAGATCCCAACAGATAGATATACAAACCTTTGAGAGCTGATGAAAGCCCAAAACAAGAGGGGATATTCAGAATAGGAAAGGACACTTTTTAATGGACAAAATTTTTGCAAAGTGACTTGTTTTTGCAAAGATTTTTAAACCCTTAAAACAAAAAATCCTTTTTGTGGGGAAAACCCCTTTTTAATAAAGGATGGATGTGGGTCTCTCCTTGTTTTGGTGGGGTGTTTTGTGTGTGTGGTGGTATTTTAATATATTTCTTTTTAGTCTAAAACCTTCACAGTAAAGGGAAAAAAAACCCTTTTTTAAAGTCACATGTAAGAAAAAGGGAAAAAAAAAAAAAAACAATTTCCTTTGAAAAATTAAAATTAAAAAAACCCTTTGATTTGTTAAAAGACCCGAGCTTTTTCCCCCAAAATTTGTCCCAAAACAAATAGTTTTTAAGGGAAATTTACAGGGAAATAAAGACCTAAATTTATTTGTGAGAAACTAAAAGGGCCAAAAAATTCTTAAAAAATGAAGATCAAAATAATGTGGGGTTTTTATGGTTTTTTGGGGGAAAAGGATTTTTTCGGGGATGAGGTTTTTGGAAGAATTGATAGGGGGAGAATGAGGGGCAAAGGGTAGGGGTTATACTACACTAAAAAAAGAAAAGTTCCCCTCGATTCCCCCCACCACAGGAAACCCCCTAAAATTGGATTTTTTCCCCAAATTTTGGTACACAAGGGCTGGAAATTTTAAGCAAAAAAAAAAAAATTGGAAAAATAGAGCTAATAAAAAATTTAACTTCTCTGGACAGAAATGGGGGGGCCCCTTCAAACCTTGAGTAGATTTTCAATTTGATAATTAAGCCCCGAAAAGGGGGGGCAATTAGTTATCTTGGATCATGAAAAAAATAAAAAAATGTTTTTTTTAAAAAATATTTAAATGACCGCTCTAATTATGCAATACTTCCGGTTTGCCCCAAACGGAGATTTTCTTAAAGGGAAACTAGAAAAAAAATCGGTTTTGAAGGGATGGAGATGGGATCACAATCAAAGAAGAATCAAAATTCTTTTTACCAAAAACCCTAGAATAGCGACATTCTATGCCTTCCCCCAAAACCCCATAAGGGACAAATTCCTCTAAAGGGATCCCCAATGGGTGTCCGGAATTGAGTCTCTCACACAAAACATCGGGATTTACCTAGATGAAACTTGAGGGAATTTTTTGGGTCACTTTGCCCTCCTACTTGGGGGATCCCAGGTTTTGGGGCTTAAAAAAAGGGAAGGGAAAACTCGGGGATGGGGAAATATAAAATTGGCCCCCGGTGGATGTGGGGGGGGAGGCTCTCTACAGTGGGATTCCCCATTTTATGGACTGAAGGGGGTTAAAATTTTTTTGCATACTAGAAGCAACAGGCATCCCAAAATCATAAACCGGGTACCCCAAATTTTTGGGTTTTTTGTACTCCCCCATAATTTCTTTCTGTATGGCCCCGGGTCTACCACACCCTCGGGGGGCCCCTGCTAGGGGGACCCATGTGCCCCCTTTGTTGCAAATTTTTTCCCTGGGCTGGTGGGAGAAAAACCCTGGTGTTCAGTGGGGTTTTGGGTAAACCCTATACCTCATGTATTTTATTGGGGGGTGAATACATCGATAAAGTTTTCATATTGTGGAGGGCACGGGGGCCCTCATTTTCCCATGATACTCTTAAAAATCAATGAAATTGGTCTTAGTTTTACCTCAGAAATCCATGAGAGGGGGAAAATATCTTTTTTGGATTTTAAAATCTGGAAGGATAAAAGCAGGTAACCTACAAAAAACCACCTTTAGGAAACCACATAAATTTTAAAAAATCAAAGAGTTGGGAGACCCCACCACCCAAACCATTTTTAAAACAAGGTATCCTAAGGGACAATTAGCTAGGATGAGGCGTAATTCCCTAAAAACATTAAGAATTCTATGCACAGCCCAAAGCCCAAAAAGGGGAACGCTTTCGGGAATGGGGGGTTACCCCTTTCCCTTTTTTAAAAAAATCGGCCTTTAAAAATGTTTTGGGGAAAAGGATAGAACACCCCTTTCTAAACCCCTAGCCAAAAAGAGCCCAAGGGAAAAAAGGGATGGAGAGTAATTGGGACGTATGTTTGATTGTAGTGATAAAGTATAAAGACTTAAAGGAAAATACGGGGATATTTTTCGAGCTGAAAAGGGATTTTGGAAAGGAGTTTTTTTCCATTTAGACCCTCTGTGCCCCATTGGGAGAAGGGGAGGTCCCTGCAAGATAAATTAATACAAAAGTCACTACACCCTCCCCCCAAAACCCCCAGTCTTGGTTAGAACTTTAAGACCTATTGGTATGTACAATTGTGGGAATTTTTGAACATTTCCCCTAGTACAAAAAAAAACCCCAAAGGGAAATTTTTTTTTTTCAGGGCACAGGACCAAAAACTTTAGGATCCGAGAATTCCCTTTAATTTTTACTTTTAAAGGGGTAAAAAATCTCTGCAAACCCGTCAAAAGTAAAAAAACGTAAGGGAGGAAAAACAACAAAATACATTAAAACCCAAAAGGGGAACATTTTAAGGGGGCGTGGACATCGTAAAAGGGCACCCCAAATTGGGGCCCCTCATTTGGGGAGTACCCCCAAGGGTGAATTTTTTTACTTTTTTTTTTCTTTGTTTTGTATTGAAAAAATCCAGAATTCCCCTAGAAAAGGTGACAAAAATAAAAACCTCCTTGGAAAGGAGGGCGGAAATTTTTGGGGATAGGCTCAAAAACAAAGCAACCGAGCGGGCCTGAATGGGAAACTGTATTTTGGCTGCTTCTTGTAACATTTATTCATTAAATTTAAAAATCCAAATGAGTTCACTACAAATATTTTTTTACAATTTTGTAAAATGGGTATAGCGTTTTTAACTTTTTGTTTTTTGACAAATTTTTTTTAAAAAATTTTTTTATCTTAAAAATTTTTAAAGGGATGGAAAAGGTTTACTTTGGGGAAAGTGCCCTGTTGGCTTATAGGGACAGGATTGTTTCCCCCAACAAAACTATTCTTTATCTTTTAATCTTAATTTTTGAACCCAGGTGGCGAAGCTTTTTGCTTCCCCTTTTATCAAATTAAAACATTTTGTATAGATTGGATGGTTTTTTATAAGCAAAGTTTTAAAGCTATATGTTTTGCGTTATTATTTTGTTTTTGGGGCTGGGGTTTTTGCCAGTCGAGTAGCGTTTTGCCCCTGAACGGGGTTGCGCATGTACATCCGTCCCCACCTCTGCAGCGAAAGTTAAAAGGGTTTAGTGACGGTAAGGGAAGCCCCATTTAAACCCCCCCAAAAAAGGGGGGACCCCCCTCTTCCATGTGAACTATTGGGGGAAAAGAGATCCCTACTCTCTCGCGGGCCTGATTGGTCTCCGTTGGGGGGGGGGGGGGGGGTGGGGGGGGGGAAGTGATGTTTTGGTTTTTTAAATCACTTTTGGTGGTTCACTTTTAAAAATCTCCCGGGGGGCAAAGGATGCATGGCAGTATCGTCCACCTGAAGCATTCCACACCTCATCAATCTGTAAAACTTTTTTGGATTATCTTTTACGGGGGAAATTCCCCCATTAAGGATATCATTGCTAAGTAAAATTTTTTTCTTTTAAATCAAAGAATGGGTGTGATTTTAATTTTTTTTTGGTTTAAAAAAATTTTTGAATTGTTACCCCTGATGAAACCCTATATAAATTTTTTTTTTGGGAAAAGCGCGGGGTTTTGAACAAATCCCCAAGGGGGTTTTTTTAAATTTAAAGATACAACGGAAGTTTTTTTTTTTCTGGGTCCCTTTAAAAAATAAAACAGGTTTTTGAATCAATTTATACAACCGAACGTTGTTTTTTTTTTTTGTTTTTTTTTTTTTCCCTTTTTCTTCTGTACAAGTGAAATTAAAAAAAATGATTTTATGTGGGAAAAATTTTTTCTCCTGGGGTTGTTTATGAAATATGGGAGTCCTGCTTGGGATCCTTTTTGGAAAATGTTTTAAGGGGGCGACCGGGTGCGCTCTCAAAAGGTGGGGCCCCCTTTCCCGAAGGGGGACTACTCCGCCCAGGGGGCCCAATTTTTACCCCTTGGGTCAGTAAACCACTATTTTTGGATATTTTTGATGTAGAGGGAAACCCCCCATTTCCTTTCCCCTCTAGGAGAAAAAAATTTTTGGGGTTTGTTGCGTGGGGGCCTCCAAATTTTTTGGGGGGCATTCTTTTAAGGGGGAAAATCCCGTTTAAAAGTTATTTTTTTAAATTGGGTTTTTTTTTTTCCCCTGGGGGAATTTTTTCTACAAATTTAACCCCCAAAAAGGCAAAATTAGATTTTTTGTCGGTGAGTTTAGTCTCAAAAACTTTTAAACACTAAAAATGGCTTAAAAAATAATTAACAATTTGTTTAAAAATAAATTTTCAGTCAATTTTCAGTGATCGTAAGGCGGGAGGCATTCATAAACCCAAAATAAAAGGGAGTCCCCCGACTTTCCCCCAAAAACCCACTTTCAAACTGTCCCCCCGTTTTTTCAAACAGAGACTTATAGGGCAAAAGCTGCAATTTTCGTTCTATTTTTTCACAAACAGATAGTAGGGGTTTTAATTTACAATAACCAATGCCACGCAGCCATGAGGTGAAAAAAAAGGGATAAAATTCTTAACAGGGGGACAACGCAAAAAAAAATTTAAAAAACCCTTCTCTTTCACTATCTGAAACTAAAAAAAAAAAAAACCTTTGTGCTGGGGTTAGATTTAAAAATGTACCGTTTTCCCTTCAAACAAATTCAACAAAGGAACCAAAACCCGCAGTCCCTTTTCCATTCATAGGCCCCGGGACTGGCCTTTACTTGCTGGGGAATTTACAAAAACCCGGTTAACAAAAAAAAGCAACAAAACCGAAAATTTTTTGGTGACCCCATTCACCAAACTGTGAACTGTTACTGGCTTGATGCTTTCTAGGGCTAAGCAGATTCTTACTTTTGTGTAGACAAGTCTAACTAGTCGTGTTTTTGTAGACAGTCATGTTATGAGGCACAAGGCAGCATATGACTGGACCGATTCATATCATTGCATTTTTTTTCCATTTCATTCCAGAAAAGGAGGCGGCGTATCGACAGAAGCATGATAGGAGAACCCACGAACTTTGTTCATACTGCACATGTAGGATCAGGAGATGTATTTAGTGGAATGAATTCAGTAAGTATGAAACTTTTCTTAAAAAAGAAAAAAAATTATCTCCACAATAAAAGAAAAGCTTTGTGCACAACCGTATCTTACTTAATTGGATGATGTACTTATTACAATTCCTTTCTATGATGATTGTATATATGTATTATAGCCATTATCTTCCAAGAAGCAGCAATACTATGAAACTCTGTCTCCATTCACCGATTAGATCTCCAGTTTAGGCTATATCTACCCTGCAGTGGACAAAAAACGACCAGAAAACCAAATTCTAGAAACGTTCTAGAAACTGAGTCGCCTGTCAAAAGCAACTGCAAAAACAGCGGGTTTTTTTGGTGCGTTTTTATGCACGTTTTTTGCATGTCTTCAAGGCTGTTTTTTAATGTCTGCATAAATTCAGCCATTGGCTGTAACTCCACCCTACAAAAGGGAATGTAAAGCACATTATTGCATCTGTATGTGATCTTGTAGTCGTTTTATGGATTTTGGTGCTAATAAAGTTCTTGCTTTTGTCACCAAAAATATGTTGGTTTTTTTTTACGGATTTTGGCACTAAAATGCGTTTTTTTACAGATTATGCCACTATTAAAGTTCTCGCTTTTGTCGCCAAAAATACGTTGTTTTACGAATTTTGTCGCTAAAATACCTTTTTTTTTTTTTTTTTTTTTTTTACTGATTTTGCTGCTGAAATACTTTTTTTTTTTTTTTTTTTAAACGGGATTTGCCGCTAAAATAAGGGGGTTTTTTTTACGGATTCTGGCGCTAAAATACGTATCTTTATGGATTTTGGTACTAATAATGTTACAATTTTAAATAGAAAAACTGCAGCTCACCTTGCCGCGGACGTGTGCGTAGCTTCCTTGCCAAGGATCCAAATGTAGTAGTTCACTCCTGTGGACTCACTGCCGGCCTAGCAGTAACACTGTGAGTAAATGCTGCACGTTTTATGTGCCCCAAGCAAAAGGGTTAATTTAGAGCTCATTACCATTCAAAAAACACCTGAGGGTCACGTGCTTGAAAAATCTAAGGGGATTGGTTGCAATGTGGTTTTATAAGATAGGTGAGAAACAGGAGGCTATAACAGTGAACAAGGGCAGACTGCCCGAAACGCGTTTGTTGTTTCTATTCACCGATGTGCACTGAGTGTTGTTGCCAGAGTGCTGTTTTATATTTGTCTGCAATAAACGTAGTTGTTTTACCAAAACCGGACTTGGGAGTATTTGGCGGCGCTGGTCCTACATGGGATCAACGCCTGGATATCCGTTTTGTGTTCAGTGTTACTAATAATGTTATCTCACTTTTGCCGCTAAAATCCGTTTTTTATAGATTTTGGCGCTAATTTATCTTGCTTTTGCAGCTAAAAATCCATTTTTTACGGATTTTAGCGTCAAAATCTGTATTTAAAAAAAAAAAAAAAAAAAAAACAGATTTTAAGGTTAACATCGAAAAAAAGTACTTTAGTGACAAAAGTGAGAAAACTTTATTAGCGGCCAAATCTGTGAAAAGGATTTTAGCGACAAAATCCGTAAAAAGAAAATGTATTCTTGCGCCAAAATTCGTTTAAAAAAAAAGTATTTTTAGCGTCAGAAGCAAGATAACTTTATTAGCGGCAAAATCTGTTAAGAAAAGGATTTTAGCGGCAAAATCCGTTAAAAAGCCAACTTTTAGCTTCAGAAGCGAGATTTTGCCGCTAATAAAATAAAAATAAGTTTTTTACGGATTTTTGTGCTAGAATCCGTGTTTTTACAGATTTTGGTGCTAAAATCCTTTTCTTAACAGATTTTGGCGCTAATAAAATTAAGAAAAGGATTTTAGTGCCAAAACTCGGAAAAAACGGATTCTAGCGCCAAAATCCCCCAAAAATGGATTTTAGCAACAAAATCCGTTAAAAAAAAAAAAAAAAAACTTATTTTTGGTGTCAGAAGCGAGATAACTTTATTAGCACCAAAATCCGTTAAGAAAAGGATTTTAGAGCCAGAATCCATAAAAAAAAAAAGTATTATTGCGCCAAAATCTGTAAAAAAAACAAATATATATATATATATATATATATATATATATATATATATATATTTTGGGTCGGAAGCGAGGTAACTTAATTATCTACAAAATCTGTTAAGAAAAGTATTTTAGCGACAAAATCCATAAAATAACAAATTCTAGTGCCAAAATCTGTAAAATACGATTTTTAGAGAATAAAAAAGCATGAATTGCGCAAAATTCGCTAGCGACCAAAGCGCGATCATTTTATTACGAACGGTATAAAAAAGGACACATCAGACACTTCTATGCAAATTTGATAAGGTATAACCTTTATTAACACCCACTATAGGTGGGACTTGGGTCTCCTAGGTGGGTTTTCATTGAAAAATCGCGGCAAAAAAATGCACAAAAAAACGTCCAGCACTTTCCATAGACTCCTGTAGTAAATTTTCTGCCCTGCTCTGGCGTTTTTTAGAACATGTTGCAAAAGACGACCAGTAAAAAAAAACAGCTGAAAAAAGCTTGGTGTAGACAGCAGGAGGTTTTTACATTAGAAGTCTATGGGAGATGATTTCAGTCGTTTTTTCAGCGTTTTTAGAACACGAAAAATGCTGCAAAAATTGATGTTTTTCTGTGCAGTGTAGACATAGCCTTGGGAGATGGACTGAGGGCGTGCTCAAATGTTTTTGTTTTTTTTTTTCAGTTGGAAAAATCCACCTAGAATTTGCTTTGGTATGCTGCAGATGTGGTGCAGATTAGGCCCTTGAGTTTGGCTGACCCACGTCCTGGCTACCTGATGCATTTATAGAGTGGAAGCTGCCCTATTAAGTGATATGTGCCTTATTTTTAATCTACAGATAGAAAATTCGGTGCCATATAAACGGAGTTGAGTATTCCGATGAGCAGAAATGGGTGTGAGGGAATGGCTGTTTGCAGCTGGAAATTATGTAATTGTGCCACACAATACACACTTATTCTATTTGGAAATTCACATAAAACACAGTTTTTAACCGCATAAAATGATTAACGGAGCACTCCCTGGGCCCCAGTAATATTAAAAAAAAAAAAAACAACTTGTACTCCCCTTCCTCCGGTCCCCAGTTCCAGCGCCGCCTCTCCCCGGTTTTGTGTGACATGCCGTCACTTCCAAATGATGACATCACTGCTGCAGCCAACATTGACCTCCGTTCAGAAGTAACGTATGGTCATGAGAAGACCGGGAAAATAAGGTGCCAGGATCAGGGACCGGTGGAAGGAGGGTACAAGTTTATTTAATGGGGCCCCGGGAACTGAACCTTTTCATATCTTAAGAGGGAAAAACCTTTTTAAGGGATTTCTTTACCTCTTGAATATGTGGCATAAATGTCTGATTAGTACAGTTCCCACATCTGGTACCCTTCTCTATCTGGCTATCACTCTCCATGTTATGTTTAGGCATATGGACAACTTACTGGGGGAAGGGTGATTCTATCATGGGACCTCCATCCTCTAATATGAGCTACATCAGTGAAATGCTCTTACACAGCGTGAACATACTGTCATTACTTGTCTATTAAGGAAGTTGATTTATTTCTTATCATGGTTTTATTTTAATGTTTTCATCTCGTGAAGACTGGCATTCCACAGCAACAATTAGCTGGAAAAAACCAAGCGCAGTGTAAACTACCAGCCCAAACGTCATAGAGCTTTACCTTAGCTATGGCTAGGAGCCAGCAATTACACGTTGAAAGGCCAGGGTACACAATACCCAACTGAGGAACAATTGATCAATTAAGGAACCAAAGAATAACCGGGAATGTTCAAGCCTTGTCTTGAATTTCACTTGAGTTTTTGCCCATATATCCAGTTGAGGTCTAATAGGTTTTCCATATAATGTTTTTATTACAGCCTCTGTGCAAAACCAAATCTTTGATGGTTTCTTACATGTCAAAAAGGTGGTAAAAGTTGCAAATGGAAAATACCTAAAAACTCTGCCTTTAACACTGTCATTGGGGCTTTTGTAAAAAAAAAAAAAAAAAAAAAAACATTCATTATTTTGTAAAATGATTGATCTGTGGTTATTGTGCAAAACTGTGAAGGAGCCTATGTGAACATGGACAGTCTTACTTTCACTTAGTGAGCTGTATGATATCACCAAGAAGTTGTAAAGTTTCTCAAGTAGAATTAATACATTTTCAGAGCTTTGTTGCACATCTTGGAGGTAACAGCATGTGCTACATACATTTATTCCAAACTACTAATTACCAATAAGTATGGGCCAATAACAAATTAAAACAATCCAAATAATAAAATAATGCAAAAATAATTTATTAGATCATAAGAATTAAAAAGCATATAGGAGAGTGACAATACTGAATACATATATATATATATACTATATATATATATATATATATAATATTATATATATATTATATATATATATTATATATATATAATTTCACACAGTGGGTACAGAAAGTAATTAGACCCCTTTACATATTTCACTCTTGCAGCCATTTGGTAAGAGGCCACAAGTAGATATTTTTGCTAATTTGTTAAGCAAGAAAAACTGAAAATATCACATGGTCTTAAGTATTCACATCCTTTGATAAGTATTGAGTAGAAACATCCTTTTGAGCTAGAACAGCCATGAGTCTTCTTGGGAATGATTCAGCAGGTTTTTCACACCTGGATTTGGGGATCCTCTGCCATTCTTCCTTGCAGATCCTCTCTAGTTCCCTCAGGTTGGATGGTGAGTGTTGGTGGACAGCCATTTTCAAGTCTCTCCAGAGATGCTCAATCGGGTTTAGGTCAGGGCTCTGGCTGGGCCAGTCAAGAATGGGCACAGAGTTGTTCTGAAGCCACTGCTTTGTTATTTTAGCTGTCTGCTTAGGGTCATTGTCTTGTTGGAAGAAGAACCTTCGGCCCAGTCTGGGGTCGAGCACTGGAAGAGGTTTTCATCCAGGATATCTCTGTACTTGGCCGCATTCATCTTTCCTTCTATTGCAACCAGTCGTCCTGTCCCTGCAGCTTAAAAACACTCCCATAGCATGATGCTGCCACCACCATGTTTCACTGTTGGGATTGTATTAGGCAGGTGATGAGCAGTGCCTGGTTTTCTCCACACATGCCAATTACAATTAACACCAAAAAGTTCAATCTTCGTCTCATCAGACCAGAGAATCTTATTTCTCATAGTCTGGGAGTCCTTCATGTGTTTTTTGCAAACTGTATACAGGCTTTCATATGTCTTGCACTGAGGATAGGCTTCCGTCGGCACACTCTGCTATAAAGCCCCGACTGGTGGAGAGCTGTAGTGATAGCTGACTTTGTGGAACTTTCTCCCATCTCCCTACTGCATCTCTGGAGTTCAGCCACAGTGATCTTGGGGTTCATCTTTACCTCTCTCACCAAGGCTCTTCTTCCACGATTGCTTAGTTTGGCTGGAAGTCCAGGTCGAGGAAGAGTAGTGGTCATTCCAAACTTCTTCCATTTAAGGATTATGGAGGCCACTTGTTCTTTAGGAACCTTGAGTGCTGCAGAAATTCTTTTGTTACCTTGGCCAGATCTGTGCCTTTCCACAGTTCTGTCTCTGATCGCCTTGGGCAGTTCCTTAGACCTCATGATTATCATGTGCTCTGACATGCACTGTGACAGGTGTGTGCCTTTCCTAATCAAGTCCATTCAGTTCAATTAAACACAGCTGGACTCCAATGAAGGAGTAGAACCATCTCAAGGAGCATCAGAAGGAAATGGACAGCATGTGAGTTAAATATGAGTGTCACAGCTAAGTGTCTGAATACTTAGGACCATGTGATATTTCAGTTTTTCTTTAATAAATTTGCAAAAATGTCTACATTTTTTTTCTTTCTTTCTAGATGAGATTCAGAGTGTACATTAATGAACAAAAAAAATGAACTTTTTTGATCTCACCAAATGCTTGCAATGAAACAAAGAGATTTACATACACTATATAAAAAGTCAGTAAATCTGAAATATGAACTGACAGGAGATCAGAATAAACCTTACTTGTGTTAGGTCAATTAGAATTACCAAAATTATTTATATTTGCCAAATGCCAGAGAGAATTTTTAAAGCATTTTTATTACTTTCTGTAAAGTCAAAAGTTTATATACATAGTATTTGGTTGCATTGCCCTAAAACGTTTAGGATATCCATCCACAAGCTTCTAACAATAGTTGGTAGGAATTTTGGCCCATTCCTCGTAACAGAACTGGTGTAACTGAGCCATGTTTGTAGGTTGCCTTGCTCGCACCTGCCTTTTCAGTTTTGACCATAAATTTTCAATAGGATTGATATCTGGGCTTTGTGATGGCCACTCCAAAACATTCACTTGGTTATTCTTAAGCCACTTTGTAAACAGTTTGGCAGTATGCTTCGGGTCATTGTCCATTTGGAAGACCCATTTCCACCCAAGCTTTAACTTCCTGGCTGATTTGTCTTCAGATGTTGCTTCAGTATTGCCACGTAATCTTCTTTCCACATGATGCCATCTATTTTGTGAAGTACATCAGTCCCTCCTGCAGCAAAACAACTCCACAGCATGATACTGCCACCCCCATGTTTCATAGTTGGGATGGTGTTTCTAGGCTTCCAAGTTTCTCCTTTTTTTCTACAAATGTAACGTTGGCCATTATAGCTAAACGGTACAATTTAAGTTTTGTCAGACCACCGGACATGTCTCCAAAAATGTAGGTCTTTTCTCTTGTTTGCATTTGCAAACATTAACCTGGCTTTTATATGTTTCTTTTGGAGTAATGGCTTCTTCCTGGCAGAGTGGCCTTTCAGCCCAGGTTTATACAGTACTCGGTTCACTGTGAATAATGACACAATCTTACCAGCTTCCGCCAGCATCTTTACAGGGTTTTTTGCTTTTGTTCTTGGGTTGATATGCACATGTCGGACCAAACCATGTTCATCTTTGAGACACAGAACCCATCTCTTTCCTGAGCGATATGAAGGCTAGACATCCCCATCTTGTTTGTACTTGCGTATCATTGTTTGTACAGGTGAACGAGGCACATTTTGGTATCTAGAAATTGCACCCAAGGATGATCCAGACTTGTGCAAGTCCACAATTCTCTTCCTGATATCTTGGCTGATTTCTTTAGACTTTCCCAAGATGTTACACACAAAAGCAGTGCGTTTCTGTTGTGCTTTAAAATACATCCACAGGTGTGTGTCTAACTCAGATGTTGGCAATAAACGTGTCAGAAGCTTCCAAAGACATGACATCATCATATGGGCTGTCTTAAATTGGCTTAGAAATCCTAGTGTGTGTAAACTTTTGACTTTGCAGAAAGTGATAAAAATGCCTTCGAAAATTCTCTCATTATTGTGGCATTTGGCAAATATAAATAATTTTGGTAATCCCAATTGAACTAAAACGGGTAAGGTTTATTCTGATTTCATGTCAGATAGAGAGAAAAACATGCATATGTGTCTTGTTATATAGCGTATGTAAACTTTTGGTTTCAACTTTAAATATATATGAGTGAGCCAAATGCAAATGAAGTATGTAAACACAGTAATGAGACAATGTAAACATACACGCTAAGGCTATGTTCACAAGGCTTAAATTGGGACATATTTCGTGGCGTACTGCGCTCAATACGTGTAGAAATACGTCCCAATAATTACGGTAATCCACAGTTCTCAGAGAACTATGGATTATGCCTCCTCTCCCCACTCGTACAATACGCCAAGGGGGGAGATAAGTGACATGTCAATTATTCACGGCGTTTACGCGCCGTGAGTAATGCATGTCTAGGGGGCCGCAATTATGCCGTGTGAACTTAGCCTAACAGGCACGAAAAAAAATAACATAAAAATGAAAGGATAGTGACCAAATATATGAGCAGAAAAGCCCTAACTCGCATTTCGGCGCTAGCTTCATCAAGGGTTGACCCTGTGGTTGGGAGTTTATACATGCACGGTTGGGGAAAATAAGTATTTGATACACTGGTGATTTTGCAAGTTTTTTCACCTAGAACGAATGAAGAGGTCTGTAATTTGTATCACTTCAACTGTGAGAGACAGAATCTAAAGAAATCCACAAAATTACATTGTTGACTTTTAAATAATTAATTACATTTCGTTGCATGAAATAAGTATTTGATCACCTACCAACCAGCAAGAACTCTCATTCTCACAGACCTGCTTGTTGTTGTTTAAGAAACCCTCCTACTCTGCACTCATTACCTGTTTTATTTGCACCAGGTTAAACTAATTACCTGTATAAAAGACACCTGTCCACACACTCCGTCACACTCCAACCTCTCCACCATGGCCAAGACCAAATGGCTGTCTAAGTACAAGGACCAAATTGTAGACCTGCACAAGGCTGGGATCGGCTACAGGAAAATAGGCAAGCAGCTTGGTGAGAAGACAATTACTGTTGGCGCAATTATTAGAAAATGGAAGAAACACAAGATGACTGTTAATCCTTCTCAGTCTGGGGCACCAGACACGATCTTGCTTAGTGGGGAAAGAAAGATTCTGAAAAAGGCCAGGAATCGGTCCAGAACTACATAGGAGGACCTGGTTCAATGACCCGAATAGAGCTGGGACCACAGTCTCACAGATTACCATTAGTAACACACTACGCCATCATGGATTAATATCATGTAGGGCAGACGAGTTCCAGCACATGTCCAGGCCCATTTTCAATTCGCCATTGAACATCTGGATGATACAGAGGAGGCCTGGGAGTAGGTCACGTGGTCAGATGAGACCAAAATATAGAGCTTTTTATTATTGACTCCACTCGTCATGTTTGGAGGAAGAAAAAGGATGAGTACAACCCCAAGAACACCATTCCAACCATGAAGCATGGGGCAGGAAACATCATACTTTGGAGGTGCTTTTCTGCAAAAGGGACAGGACAGATGCACAGTATTGAAGGGAGGGTGTATGGGGCCATGTACTGTGAGATTTTGGCCAACAAACTCCTTCCCTCAGTAAGAGCATTGAAGATGGATTGTGGTTGGATCTTGCAGGATGACACTGACCAGAAACGCACAGTCAGGGCAACTAAGGAGTGGCTTCGTAAGAAGCATTTTAAGGTCCTGGTGTGGCCAAGCCAGTCTCCAGACCTGGACCCAATAAAAATCTTTGGAGGTAGCTGAAACTCAGTATAGCAAAGCGACAGCCCCAAGACCAGAAAGATCTGGAGAAGATCTGTATGGAGGAGTGGGCGAAATCCCTGCTGCAATGTGTGTAAACTTGGTCAAGAACTACAGGAAACGTCTGACCTCTGTAATTGCAAACAAAGGTTTCTGTACCAAATACAAAGTTCTGTTTTTTTTATTGTATTTAATACTTATTTCATGCAATAAAATGCAAATTAATTATTTAAAAATCATACAAAGATTTTCTGGATTTTTTTTTAGATTGTCTCTCACAGTTGAAGTGTACCTACAACAAAAATGACACACCAGTGTATCAAATACTTATTTTCCCCACTGTATTTACGCCCCTGACGACGATGTATAAGAATACTTCCCATACTGGGATGTTATTTTTTGGAAACTACTAATTGTGTCTAGAATGCATTTAGGATTATCTTCCTGCTACTGTCCTTAGCTTAAAGCTTGTGTACATAAGCCAATATTAAAGTCGTCGTCTACCCAGGAAATGTCCTAAAATAACAAAATAAAAGGTACTCGCCTTTCCAAATGCCCGGCATTCTAGTGAAAAAGCTCCAGTGGGTGCTGCATTCTTTATTTACTACGAGACGGCGCAAATTTGGCCTGTGTTTTTCTTAATACTTTTAGAAAGTCATATTGTACACCTAAAACAGGCACAAACCTACAAAAACAGATGACTTTTCAACACTGCTTCCAAAGTGCTCCAAATTGTATCACCTTACTAGGTAGGTAATATTTGGGGACAACAAACCTGCAGAGTAGGAGTAGAGTCATTTGCCTAAAATGACCTTTTTACAGTATCAATACATCTTAAAACCACATTAGCATGAGTCACGCAATGATGGGCAGCGTTTGTGGAAAAACCAACACCAAGTAAGGAAACTACCATTGTGTGATCAAAATATGAAGGTTGAGGAGCAATACTATATAGTAAACTAAAGTCATTATATACCTTCAGATATATGCCTTCATGACAAATGATCCAAAATAAACGTGTGTAAAAAATGTGAATGTGCAAAAATAAATCATAAAGTGCATATGCATCCAACCATAGGATGGAAATCCATTACCCAGATGAAGGCACAATGCCTAAACGCACATCTGGAAAGCGGCATCCTGGTTAAGCCATCTCTATGGTAATGTTGTTCTCACATTTACTTCTGTGTTCATATGTTATAGTTACGATTTGACTTCGAGATAAGGGGTGTTCTAGTCATTGGTTTTGCAGTATTGCACTTCCAGCAATGTTTGGATGCATTTGCAGATTGTAAGCCCTCAGGGGCAGGGCCCTATCTCCCTCTGTTAGTCACTTATTGTCACTTTGTAATTGTTTGACCAATGTTATTTATTTACCCGCCTCAAACGTACAGCACCCTGGAATCAAGAGCACTTTAAAATAAATAATAATAATTTTCACTAATAATAATAATTTTCACTTTTTATTTAGGATACTTTTTTGTACTTTTTATATATATCAGTTTGTGGATTTGCGTAATGAAGGAATATAACCATGTACTTACTTTTCTATTCTTTCTTTGCATCATTACTTTAGTTTGTTATATAGTATTGCTCCTTTATATTTTTGATGTATTTTTTGTACATTCACTTTTTTACACATATTTATTTTGGATCATGTGTCACGAAGGTATACCTGTATAACCATGTACTTTTGTATCTGTGCTTTGCGTCATAACTTTAGTTTACTATATTGCTCTTCATCCTTCATATTTTGATGATACATTGGTGATTTCCATAATTGGTGTGGGGTTGTCCAGGAGTGGTGGCCATTATTGTGTGATTCATTCTAATGTGATTCAATTAAAGGTCTTGAAGTAAGTTGTTTTTGTAGGTTTGTTGTATACTTTCTGACTCTGCAGAATACATGATACCTTTAGCTTTTATCGATGCAATTTTTTTTTTTAATATAGTTACTGTTTTTACTTTGATTTATTTGCATTTTCCATTCCTCGCTTGTGGATGATGTTTTAGGGGCCCAGAACCTTTAACCAACGTCTCTGAGGATTGGTAGCATGTTCTTTTGTTAGCTTTTTGTATCTAAGATTTAACCATTCCTTGTAGATAGAATTGGGGCTCTGTGCAGTTTATTCAGATGTAATAACTCTTTGTTAAACTTTTCTTTCTGATTTTGCAATTTAATATGTGAGTTCTATCAAAAACAAAATGCAGTCAAAGGGCGGCTACGGTGGCAACATGTCTGCGAATGTCCAGATGCAGCTTGTAGATACAAAAGCGGGATAACCTTAGTGTGACTTGGTCAGTATGTGAAACAATGGTATTATTAAATCAACATAAATTTCAGTATTGAAAATCAAAAACTACGTCACTACTGCTCAAACATGTTACTTACTAGCAACACTGGTCACCAAAGTCCCTCTCCACTTCTTATCATTGCAAGGCAAAGATATATTGTCTGCCACCACACTTAAATTTGTTTTTTCACCATGCAGTTTCACAGAGCCACAGCCAAATTTATGAATCACACTGTCTGTTCAAGATGTAGGTGGGTCTATAGCATTGATTGACACATGACATGTTATACTGACAATGAGTGCGAGAGATTAATAAAGTGTGTTACACCAGGATGCAGAGCTCTAAAGAGTGTTTACTTGGGTAAATGAGAAGCTTTTAAAGTCCGTTACTAGAAATAAGACTCTGTGGGAGATGACTCACTATGGACAGACTTAGTAACAGCAGCTTAGAACAATCAGAGATAGGAGCGGCAGGAAAAGATGGGAGAGATAGATGGTTGTAACCAGAGAAACTTGTGTGCTCTAAGTGAAGATAAAATCTTCTTTGTCCCCTGACTAAAGAAAAATCAACAAAACAATGTATTTAGAAAAAGTCTTCAATTATCTGTCCCTATATGTTAAAAGCTAATCATTGTAGTAAAAAACTCCATTAAGTGTTTTAGAGATGGAAAATCCCTTAAAGTGCGTGAACAATGTAATTTTTGTATAATAATGTAAAAAAAAAATTATGTCTGCATATTGACATTTTAAAACTTGTTCAAAAACTTGTTTGAAGCTTGTCTTGTTTCCCCTGTGGTGTCGGTCGTTGAGATGGGAAAAAATAGCACAAATGCTGCACTATTTTTTACAGCTTTCCCAATGTAACATCTGATGGAGATTGCAAACAAAACCTCCGACGTGTATGTGAACCTAACCATAAGTCTGATATTTCTTTACATATGCAGAAATTAAAACCGATCTTTTAAGCGGACAAAGAAACGGATACAAATGAAAGACAATCTGTTTATATCCATTTCATATTGAACTTAAATGTTTAAAAAAAAAAAAAAGTGGAATGCTCCTTTCCATCAGAAATCTATTTTCTTTTTACGGAAACTATAGTGCAGCAGAATAGGCTATTTTCACACTGAAAGGAACAGATTTTTGACGGAATGGAGCACAACTGAACTGATGACTTTAAAAACCCATTGAAATCAATGGGAGAGCGTGTCTTTCCGTTTTTTATTTTTTTTTATTTTGTTTAGTTTCTCAAAACGAATAGGAACAATGGATTTCACAATATAAGGTGTGAATCCACCTCTAGAAAGTTTATATTAAAGGGGTATTTCTATCTTAATTAATTTTTAAAGTTCACTTCCTGGTCAAGCTGTCTGTAATTAGCATATGAGCTCTGTGTATTCAGATCTCTCTGTTTACCAGTATAGAATAAATAAATGACCTTTTCTGAGGTCCAGAGAAGCTGCTGAGCTAATGTAAACAGTACAGTAATTAGGGCATGTCCCCACCGGCGGTTTTTCAGACTGTTTGCGGTTTTGCAGACAGTGAAAAACCGGCCAAAAATGAGTACAATGGGGCTTTATGGAAAACCCATGCAGCAGCCCCCACTGAACGGGTTTTCCACCCGCGGGCCGCACAAAAAGCAATGATCATGCACATTCTTCCATCCGGTTTTCGGACGGAATATGTGCAAGTTAATGTTAAGGGAGACGGCTTTTCTCAGCTCATTGGGGAGAAAAGCCTTCCCCCCCCCTCCCCCACGACCGTGAGTATGGCCGCAACAGAGGACAAATACCGGTCGGATAAACCGAACAGTATTTCTCCCTTGCCGTGGGGACGCACCCTTAGTCTTTTGTCTGAAAGATCAGATAACACAGAAGCTCTCACACTGCAGGGTGCAACCTGTGTGATGATGTCACTTCCTGCTATCAGATAGAACAAACAGCGGGGGAAAAGGAGTACATAGGTCAGTTACTTAGGGAACCAGAGAGAGCACAGATGGTGATAAAATCACTTGTAGCTCCTTAACAAAAAAAGATGAACAATACAATATATTTGGAACACATCTTTATTTAGTGTTACCAACATTTTGTAAGCTATTCTTTGTAGCAAGACAACCCCTTTAAGGCTAAGGTAAATTAGTCTAGACACAATATTTGGTAGCTTGTAGCAGGAATCTTGTCTCCCTGAACTGTGGAGGTCTGAATAGGCACCAAGAGAGGTAAAAATAGAGTAGGTTCCCACCTGTATTGAGGTCGCCTTGTTGACTGGCAGGTGGGATTAAACAGTTTTGATCAAAATGTGAACTAAAAGGGGCCGTTCACACGGCTTATTTTGGGCACGGATTCCAGCCGTATTGCGTGCCTTACTGTGCTGCAATACGGCTGGAATCCGTGCCAGCAATTACGGTAATCCACAATTCTCATAGAGACCTATGGATTCCGTCTCTCCTCCCCACTCGGCGAATACGCCAGGCGGGGAGAAAGTGACATGTTTATTATCCTGGCGGGATACGCGCCGCGGATAATGCTTGTCTATGGGGCCGGCGAGCTGCCGGCCCCCCGCTGCACGGAGGCGGAGTAAGTGCGGGGCGAAATCCGTCCCTGCAATTACGTCGGCAATAAGCCGCGTGAACCGGGCCAAAACCTCAAAGAATTTTCATGTATTCTAAGTAGCAGAAATGCTTTTCAAAAAATTCTTGTGTTCATTTTGATAGTTTCTTTTTAGTGCTAGTAGTGCGCTGCTGATATCGGATTGGGCAAAGGTAGATTGACATTATTACCAAATACACTGCTGTTGTGTTTTGGCTTCATTTCAAAGATGAAACACAAGTTATCTATTGTGCTTGCTTCCAGATGGTTTGCTAGGTTACCGACCACCTCTGTACTCTAGCAGTGGCCGGATTTGTGATGCTTCTCCATATTTTTTGCTCTGAGGTCAGATTATTTCTTGCCACTTCCTTTTGTATAGTTGACCATACAGTTGTGCAATGCTCCACTGGTTCTCTGCTCTTAGTGACCATACCAGCAGCATTTCAGTTCCTTTTCTATGACTAACCTGTTCTCTTCTTTCTTTTTAGGGTCGTCTGGATGGTTCTTAAATTCTCCTCCCCTTGTCTTTTCCACCCTCATTTTGCATCGGTGACTGCTTTCTGTGTTCTTCATTGTGTGCAAGATGATGCATTTGTACTCCCACATGAAAAAGATGACGACCTGTGGCCGTGGTCTTACTAAGCGCAAAAGGGCACAAACGGTCCACGCCAAAATGAATAGCAACAACATTTTTGAAATCATTTTACTTTGCAGATCCACACATTTTATCACTCCTGCTTTTTTTGTATTTTTTGAGGGTTTTTCTTTTGTTTTCCTTTAGTTAATAATTGCTCGATGCCGGCCTTTGCTTGGATGTTGTGAAGGCCTGGGACAAGCACAATGCTTATTGAAATTTGGACTGTCAGTGAAGTAGATGACTTGCATGCTATGTAATGTTGCTTTGTACAGTGGCCCTATGCTGGGCCTAGAATCGGGAACCTGCCTGTTGCTGAAGATGATGCTACTTGTTTCTGCCAAAATGTCCTTCTAAAGCAACAGGAGCGAATGCGTGTAAAGACTCCTAGTATAGCTATATCACTTTAGGTCTACCCAAACTGATCTCGCTAAGGATGATAATGAAAATAATAAGAAGTAGTAATAATAAAACGCTTCCATTCATAAGGAATTCTGATGTAAATGTTCACTATATTTATTTGGAAGATCTGACCTCGAGATTGTAAACCAGTGTAGTAACCTATAAAGTGTTGTGTTGGTGCTGTTGTCTGTTCTCCAGAAATACTAGAATCACTTTTCCTGCTTTCTTACCCATTTACCTGCCTAAAGTTAGGTGGCCAATAGTGCATGTCTGACTACCTATAATCCCATAACATGATAAGATGTACAGGCAACAATCCCTCTGGACTAGGCTAAGACTTATGTTGTTTGAACAACTTCCAGAATGGTCTATTTTGCAGCTGGTGTATAGCAGTTGTATGGTCAGTTTGCAGACCTCTAAAGGGATCCTTTCAGGTGGTCTATACTGCCCCATCTAAGAGCAGAATGTGATAGAGGGAGATCAGCTGAGCTATAGGTTTATATGATTTGGCGCACATTACTGACCGGACTTCTTAAGTGACAATAGGCGTCCTGCTAACCCTAAACACATAGAGTGATTGACAGCTGTTGCTGCATCAGTGTGTATACAGAGCTGTCAATCACTTTCAAAGATTTTCTCTGCTTTTTACTCAGAAATTCAGCATCAAATCATGTAACCCTATATATCACAGAGCTCTGCTTCTCTCCCTCTATCATATATCCCTATATATCACAGAGCTCAGCCTCTCTCTATCATATAACCCTATATATCACAGAGCTCAGCCTCTCTCTATCATAGAACCCTATATATCGCAGAGCTCAGCTTCTCTCCTCTATCATATAACCCTATATATCACAGAGCTCAGCTTCTCTCCTCTATATCATATAACCCTATATATCACAGAGCTCAGTTTCTCTCCTCTATCATATAACCCTATATATCACAGAGCTCAGCTTCTGTCCTCTATCATATAATCCTATATATCACAGAGCTCTGCTTCTCTCCCTCTATCATATAACCCCATATATCTCAGAGCACAGCTTCTGTCCTCTATCATATAACCCTATATATCACAGAGCTCTGCTTCTCCCCTCTATCATATAACCCCATATATTCACAGAGC
Source organism: Phyllomedusa bahiana (assembly GCA_025379985.1). Lineage (NCBI taxonomy): Eukaryota > Metazoa > Chordata > Amphibia > Anura > Hylidae > Phyllomedusa > Phyllomedusa bahiana. Next base: position 189,772 of record JAODAL010000594.1, read on the forward strand.
TCAGCCTCTCTCTATCATATAACCCTATATATCGCAGAGCTCAGCTTCTCTCCTCTATCATATAACCCTATATATCACAGAGCTCAGCTTCTCTCCTCTATCATATAACCCTATATATCACAGAGCTCAGCTTCTCTCCTCTATCATATAACCCTATATATCACAGAGCTCTGCTTCTCTCCCTCTATCATATAACCCATATATCACAGAGCACAGCTTCTCTCCCTCTATCATATATCCCTATATATCACAGAGCTCAGCCTCTCTCTATGATATAACCCTATATATCACAGAGTTCAGCTTCTCTCCTCTATCATATAACCCTATATATCACAGAGTTCAGCTTCTCTCCTCTATCATATAACCCTATATATCACAGAGCTCAGCTTCTCTCCTCTATCATATAACCCTATATATCACAGAGTTCAGCTCTCTCTATCACATCTCGCTCTCATACAGGGCAGCATAACCCATCTGACAGGTTTCCTTTAAGCCACACAATTTGGAAATCCAATTTTCTTAATATAATACATTTAAACATGGAAACTTGTCACTTGCTTATTCCTATCAAGATTTTGCCCTTCCTGGAGTAATCAAACGTGTATTAATCGTCGTATATATTGGCATAACTATAGACTAAAGAAGATGATTTTAATGTTCATATGTAGAAATCTATAAAGAAGAATATACAGTGAAAGAACATCCAGATTTATGATTCAAATAGTTCAGAATCCATTACTGGAAAGATGTCTGACCTGAGGAAATTAATTCCAACTAAAGTTCTTAAACGTTTTGCACCCACTAGAGACCGGAAATGCAAGTGATCCGTGGCAGAGATGATCAAATGATCCACTCATTGAGTTTTACAGATATTTGTAATTAAGAATATAGTAATAATAGAAATATATTGACTTACCTGATTCACTCAACTCTTGTGCTAAGAAGTATGAACTACTGGAATGTGCTGATGGCTCATAAGCAATATGTGTCCTCTGCATTTCTGAATAGGTTGACACTTCTGGTCTGCTGTGGTCATCTTTGGTGGCCGGCCTTTTTCTCCTTGCCTCTACTATGGATTAGGGCAGTGGTCCCCAGCTGTATAGCTTGCCATAGGAGTCCTGACAATAGAACAGAGCGTTTGCAAATTCCATGCATCTCCTTACTGTTGAATTGAATGTGGCTCCAGAACATGACTCAGATTTGAATGTGTCTCACAAGGTACAAAAGGTTTGGGCCTCTGGATTGGAGTGTGAAGCACAATGGCGATGAGTGTTCCTATGATGATGATGATCATTGGGTGGAATTGTTCTCTGGTTTCCAGAAAGGTCTGTTACCCAGCTGTCGGAGACACATTGAAATCAGTCAGACATGGTTCTGCCTCTTGTGATAAGAAAGGGTCATTTCTAAGGAAAAAACATCAAGATCTTTTAAAGAGAATTTTCAAAAGGCAATATAAAAGCTAGCAATAATCTACTTTAAATGTAATCAATCCTAATTCATTATGTAGGGTATGGCAAATTGGCTCTTGAAGATCCAGTGTAGCTATTCTTTAATGCTCCTGGTGATGATGCTTACAATTCTGACCTCCCCAAGTGTCGACTATTTTCTAGCATATGTGTTAAAACCATGATCTACATTAAGCATGTCAAACTCAAAGGCTAACTTGGGCCAAATCAACAAGGTATAAGTAAATCTGGGCAGGTATGAAAAAAAACAACTGTAATATTAATGTTTTCTTACAGACTACTAGTTGCGTTGCATCTATTATTAAGTGATGCAGCCTTTCCCCCACCAATAACAGTGAATATATAGAGTCCGATAATAACACCTTCAACACCACCTGCCCCATGACAGTCGCATTGCCGTTAGTCTTGTACTGGCTTGATGAGGGAAAATATTTAAAAGGAACACCAAGCAAGCCAGTATAAGACTATCGGCTGCTACAACATTTACTAATATTGGTAGGGGGCTGTGTCACTACATAGATGTAACACAACTATTAACCAGTCATTTTATCATTTTTAAATTTTAAAAATTAGGCAATGATTTTAAAAAAAAAAAAAATTTGTTACATATCTGCCAGTTTCACACATATGGTCTACATCAATGTTCACATTTTAGCTAACATAGAACTCAAATGCTCGACACTCTGGTTGCCTCTCATTCAATATTGCAATCCGAAAATCTCAAAATGCAGTTTCTTTATTTCTGAAAAGACTATGGTCAGCGTACACCAGACTTCTGTATGTCAGACACATGGTAAAGGTCCGGTGGAAACAAAACATTGATTTTTCCATTGTTGCTTTTCTGTTTAAAGGGGTGTTCACAGAGCCACAGCCAGCTTCAGACCATACTTCCTAGTCAGGCTGTGGTTGGTTTTATAGCTGTGATTGGCATATCGGCTCTGCTATTTTTAGCTATTCCTTTTACAGTGAGATGACTGCTGGAGATGTATAATATCTAGAGCACAAAGCTACAGAGCTCTAAGGATTAAAACTTGTCATTAACTTAAGTAAACAAACTCCTGTGCTAGAGATAAGACTCAGCATGGAGTGGACAACAGCAGCTTGAAACAATCATATCAGAGAGAGGTGGTCAGTAACCAAGAGAAACTTGTGTACACTAACAGTAGTTAAAATCTTTATCTCCTGAACAAAGCAAAATCAAAACACAATGTATTTGGTAAGTCTTCATTTACCTTTCCCTACATGTTAAAAACTTATCATTGTGGTAAGAAAACCCCTTTAATTTATTTCTTGGAATAAAATTCTATTTTAAGAGTAGAATTTGGATATAAACATCTAGGGCGACATGTATGAATTCGAATGTGTATTTTTTTTTTTTATACTTGGCGCCAACACTCCAGTTCTAATTAGATATAGAAGAGTGTAGAATACGACAGATTTTTGGCGCATTACATAGAGCTTAATGCGCCAAACTTTCTATGGGCAGAGAGTGTAATGCGCCAAACTTGGCGCACTAATCACTATGTAATGCACCAAAAATCTGTCGTATTCTACACTCTCCTATATCTATTTAGAACTCTGGTGTTGGCACCAAGTAAAAAAAAAGTACGCATTCGAATTCATACATGTCGCCCTCTTAATGTTTCAGTGCTCGGATTATGAGATTCTGAGAGTGTAGAATACGACAGTTTTTTGGCGCATTACAGAGAGCTTAATGCGCCAAGTTTGGCGCCTTACACTCTATGCCCCGACAAAGTTTGGCGCATTAAGCTCTATGTAATGCGCCAAAAATCTTCATACTGTCGTATTCTACACTCTTCTATATCTATTTAGAACTGGAGTGTTGGCGCCAAGTAAAAAAAATGTACGCATTTGAATTCATACATGTCGCCCCTAATCTCGATATTGATCCACATCCGTTTTCTCATCGCATCTCATGTTGTGATTGGGACCAGGCAGAGAGTGACGCGTGGCTGTTTCAAGATCTTTTCAGTCTTTTTTTTTTTTTTTTTTGGGTTACCCATTTGGCTAGAGCTTTTATATTGCCTTTTTGGGATATCTCCTTTAAAACTATAGCGGACCGGTTTACTTTTTACAGGCTATAAGATTGGAGACTTCTGTTCTGTGATTGAGAGAATTGGAAGGCAAAGAAAAAAGTAAAAAGGCTTTTAATATACAGGGTGACTTTTGACCGCGTCTGTAATATGTCTTTTGCTCAGGTTCGGAAACGTGTATGTCTTTTACACATTGTAAAAATAGATATTTTAATATTGCACTGTTTACAGATATACATGTTGTTTGGTCTCGTGATCAGATCATGTAAGCGATGTGTTTAGACGTAGCGTGACTATAATGTCAGGCTGGTTTCAGCAGCACGTCAAACACACTATTCACTAAATGGGATGTAAATGTAAGCCTGACTGAATGCCTGTCAAGAACCATGAAGCCAAAATGTTCTGTATAATATCTAGTATGACAAGCATACCCTGTCCATAAAGTGTCACAACAGATGGCTTCTCCGAGCCGGGTGATGAATAATGTGAATTTATTGCAATATACCCGCTAGATCAAAGTTCATATGAACAAGCAGTGGTGGGATACGCATCTCCTGCAGGACGTGGACCTAGCCCAACCAAAATGGCTACGCTGTTGTGACACATCCAAAAGCCTAATAAACTGTTGTAATACATTAAGTATTGTGTGGTATTACACACTGTTCTGTGAAAGGCATCAGACTGTGCCAGGATTATTTGTCATGCTTTTTATCATCCTACTACCAATCTGTCTGAAGAGCAGGTTTATCAAAAAATATTTTCACATTCTTTGATCAAGAGAATAAGAAGTAAATAATTGACATATTTTTATAACAAAGCATACTTTTTGTACATTGTGTTCATTCTTGAATAAAGTCAGTTCAGTGTTGGCTTGTAGATATTACAGAGAAGTATTGACATTGATTCAATAAATGTTTTCTTTCATCTCTGTGTTGGAAATTTTATTTCATTTTCTCAACATTATCAAATAAAGTTGGCAACTGAAAATAATGCGTGAAATAAGGAGTGGATTTCTTATGGAATAAGCCTCGTTGTATGGTTAAACTATGGGTCAAGAGGGCAGAATCATTTTTCTGCAAAGGAGCATTTGGATATTTATAATATCATTTGTGGGACAGAAAAGTATATCAACTTAGAGGGAACCTGTCAGGTGGTTTATTTTGCCCAGTCTAGGAGTAGAATGTGATTGAGGAAGAGAAGCTGAGCTCTGTGATATACAGGGTTATATGATAGAGGGTGAGAAGCTGAGCTTTGTGATATATAGGGTTATATGATAGAGAAGCTGAGCCCCTTGATATATAGGGTTATATGATAGAGGGAGAAAAGCTGTGCTCTGTGATATATGGGGTTATATGATAGAGTGAGAGAAGCTGAGCTCTGTGATATACAGGGTTATATGATAGAGGGAAGAAGCTGAGCTCTGTGATATACAGGGTTATATGATAGAGGAAGAGCTGAGCTCTGTGATATACAGGGTTATATGATAGAGTGAGAGAAGCTGAGCTCTGTGATATATAGGGTTATATGATAGAGGAGAGGAGCTGAGCTCTGTGATATATAGGGTTATATGATAGAGGAGAGAAGCTGAGCCCCATGATATACAGGGTTATATGATAGAGGGTGAGAAGCTGAGCTCTGTGATATGTAGGGTTATATGATAGAGGAGAGAAGCTGAGCTTTGTGATATATAGGGTTTATATGAGAGAGAAGCTGAGCTCTGTGATATACAGGGTTATATGATAGAGGGAAGAAGCTGAGCTCTGTGATATACAAGGTTATATGATAGAGGGAAGAAGCTGATCTCTGATATATAGGGTTATATATAACTTTATATCTACTTCTGAAATTCCAGTTGCAGACAAAAAGGAGGTAGTGTTAGCGCTTATACCAAAATGCCAAAGGATCTTTCCGTTTTTATAGTAATGGAAAGAAAAAGAATCCTCATCTAGAGCATGAGAATTTTATTTAAAAAAAGAAATAAAACAACCAATTTAAAACAGCCTCAAAGCGTTTCGCACGCATCTTCGCGTGCTTCCTCAGGAGTTTAAACATATGCAAAGCAACATTACATAAATAGTCTTTTAAAGCCACTCCCTTTCATTAATCGGCCAATCTTATATCGATCCTATATCTTATGTGCGGATAAATACAAATACCTTCATGTCATATTAAATAATATCCCAAATCCTATTAGCTCCACCTAAATGCTCAATCTTAAAAACTCCTAGAAACTATTACAAAACATATTTAAAACCACCATAACATACTTATATTTTCTGCTGTTCACTCCAGCGTGGTCTTCCTCCTCTGTTTGATCGTGCTACGATGCCGGCTCACAACCGGAAGCGGATGTTCACGGCTTGAGTCTGGCATCAGCGCGAACACTATCCATGCTCAGACCGGCACTGCGCATGCTCTATGCCAGTACTCCATCGGGAGCCGGAGGGACCATCTCACTAAACTCTTCTTGCTCAAATATAATGGCATAATCGATTATACTCTATAAATAAATAAATAGACCTTTCTTGGTATCTATTCTTATAAATTCCTACTAAAAATTGGATCTATTTATCTTTCCTATACAAGATCCTACTGGATAACCTCCTGGGCTTAATTTAAACCTGCAGGGCTTAAAGTATTCAATTTAAAAATCCAGTACATTTCTTTGTTGATTAATGCATGGAGTCTGTCAGAGCAGTTTTCTGATATAAAATCAATTGGCTGTACTTTCAGGTTATAATCACTGCTAGAATGTTCATCTGATACATGTCTGGGGAGACTATATAGTTTGTTATTCTTTTTAATATTAAATCTATGATTATTCATCCGTTGGGAGAGCTTGGTCGAAGTTCTCCCAACGTACTGCTTGCGGCAGCTACAAGTGATCAAATAAACCACATAGGATGATCTATAATTGAGATTACACCTGATCTTGAATTTTTCATTCGTGGACGTAGAAGAAAATTCTGCACCTTCTTGCAGCATTTTACAACACTTACATGTCGGGAAGTTACAAGTTCTTGCTCCTCCTGACATTTCTTTTGCCCCTATAAGATCCTTCCTACTCTCACATTTTATGCTTCTCTGCCGTGATGGGCAACTATATTCTTTATAGTGTTGGCTCTTCTATACGTAATTCTAGGTCTTGATGTCATCTGAGTTTTTAAAATGGGATCCAGGAGTAAAATTCCCCAATGTTTGTTTAAAATAGAATATACATCTGAGTGCTGGGAAGAGTAAGACGTTACAAAATAATTTTTAAAATTCTCCCCCTCGCACTGTTTTTTTTTTTAGAAAAGACCTAATCCCTTTGCTCTTTTTTGAGAGAAGAGAGAAGCTGAGCTCTGTGATATATAATGTTATATGATAGGGGAGAGGAGCTGAGCTCTGTGATATATAGGGTTATATGATAGAGGGAGAGAAGCTGAGCTCTGTGATATATAGGGTTATATGATAGAGGAGAGAAGCTGAGCTCTGTGATATATAGGTTTACATGATTTGTAAGCAGAATTTCTAAAAATCAGAGAAAATAACCAGACTCTTTAAGAGACAATAGGAGTCCAGCTTACCCTGCCCACACACAGTGACTGACAGCTTTCCTTGCATTATTGTATATAGAGAGCAAACTGCCAATTACTGTGTGTGGCTGGAGTCAGCAGTAGTTTTACTTTCACTGATTTTTTTTATTTTAGCTTTTTGTTTAAAAAAAATCGTCTTTCAATCAAATAAACCCATGTAACACTATGCTCAGATTCTCTCCTCTATCATATAACCCTATATATCACAGAGCTTAGCTTCTCTATCATATAACCCTATATATCACAGAGCTCAGCTTCTCTCATCTATCATATAACCCTATATATTACAGAGCTCAGCTTCTCTCCTATCATATAACCCTATATATCACATATTTCAGCTTCTCTCCTCTATCATATAACCCTATATATCACAAAGCTCAGCTTCTCTCCTCTATCATATAACCCTATATATCACAGAGCTCAGCTCCTCTCCTCCATCATACAACCCTATATACCACAGAGCTCAGCTTCTCTCCTCCATCATATAACCCTATATCGCACATAGCTCAGCTTCTCTACCATATAATCCTATATAATACAGAGCTCTCTCTCTACCACATTCTGCTCTCGTTTAGAATTAGCCTGCTATATTTCTTTTAAACATGTGATTCACCATTAATGTTACGGCTGTGACTGGTTCTCTCACTGATCAGCGGATGCAGATTGCTGAACAGACGAGTACGTCAGAAGCAAATCTCATCCATGCCTTTTCCCTGCTACAGTACATGAGAGGTGTACAGGCATGGACAAGAGTTGTAAATGAAGTGCTGGATGTCCACCACCTTGAGTTTGCAATACATCTGAGTTTCCATTCCCCTATGCTGTGATGTTCACACCTAACCCAACATGCAGTAGCATAACTGGATATAAATGGTATTGAATAGAGACGGCCTTGAGGTCCGAAATGAGATTAAATGCAATACGGCAGTGTCCGTTGCCCCTGTACGATGATGTCTAGCCTTTCTGCCACAACATGTAGTAGCATATTGGTGCAGAATTGGCATGGACTACAGCTATTACTGATGAGTTTAATGTCCTCAATTCAGCAAACAAGTTCCAGGAGCTTTAGAGACAAGCGCAATAGCACATTAGAAAGGAACAGGTTGAGCAATATATTCTACTGTGCTTGTGCTGGTCTCTGAAGCTGGGACTTGGTTGCAGACTTGATGACATGGTGCACAGGGCCAGATCAAATTATTTTATGGGCCATATACGGTGCTGTGCATAATAATGGTCATCTAACATCAGTAATGTGTTTAATTACTTTTTCTTGTCTGAAATCATAATACAACATGATCAAAAATTTATGAGTAGGTGAAGCTGAGTAATGGGCAGCCAACAGAATCAACAGTCATAACATGCAGGCTGCTAACTCCGTGTAACTGACTCATTTAATGAAAGGGGGTGTTCAAATAAATAGCAGTGTAGCCTTCAATTTGTGAGGTCAATCATTATGTGAAGAAATAGGTGTCAATCATGGCCACTGTTTAAAGATGGAGGGAAGCCAATGTTGTACCTGCTGGTTTCAGCCCATTCTCAATGAGTACAATGGGTTGTTCCAGACATTGCACCAAAGGAGAAAGAACTGTGGCAATGAAATTGATTAGAGAGGGCAAAACCTATCAAGAAGTGCAGAAAATAATTGGCTGCTCTGCTAAAAAGATCACCAATGCTCTAAAATAACATCAAAACCAGAAACACATGGTAGGAAAAGGAGTACTAAAATCCTTCTAGATCTTCGAATATCAAGAATGGCAAAGAAACATTCAATGATGAACTCCAGAGAAGAGCTTCAGTTATCTGCAAGTACTGAACAATCAGAAGTCTCCAATGTGAAATTGCTGAAAAAATGCTTGTCTTAAAAAGGTTACAGTTTGCCAAAGAATACATTGACAAAAGCAAAGTGGTGCATACTTCTATGGACAGATGAGAGCAAGATTGTTATTTAGGGGTCTAAAGGCCACAGACAGTTTGTCAGACGACCCATAAACACTGAATTCAAGCCACAGTACACTGTGAAGACTGTAAGACATGGAGTTGCACACACAATGGTTTGGAGATGTTTCTCATACCCTGGAGTGGGGCCAATTTATCATATACCAGACACCATGGACCAGTTTGAATATGTTAAAATACTGGAAGAGGTCATGTTGTCTTATGCTGAAGAAGACTGGCCTTGAAGTGGGTGTTTCTACAGGACAATGACCCCAAACACACCAGCAAGCGGGCAACATCCTGGTTTTATACCAACAAGATTGATGTTATGAAGTGGCCAGGCTTCAATTGAGAATTTGTGGAGTGACCTCAAAAATGTGTTTTTTGATGCAGAACCTAAAAATTAAAATGAACTGTGAAATGTAGTGCAGTCTGCTGGGGCTGGAAGACCTATTGTCAGGTGTCAGACATTAGTTGTCTCCATGCCACAGAGATGCAAGTCAGTTCTCATAAATAAAGGTTAACCCATTAACGACCACCTGCTGTCTTTTGACAGCATGCATTTCAGGTGGTTCATCTGCAGCGACGTCCTTTGGTAGTGCTGCAGACATCGGGTTTTGTGGCTCCCAGCGCCGCAGCTGTGCTGAGAACAGAGCTTTACTACACAGCCCTGTTCCCAGTGCAGCCTCTGCAAGTGCCAGGAAGCGAGGGAAACCTTTGATCACCGGCGCTTAACCCTTGCCTTGGTTCGTGACCGCAGCATAATCAAAGGGCTTTCCCCTGCTCTGTTGGTTGATCGGGACACCCGGTGACCCAACAGAGCCTGGGGAATGGCTGCACAAACAGCCCTGGGGACCTAGAGTAGCCCCAGGGCTGTTTGTGTAAGAAGCCAGCGATCAGGGCAGACTGTGTGCTGCCCTGATCGCTGCCTGTGTCAAACTGACACAGATTATAATGTATTACTATATATGAATATGCTAATACATTACTAAGTGTAAAAAAAAAAAAAAAAGTAAAACAGTTATCTCTGCATGGGATTTAAAAAAATAAATAAAAAAGGTGTAGAAAAAAATAAATAAAATAAAACAAAAATAAATATTTAATAAAAAATAATTGTGCATACATTACAACCACATAAATTACACATTAAGTACCCACATAACCATAAAAAGTTGTAGAATTAATCTAGCAGGTTATTAAGTGTGAAATGTGAATGGTGTCAACAAAAATTGAAAAAAAAAATGTAAAAAAATTCTGCACTACTTGATAAGTGAACTTAAACTATTCCCCCAAAAGCACTACTTGTCCCGAACAAAACGAGGCCTCATACAACTGCACCATTGAGGCAAAAACTAAAAAGAAATGTGCTTCTCATTAAGTATTTTTCAGGTGTTCAACTAAATATTAGTACAGTGATTCACAGAAAAGCTTAATCTGAGAACAAATTTCAGTTTATTCTGTAAATATTCGAGTTGGATAATTTGATATTACGATTACATTTTCATTTGGATGTGAATGTGCAGAACTCCCAGTGCCTTTGTGTGTATGGAAATAAATGCTATTATGAGGATGGAGCTTGTTTTCATTTGTTTGCAAACGTTTTTTTTCCAAAAAAAAAAATTTTTTTTCCCGATTTTGACCCCCCCCCCCCCCCCCCCACCACCCCCCCCCAACCACCCACACCCCCCCCCCTTTCCCCCCCAAAAAAACTCCCCCCCCCCCCCCCCCCCCCCCCAAACCCCCCCCCCCAAACCCCCCCAAAAAACCCTTCCAAAAAACCCCCCAACCAACCCCCCCAAAACGGCCCCCCCCCCAACCCCCCCCCCCCCCCCCCCCCCCCCCCACCCCCCCCCCCACCCCCCCCCCAAACCCCCCCCCCACCCCACCCAAAACACCCCCACCCCCCAAAAAACCCAACCCCCCCCCCCCCCCCCCCGCCCCCCCCCCCCCCCCCCCCCCCCCCCATAAACCCCCCCCCCTTTTTCCCCCCATTTTTTAAAACCCCCCCCCCAAAAACCCCCCCCCCCCAAAATTTTTCCCCCACAAAAAAACACCCAAAAAAAAACCAAAAACCCCCCCCCCCCCCCCCCAAAAACAATCCCCCCCCCCCCCCAAAAAAAAAAAGGGGGGGGCCCCCCCAAAACCCCCTTTTCCCAAATTTTTTCCCCGCCCCCCCCCCCCCCCCCCCCCCCCAAAACCCCTAAACCTTTTTTTTAGGATTTTGGCTAAACTTTTCCCCTTTGCTCTAAAACAGTTTTTTCGTTTGCCAAAAATTTTTTTTTTAGCCAAATAAATTTTTCATTTTTCCCAAAAATCCAGCATTTTATTTTTTTGGGGCTAAAAAATTTTAAAAAAACTTAAAAAAAAAAAACCGGTTTTTTAGCGACAAAAGCGAGAAAACTTTATAACTTTTACTTTGTTTGATGATAATAGGGCATAAAGAGATTAGTCAATCACGAGAAACGGGTACTGACTCCAGAACACAGAATAACCAATGGATAAAATATAACTTGTACTTAATGTTTTCCTGCAGAACAATGTATCAGTCTGCTCCCCTCCTTGCTCTGTAGCATGCTGCCGGCAGATCAGATAGCATGTTCAATGTGACAGATTCCCTTTAAACACTTCAGATAATTCTAATGTCTATGGATTGCATCATTCCCATTGGAACCCTCACTACATTTCAGGCACCTTAACAAACACTGCATCCAGCTACAAAACATTTCAAAAGGCCCCGCAAGAAATCTTGATTATTTTTGCGGTTGGATAAAGCTGAATGATTGCACACTCCAGTGGATCTGACATAAGTAAAGACACTCCACCTGCAGTTTTTTTTTTTTTTAGGCAAAAACAGTCTTTTAATTTTCCCAACACCATTTGGCCAATAATAATTTTATTGATTCTATGAATTGCAGGGTTTTAACAAAAAAATTTCGCCCCCAGTCCTAGCATTCCCACCACCATGCTTTCCAGTCAGTATCAGGTTCTCCTGGTTAAAAGCTGTCATTGGTTTTAGCCAAACTGTCTTTCTGTACTATGGCCAAAACAATTTTCGGCAGTGGTTCTAATTACTCCAACAACCCTGTCCCCATTGGGACTCATAATCTAATTTCCAGATCAATCTATATTATCATTTTGGAAGAAGCCCCAGAAAATCCGGGAAGGATATACAAACTCAGGCTCGGACCGGCCCACATGGGAATAGAGGAATCCCCCAGTGGACCTCTTAGCATGGTAGACCTCAACTAGTTTTTTTTTTGTTTTTTTTTTTCAAAATGCTTTTTGAAAACATGTAATCATATAAACAAGTATACAGTACAAAGCAAAAGTAGAGAAAATAAAATGCTAATAACATACAGATGATCCTAGGAAACCCGATCGTATATGAATGTAATCCTGACAAGAGAAGAAGCAATCAGTAATTACAGAGCATAATACAGAGGATTAGGATAATTTGCTATATAGGATGAGTATCCGCGCACTTGTGTAGGATGCAACATAATCTACACCATATAATCCCTCCATAGGAGTTTAAAGATAAGCAATAAGAAGGTGATCTAATATAAAAACTTTATGCCATAGAAGGAATCATGGCCTGGAATTGTTTTTTAACTGTATATACATCCTAAGAAGAGCCAAAAATCATATAAAAAGAGGCAAGAAGCAAGATGCAAAGTATCGGAGGCAGGTACAGTCATTTACAGCAGCTGTAGGGTGGCCCCTAAAATAAACTCCACCGGTGGGCCCAGAAACAGCTAAACTGGGGGGCCCCTAGAATTAACTCCCCCTGTGGGCCCTAGGCACCTCAGTCCGATACTGTACAAACTCCTTATAGATGTTGTCTTTCGTTGGACAAGCCCAGGGCCCAGCGCTGCAAGGCAGCAGTGCTAAACACCAAAGCCACCTTGTTGCTCCTGCAGGTGTGGCTCATTTTGTCCGGACAAGATTGTTTCAGACGTTCTGGTGTTTGCCTAGGTGTTCATACTTTGGTCTTGAAAAATATTCAGAAGTTGTGTGGTGATTGATGTAATGCGAATAGGACCAGAAGGAGATATCGGATGGAGTGTCTAATCTGTTCTATAGAAAAAAAAAGGGTTTATATACTGTGATCGTGTAGTGTGCCTGGAATACAGGCTATATTATAGGCAGCATAAAATCATATACACTTGCATTTAGTTGTTTTAACATTGCTTATCACACTAAAAAATGGACATGTCACCAGGTTAGTCCTTTCAACTACAACACCTAGGGCGACATGTAAGAACGGGCCATTTCTCTATTTCTGCTGTTAAATTAGCCAAAAGAGATTGGTCCGCCTTCCTTACCAATGTATGAACAGTCGTACGGGCAAGTTTGATGCACTGTGCGCCTGCCCCGACACTTTGTAATGCGCCAAAGATGTGGGGAAGTTCCGGCGGTGTCGCACCACATTCGTACTATTAGACACATATATGAATGTGGCCCAGCAAAACTAGGCGCATTACTGCTCGGAACAGGCAGACCTATTTCAATGTGATCTGTCTGAGCCTGAGGAGTCGTAATGGAACTAAATTTGCCAGGAGGGCAAAAAATAGCAATTATTTTCAACTTATATAACTAAAATAATAAAAAATTATTTAGGATAATTATCAAACTATATAAAATTAAATAATATAAAATACATTTTAATTTATGTAATATAAAATAATAATAATAAAAAAAAAATATCCAAAAATATTAAATTATCTCCTGTAAAATTTAGATACAATTATATAATATAAAATTAATCATAAATTAAATAAAACAATACAATACAGCATCTATCATAAATCCTGCTCTCAAACAGGTATTTATGGAGTTAGCGTAGTATTATCAATGATTATAAACACATCACAGGAGGCTAGTAATAGAGAAAAGGTGTTAGAATAGCTTGTCAGTGAATAAAAACTATGGTAGTGATCTTGCATTGTGCACCACAAGCAGGCTTGGACAAGCCCACAGGGGAATAGGGGAAACCTCCGGTGGGCCCCTGAGCATGGTAGACCTGGAGTTGTTTTTAACTGCATATACATCCTCAGACGAGGCAAAACTGCACAAAAAGAGAGGCAAAAAGCAAGAGGCAGGTACAGTCATTTACAGTAGCTGTAGGGTGGGCCCCTAAAATAAACACCACTGGAGGGCCCATAAATGGCTCAACAGATGGGCCCCTAGAATCACCTTCACCTGTGGGCCCTAGGCACCCCAGTCTGACACTGACCACAAGTGTCAGCAAGACCTGTGGTGTACAGGCTATTGCTGTATGTAGAACAAAGGCTGAGAGCAGAAAAATTTAAGTTCAACACTGATCACCATCTGATTAAAATTTCTTTCATTTAATGTAGTAAAAAAAAATCAGAACAAAATTTTATGATTAACATAATAAATTTTACATTAAAAAAGCAACTCAATGACCTGCTTTAAACTCCATAGAGAAGAGCAGAAGCTCATAAATGTCAATCATGCTGTTAAATGTTTCTCTTTCTACAACGTCAAAAAGCTTTCCCTGTGTCAATCTCAATTTGTGGTTAGAATGTTGCAAAGGATAAATAGCTATTACAGTCAATCATAGTTAAAGAGAACCTGTCACATAGGTTATGCCCCCCTTTCTGAGGACAGCAGAAACTAGTGTCAGACCTGTTGTTTCCAGCGCTGTGTCCCTTATTCTGTAAGATGCTGCAGTTTCAGAGTATTTAATGCTCAAATCTGCAGTTTTCAGCCAGGAGAGTAATTCGAAGAGTCATTCAGAGTCAGTTTTTTCAAGCTCCGCCCACCTGAGGATAGCCCCGCCCACCTTAACTGATAAACCTAGTACTTTGAATAGGTAGAAACAGGTGAATAACTGTCAGTGGGCGGGGCTAGCCTTTGGTGGGCGGGGCTAACACCTGCTCATGAATAAGATTTAAGGGGTAGATGATCTGAAACTACAGCATCTTACAGAATAAGGGGCACCGTGCTGGGAACAGCAGGTCTGACACTAGCTTGTGCTGCCCTCAGCAAGGGGGGGCATAATCTATGTGACAGGTTCCCTTTAATAACTGTAACATTTGTATTCTATTACTTCTCTATGGAGTTTCAAGCAGTTCATTTAGTTGATGTTTTGATGTAAAATGTATTATGTTAATAATAAAATTTATTTTTTTAAATTAAATAAATTTTAATCAGATGGTGATCAGTGCTGAAGTTTAATTTTGCTGCGCTCAGCCTCTATTCTGCATACTGCAGTAGCCGGCACAGGACAGATCTCGCTGGGATCTGTGGTTCACCAAGCAAAATCACTACCATAGTTTCTGCTCACTGACATGCTATTCTAATGGCTTTTCTTTTATTGTAGCCGGCTGTAATGTGTTTGTAATCACTGATAATACTATAATAATGGATTTAAGGTAGATGCTATATTGTTTTTCTAATTTTTTTATTACTTAAATTTTTATTAATTTTAGAATATATAATTTAATATTATTTGTATTTTCTTTAATTGTAAATACATGTTATATTTTATATTATAGAATTTAATATTACTTTTATATTTTTGGGAAATGATTTAATTTAATATAGTTTTATAATTAACATCAGTAAGCATGGCCCGAGCTGTCAGGAGTTCTGTGGAGTCTTTTTGACTTTTTTCCTAAGTAGAACAGATAGGCTTCACGCTAGGATTAGCCTGCACTACACCTACCAGGTGCCTTTATGAACCGTAGAAAAACAGGTTCATACATACTACACTGCTCTAAAACTATTTAGAACTGGCCTGTATGCGCAAAAGTTCATACATGTCGCCTCTAGTGTCCTTTTACTCTAGTATTCCCCAATCAGAGCCTCAAAGTCCTGTGGGTGACTCCCCAGATATTAACAGTGATGGACTATTGTACACTAGTGGCACCAGAAAGATCTTAGCATTGCCACCATCTCGTCGGCAGCTAATATTGGGGTAATAATGTATCTTTAATATATCTTTAATAGTTCTTTCCTATTTAAATATTCAGTATGGCTCAACATCATCTTTAGTATAACAAAGTATCTAAGTACCTATAGAAAGTTGGGATGTCTAATTTTTTCAGCATTAGATTTTGTTTGGAAAAATTTTAGGGGAATTTTTGGCAAGAATCATGATGTGACCATGATGAGTGACTAGACCATTTGCTGAGAAATGTTATTAAAATGTATGAATATTGCTTTTTAGCTCTATTCTGTAGTTTGGTCACATAACAAGACAATAACATTCCGGCTATATACTTCATCAATTTGCACGAGGCATTACACATTGTTACTTTGTTGATTTGGTTTGGTTTTAATGGGGAATGTTTCACCTTTATTTTTTACTTATACATATCATATACTGAGATTTACCTATTTTAATTTTCTAATTATAGATTGTATTTTAGTTTTTTTTTTTTGTTCTGTCTACACTTTTTATATATGGGAACATTTTTCGTTATTTAGTGTACATTACTATGGCCATGACCTCTGCCCGTAAAGTATGGCAGAAACTGTGCTTTTGGCCATGATTTGTGCCTGAATTGTATGTGATTTTTACACTGGTCTCAACACTGATTTCAGTGCTGACAGTTATTGATTAACAGGTTCTCTACCACACCCATCCGCTGCTTCTGCTTGTCTTTTGCTTAGCTGCAGACAATCTAGACTAAGTGGGGATGGACAGTTTCCTTCACCACTCAGTTCCCTTGATTCCTGATCTGTGTTTTGTGTGGTCTGGATGTCAGAAGGCCAGTCTAAACATGCTCTGGACCGGGACTCTGGCATCTCTTAAGAAGACCACTTTTGCTTGGAAACCTCGCCTGTGATAGTCTCTTTGTAGCTTGAGCTGGTGGTTATCTTCTATTTTGACTGCTTGGAATTCTGTGGAATTCTGTGTTCTGGACCTCCTTTTTTGCATGCTAATTGCTGTATGTATCACTGTTGTTATCTTTGGTTTTGATCCTTTTTTGCCTGACCACCCTTGATTGTGCCTGCCCCTCTTGTCCTGTTTTATGTATCACTTTTTGTAGGCAGGAACTTTTGACCAGTTGTCGACAACCGATTAGGGTCGGACCGGCAAGTAGGCAGGGACAACCTTGGGGGGGGCCTAGAACTAGGGCTCACTGTCCTTCTGTCCTTTTCCAGGTATCTTGGTCCTGTACAGTACATATTAAATATTTACATGAAGCCATAAACATACTTTAAGGCTCAGTTCACATTGGTACCGTGATTTACATTTTTGCAGTATATGACTGATCTGTTATGACCAGTAATGATTGGGTAAGTTCGCTCTGACTCTGACATATTTGACAGGAAGAATAGTACAAAATGCCGCACTATTCTTCCCACCAAAATGATGGACACCAGACTTGGGTGCCTGAGGCCCACCAGTGAAGTTGATTCTTTGGCCCCCACCAGTGGAGTTAATTCTTAGGGTCCACCCTATAGCTACTGTGCATGAGTTTATATACTGCACATGACTCCCACTCTGTCTTTTGCTTTCTATGTCTTTTTTCCCTGCTTTTCTCCCGGAAAAGAAGCCCAGGAGCCTATTTCCCTGTGGGCCAGTCCGAGCCTTGACCTCATGATGGAACCTGACAGAACCTATCAAGTGAATGGCACTCTACATTTTGTGGCTGGCTAGACATTGTTATAGCAGGCACAGAGGAGCAGTACATGATTGGTACCCCATTGAACTTCTGCTCAGGATCATACTCATACTTGCTAAATCTCTCAGATCCTGTGGGAGAGTCCCGCAAACAGCAGGCATCTCCCTCACTCCCGGGCAGAGCTGGTGAATGTCCCGCAGCTGAATGGCTGCTGGAGGTTCTCTGCACTAGAACTGGCATCAGAGCAGGGTCATGAGACGCTGTCCTGAAGCCAGTGACTGCCGCCGATGCATTGTTCTAATAGTATCCTACATAGGGTGCTATCAGAGCAATAGATCCCAGTGCACTGCTAGGAAGAGAGGACGTAGCTTAGCGGGAGCTGCATAGTTCCACCCCCTCTCCCAGCAGAACTGTGTCTGAAGATCCAGCTTGCTAGCAGCTCTACAGCAGGACAGGTGAGTGCTTTTTCCGGGGGTTGGGTGAGGGAGGGAGAAGATGAGTGTGGGTACAAAAGAGGGTTTTGAGTGGGGGGGGGGGGTTTGAGTGGTGGGGGTTAGAAAGAGTGTGGAAGAGGGTTTTGAGTGAGGGGGGGAGAAGGGTCAGTAGGGGTGGGGCAGAAAGGGATTTAGAATGGGGAGGCAGAGGTTGGGAGATGGACACACAGGATCATATTGTGGGTCCTGAACTCCGTTCCCTGCTCCCCCAGAAGTTCAGCCACAGCCATGACCTTTAGGGGATGCAGGAAATAGAGTTTAGTACTGACATAATTTTTGTAGTATTTATATTAAAAAGGTATATAGGCCCACTTGGTCCATATTTCCCCTCAGTAGGTAGGTATATAAGTCACCTCCTTAGGTAGGTATGTGTATAGATCCCCTACTCAGGTATCCAGTTAAATAGGTCCCCTTCTTATGTAGGCATGTATATAAGCTCCCTCCTTAGGTAGGTATATGTGTTCTCCATAGTTAGGTAGGTATATGATTGCCCTCCATAGGTAGGTATATATGCACCCCTTCTTAGGTAGGTATATATGGCCCCATCCATAATTGGGTAGGTATATAAGTCCCCTCTAAGGTCAGGCAGGTACATAGGTCTTCTCCATAGTTAGGTATATAGGTCCCCTCCATAGTTAAGTATATAAGTTCCCTCCATAGTTAGTTATATAAGTCCCCTCCATAGTTAGGCAGGTATATATGTCTCCTCCATATTAAAACAGATATATAAGTCCTCTACATAGTTAGGTAGGTATATAAGTCCCCTCAATAGTCAGGCAGGTATATAGGTCCTCTCCATAGTTAGGTATATAGTTCCACCCATAGTTAAGTATATAAGTCCCCTCCATAGTTAGGTATATAAGTCCCCTCCATAGTTAGACAGGAATATAGGCCCCCTCCATAGTTGAGTATATAAGTCCCCTCCATAGTTAGGCAGGCATATAGGCCCCCTCCATAGTTAGGTATATAGGTCCCCTCCATAATTAGGTATATAAGTCCCCTCCACAATTAGGCAGGCATATAGGCTCCCTCCATAGTTAAATATATAAGTCCTCTCCATAATTAGGCAGGTATAAAGGTTCCCTCCATCGTTAGGCAGTTATATAAGTCCCCTACATTGTCCGATAGGTATATAAGTCCACTCCATAGGTAGGTAGGTTTAATGAATGGCAATCAAAAAATAATAATTATACTCACCTCTCCTAGCTCCCCTGCAGAGCGCCCTGCTCTTCTGTCCATCACTGGCGGTGTGACTTCATCATGCCGCCAGAGCAGGGACGCTCCTCCGGCAGCTCCTAAGCTGTATAGCCTGTGCAGAGTGACTAGGCTGTGTGGTCTAGGAGAAGCACTGGAGCAATTATTATTATTATTATTATTATTTATTTTAAAGCGCCATTGATTGTACATTTGAGGGGGGTTACATACATAACATATGTCAAACAAGTACAATGGTGACAATAAATG
This sequence comes from Phyllomedusa bahiana, assembly GCA_025379985.1. Lineage (NCBI taxonomy): Eukaryota > Metazoa > Chordata > Amphibia > Anura > Hylidae > Phyllomedusa > Phyllomedusa bahiana. The sequence continues at coordinate 209,366 of JAODAL010000594.1, forward strand.
ACTAACAACTGATACATAGGGAGAGAGGACATTGCCCGTGAAGGCTTACAATCTACCCGGAAGAAGGGGAGAGACAGAAGGTGGGGGGGGCAATGAAGTCACTTCATTGCGCCGCTGCCCAATTTACTATTCTGGCCTGCAACAGTAGGTTTTTTACTGTACAGGCCCACTGGTGGTCCAGTTCGGGGCAGCAGCTGTTTTATCTGAAAGTCCCAAATAAAATGGCCTAGTGATGCCCCTGATAAATATACTACTCAAAAAAAGTTCGGGATATTTGGCTTTTGCTTGAAACTTCAGAATGAACATAAAGTTTCTTGAAAAATGTTTTAGATTAACTAAATGAGACCATGCTTTACTCCTAATCTGCTGGTCCAAGTTCACTGTTTCTGCTGTCATGCCTGATGGTAAAAGTCTGTTGTTACTCCATTGTTCCTGTTGTCACGCCTGCTAGTTCAAGTCTGCTTTTCCTCCATTGTTCCTGTTGTCACATCTGCTGGTACAAGTCTGCTGTTCCTCCATTGTTCCTGTTGTCACATCTGCTGGTACACGTCTGCTGTTCATCCATTGTTCCTGTTGTCACACCTGCCGGTACAAGTCTGCTGTTCCTCCATTGTTCCTGTTGTCACACTTGCTGGTACAAATCTGCTGTTCCTCCATTGTTCCTGCTGTCAGGCCTGCTGGTTCAAATTTGCTGTTGCCTGTTTTTCTGCAATAAAATCCCTTTGAAACAAGAATGGTGCAATGTCCACAGATCAGACAAAAGTATTCTGCTGATTTAGGTGGAACTAATCATAGTTCTGCACAGAATTTACACAGACAGTAAAGAGATGATTAGGCCAAAGCTTTGGTGCCTGGTGGCAATGCCTTCCTTTTCTTCCTATTGGAAAATGATATTATGTTAGACAAGGTCATAACAATTTCAGTATTTAACGAGCAAAGATTTTCCTCTTGAAGCTGTAAGGCCCTATTTCACCATTTAATAAGAAAAATGACAGCACAATCAGATACACTCCAATCCCTGCAGTTCTCTAATGTGTTGCTGCGATGAAGAAATGTGGGAGATGCCTATTCCTAAATGTTGAAATAGGGCCTGACAGCTTACAGAGGAGGTTCTCTGTTGGTATGTTGGATACCTAGATGTTTCTAACATTGTGTAACATAATACAAAATTATATTAATAGTATCAGTGAAACTCAGTCAGAGACACTAGTAAAAGAATGGATTGCAACCCCTATATTATATTCCTATATTCCAAAGATAAATTACCTGTCCACCAAATGCACTCCATTATCCAAAATTTTATACTATCAAATTTACACTGTGTGCACAATTTATTAGCCAGATGAGTATTTTGACCATATCCTATTTATTTTCCAACTCCAAGCTGGATAAACCTAAATGCTTATTGGATTGAAGCATATCAGTTAATGTGTATTTGTGAATTAGGGAGGATTTGGCCTGAGAAGATCAATTCCTTATATCAACATGTACATAGTTATTAGACAGCTTGTTGGGTCAACAAATCGGGGCAAAAAAGGATTTAGCTGACCCTGAAACGGTTGTTAAAAGTCCTTCAGAGGGATGCATTACGCTAGAACGCTGAAATCCGACCACCACTGAACAATGACCGGAATGTTGAATGTCAAGACATGGCCAAAAATATTGAAGACAGATTTTTCAAAGTTTTATGACTGATGAGAGTGACTCTTGATCACCAGATCTAGGCCAGTGCCTGATCATAACGGGAAAAACTACAACAAGGTGTTCTATGCTTAGCAACACGGTCAAGGTAAGGAAGGCTGAAACCCGACCACCACTGAACAAGACACGGAAGTTGAAATGTCAAGACTGGGCCAAGAAATATCTGAAGACAGATTTTTCAAAGGTTTTATGGACTGATGAGAGTGACTCTTGATCAACCAGATGTATGGGCCAGTGGCCGAATCAGTAACGGGCACAGATCTCCACTTTGACTCAGATGCCATCAGGGTGGAAGTGGGTACTGCTGTTAGCTGGTATTATAAAAGATGAGCTAGTTGGACCTTTCGGGTTGAATATGGACTCAAAATCAACTCCCAAATCACAGTTCCTGAGTGAGTTCTTCTGACCAAGATTACCTCACTCCTTGCTGTCTGTACTTATCAGATAGCATTATGGTCAGGTAACCAAAGAAACCTGTGTGTACACATTTTTAAAAATATCCAAAATGTTTAATTGTAAATTTTGAGTTGTTTGTGTATTATTTTCACTTCAAGAGTATGTTCACACAGCTGATTTGAACACTGCTTTCATTATGGTTTTTATGCGCGTTTTACTCTTTCAGTGCTGAAAAATAAGTGATGTGAATTCTTAAGGCGTTTTCCACGAGTATAATGCCCACAGGAATCAATGGAGAGCTTCCAAACCCCATCTACAACCTTGTCTAGAAGTATGGTGTGTTTTTGATGCACTTTTGGACTTGGACATGTGCGAAACAGACCCCGCACAAGTAATTTGTGTGGGTGTTTCAGAAAGAAAACAGCACTGAAAATCCACATTTGAAACCACATGGAAAAAACCTCATCAATTTCTCTTCTGAAAACTGCTGCATACTAAGTAGTTTTCAGACAGGTAATTGAAGCTGATTTGGACGATGAAAACACAAGGTTCAAACCAGCCGTGTGAACATACAGATGAAAAGAAACAAGTGAGATGTGAAAAGTTTCGGTTTTCATTTAGATGCATAATAATTCTGCTCACTAATCATTGCCCAGTAATTATGCACACATAGCTATTCTCTAAAGAAAGCATAAATGTCACAATCCGCCTGGCATTGTGCTGCATCATGTCTTTTGACCCTGACAGCAGCTGTACTATGGAGAGTCAAGTGCTTTCTGTGCCTTCCAGCAGGGTAACAGTTAAGCACTTGGCTCTAACAGGCACAGCTGCTCATCATCACCATCACTGGGGGACCTATGTAGGCTCGCCTGTTGTTTTCCTCAGTGCCTGAGATTTTGCTGTACAAACTACTTTCTGCATTGCTTCTCTGGCCCCATGTGTTTGTTCCTGCCTTGACCGGACCTCTACCTTCTTGCTGCTTTTGTTTGTTTGCCATCCATTGCTGTCCCCTGACTGCTGTTTGCCATTTATTTTTGGACCATTGTTTTGCACTTCACGTCCCCAGCGATCCACAACCCTTTTTTTATGTTTTCTATCTAGGACTGTTTGCGTTTTTTGTACATGTATGTTTTCAGCAATAAAGTCCTTTTCTGAAAAAAAATGTCACACTAAAGCTCACTTTTAAGAAAAAAAAATTAGATATCAGCTCACCCTCTCCATGGAATCAAGTTCACTGCATGGAAGGAGTCTCGAAGCACAACAAATAGTAGCAAACATTTTTTTTAAAAAAAATGTCTTCTAGCGAAAATGCAGTTTTAGAAATAAAAATTGCTTGCAGCTTTATTAATAAGATCTCTAAAAACATTTATAAACAAAAATCTCACATAGTAAGAACACACTGACGCATTTCAGGAATACATCCCTTAGTCATAGTGTGGTGTTAGTATATTGCCTCCTCACAGAAAAAAGAGATAATAATAGGAATATAGAAAACCGTCTCACAGATCAAAAGAAAAATTCCTAAAACAATAATCTTTAATAGATATGCATTAAAATAATTATCCTTTATATATAAAAATGGCCTCACACATATAGCCACTATACAAATATGCAACTGTATATGTATAAAGTACCCGGTGTATATCAGTACCTAAATACAAAAGCAAGTGGACAATGTCTAGCTAATCACAGCAAAAAAGACATTGTACCAAATACCTATTAGCAGGGAGAAGTGCCCCTATAAGAGGGAGGAAAATGTGGTCAAAAATGTGGTCAAAAAACTCACGGTTCTGAAGACCTTGTCACAGTAGACTCCGTTGCCCCATTGGACCAGTATATACCATATAATAGAAAAAGCACTATCGCTATCACTATACTAGTCCTATCCAGATAGAGCACTCGCCCCGAAAAGGGCGACCCCACCTCTCGGCGACTCACCCTAACTAACTAAATTATATTATACAGTAACATACATAAAGAACACAGACATAAGTCCCGACGCGTTTCCCCAAGATATGGTTCATCAGGGGATAATAATTATACATCTGTGATGAGAGATGATGATGGTCCAAGTGATGGCATGATGAGGCCATAAGTAAGTGCCAGACAGTATATCACTTATATACCCACCCCTAGTAACCAAATAAACTACTCAGCCAATCCAATGCCACTTTACTCACCAATGATACAGGAGTAAAGTCCTTGCACATGCTCAATAGCAAAACAAAGACGCCAAACACCACATGTTCCGCGCGCCTCCCGTTCCGCCAAACCGGAAGTGACAAACTGGAAGTGGTAAAACGAAAGTAATTCACTTCAGCACGTGCGCCCCAAATAGGAACTAGACTGGCGAAACGAGTGCAAACGCGCACGCCGCGCAACTAGCAAACCAGTGCACACGCGCCCCATAGACAAGGGCGCACTTGGAAGCCCCAAATATAAAGATAATACGTTGGACACAATAGCATAATGGTGACCCAAGTAACAGGAGGCTTATCATCAAGACTCAATATCGAGTACACAAGGTTACGTTTAAATACTCCAATGGATATAAACTACCAATAGTTAAGGCTAAGTAAAATAAAGTGATGGGCAGTAAGACAAAAAGGATATAGGACTAGTATATGCTCTGACAGTATTGATAATAAAGAGACTATACCCAACACATGGTGTGATATTCTCAACTGATTACCCTATCAACAGAATCCAAAGAAAAGGACCAAAAAAACAAAACAAAAAAAACCCCTGAAATTATGAAAAATATTATACATTTTTTTTTATAAAAAACAGCCAAATTGCAGGTTTTCGTTAAGACCATCAGGGGTCGTAGTATGTAATCTGAAAATCCACTCGGTTTCTTTTTTAAAGGGGATGTATCGCTTCCTTACTTCGGCTGATTCACACTTCTCTTAGCTTCCCAGCTCTGTGAATGCAGGGGCGTTTCTTCCCCTCCCAGCTGGATGACATCATCCCCCCCTTCACTGCTGGCCTGAGACTCCCCCCCCCCTCCCCTCTGAGTCCACATATCACTGTGTCTCTCTCTATGCAGTCTTATTTTATAAGAGCTGTATACATACCACAGGCTGCATTCAATCTAATCTGAGCACTGATCTCTCACAGCTGGAGATGTATTACAGCTTTCTAAGAACGGCACAGATCTGCGTCTATGCAGGAGAGTTAGGCACAGGGACAAAAAAACTGTCATGTTTTCTCATTGTACAATCTGCTGCAGTCTGTTTCTGCTAGGTGTGGAAACAGAAAATGCTACGGCCCCTAACTCTGAGTCAGAGACACAGCTCCGTGAATCGACCCAGGGGCTGTACAGAATGTAACTGAGCTCTCAGCTAGTGAATTGCAAGGAGGAGGGATCAGGAGGGATTAGACCCACACTGGATATCAGTGTAAATAAAAACACAAGATAAGGGACACTGTGGAGAACAAGGCAGCTTTGCTAATAACATCCAATTGCAAAGTTGCTTGTTTTCACTGTCCCCTTATTCTGAAGACCATTTAATGAAACGATAACACCCCTTTAAGCAGTCTTGTATCCCAATCACCCCCTCGAGGTGATTTCCTCACGACCTCAATGATCGAAAATTTCAGGTGTGTTGGATCATTATTATGACATTCACATACATGTCGAGCTATCGGTGTATCTCTCTTATGCCTAATGTCCCCTAGATGCTCGCCAACTCGTCTTCTAAATTGTCTCTTAGTCTTTCCAACATATCCTAACGGGCAAGTACAACTGCATAAATAAATGACTCCTTCACTCTTACAGTTGGAAAAATCTCTCTTCACAAATGTACGATCTGATTTAAAATCAGTGAAAGTCTTTGACTGCTCAATAAATGGACATGCCACACAGTTGTCCCCACACCGAAAGGTACCTAGTGGTTGTCGATCCAACCAGGTCCCTGTTTTTTTTAGGTGGACTATATAAACTATGCACCAGTCTATCCCTCAATGATCTTCCTTTCCTGAATGTAATCTGAGGAAAATCAGGGAGGACATCTTTTAAATCCTGATCTGACCTCAAGATACCCCAGTATCTAGAAATACAGTCTCTCGCTAATTCGTGGCCCTGATCAGAGTTTGCCATGATCCGCATAGTTTGATTTGTGGGGGAACTTGCTGTTCTATCCACACCATTGAGCAGTCTCGATCTATCACTTTCAAGTGCCTTGACAAATGCCTCATCAATGACTTTTCGGGATAACCCCGATCCACAAACCGTTTTTTAAAGTCCCTTGCTTGGAACAAATAGTTTCCTTTCCTGGAGCAGTTTCTCCGAACTCGGAGAAACTGCCCCTTTGGTATACCCCTTTTTAAGGGTCTAGGATGGTAACTCTCCCACCGGAGGAGACTATTAGTCGAGGTAGGTTTCCGAAAGGTTTTTGTATGTAGATTGCCAGATTTATCTTTAATGATATAAAGATCCAAAAAAGGAAGGCACACGTCATCAATAGCTGAAGTGAATTTCATGCCAACATTATTAATATTGAGACTTCTCACAAAGTCATCAAACGCCTCTGTCGTCCCAGTTCACAAAATTGGGATATCGTCAATATACTACCCCAAAACAGGATAATTATCCGTATGGGGTAGGTCATTGTCACTAAACACAATGGTAGCCTCCCACCAGCCCAGGAATAAATTTGCGTACGAGGGAGCACACGGGCTCCCCATAGCAGTACCCCTGAGCTGGTGGAAGATCTTACCATTAAAAATGAAAAAAATTGTGTTCAAGGACGAAACGAAGCAGCTGTAGGACAAGTTGATTATGCTCTCTAAGATGTATACCCCTAATAGAGAGGAAATACTCTACAGCACGCACCCCACAATCATGCGGGATGCTGCTATAGAGAGCCTCTACATCAATGGAGGCGAGCTTAGTGTGTCCCTCAACTGTCAGTCCGTCCAATCTTCTCAACAAATCAGGAGTGTCCTTGATGAATGACGGCAAAGCATACACAAATTCTTTCAGGATGTTATCAATATAAATGCTGACATTCTGAGACAAGGAATCCACACCTGACACTATTGGGCGTCCTTTTAATGGAGTCATACCCTTATGTATCTTAGGTAGGGCATAAAAACAAGGGATAACCGGATGTTTAGGTATCATAAATTTACTCTCATTAGCTGAGATCAACCCTCTGTCAAGGGCCTGTATCAAAATTTCTTCTAGCTCCTGACAGAAGGAAGGTGTAGGATCACATGTGAGAATAGAATAGCATGAGCGATCCTTCAAAATATCGCTACATATGCTAATATACTTAGAATGATCCAACACTACTAGATTCCCGCCCTTATCCGATGGCTTACAGATAATGCTGTCATCATTTTCCAGATCTCTAAGTGCCTTAAGTTGGGAATACGTAAGATTATGTTTAGATGTACCCACACTCAATTTCTCCAAGTCCTGACTGACAAGTTTTAAAAACATGTCAATCTCTGGACTTTGTATAGCTGGAGGCATACGTATACTCTTAGGTCTCAGCTGTGTATGTCCCATCTCCATGTCAGATAAACTCGCAAGTAATCTAATGTCAGGCAAATCCGAGAAATCAACACCCAATGCTCTTGCCTCTAAGGAGTCCCGATTTCTAAAGAATTTATGCCACTTGAGACGTCTAACAAAAAGATGAATATCCTTTACCCAATCAAAAGGACTAAACCTAACAGATGGAACAAAATTGAGACCTTTTGCCAACACCGAAATTTCCAACTCTGTAAGTGATCTATTTGAAAGATTGATAATCTGACAGGAGTCATTTATTTCTTTTGTCTCCGCTCTCTCAGGGACATTCCTCTCTGTTCCTCTAAAAAAGACGCACCAGAGGAGGATGGAGCACCATAATAACCTCGTGTGGATGTATTCCATCTTCCTCTCCCTTTTGGTCTTCCTCTCCTTGATTTTTGTACTACCTGGATATCATATCTGAAGACTCAATATCTGAAGAAGAAATATTATCGTCCCTCCTTGTATCTTTAGTTCTATCATACAAAAAGGAATAGGCCTTTTTATCTTTGAATTCCTGTAGGTCTTTTATATATTGTTTGTGTTTTCTATTTTTCAGAGCACTTTGATATTTTTCAATATTGCTCTGAAGTATTTGTTCACGCCTACCAAAGTCGGGGTCGGTTTTAAATTTGAGTGTTTGATCAATTTTTTCCTGCAGTTTTTTGGTTGAAATTTCTAAAGTGGAGTTTTCTTCCTCTAATAATAACTGCATCAAACGTATGGAGCTCTCATGCAGCTCCTTTTCCCATTTAGCTAAAAAATGCACCGAACACACTCTAGCAACTGGTAATATATTCCCCCTAAGTCCTCTAGGGACGATGTTGGCCTGAATATAGCTCTCCAGAGACTGAGTCTCCCACCATGTCATCATGCCATCACTTGGACCATCATCATCTCTCATCACAGATGTATAATTATTATCCCCTGAGGAACCATATCTTGGGGAAACGCGTCATGGAAGACTGAAGCAAAAAAAGTTTTTTCGGATAGTGAAGTGATTTCCGATAGCACTATTGATATCAAAGTATCATTTAAAGAATTGTTGATAGCATATAAAGATAACATTAGATCCTAGTGGGAGACTCAGTCTCTGGAGAGCTATATTCAGGCCAACATCGTCCCTAGAGGACTTAGGGGGAATATATTACCAGTTACTTACTTACCAGGCACTTACTTATGGCCTCATCATGCCAGCACTTTGGCCATCATCATCTCTCATCACAGATGTATAATTATTATCCCCTGATGAACCATATCTTGGGGAAACGCGTCGGGACTTATGTCTGTGTTCTTTATGTATGTTACTGTATAATTTAGTTAGTTAGGGTGAGTCGCCGAGAGGTGGGGTTGCCCTTTTCGGGGCGAGTGCTCTATCTGCATAGGACTAGTATAGTGATAGCGATAGTGCTTTTTCTATTATATGGTATATACTGGTCCAATGGGGCAACGGAGTCTACTGTGACAAGGTCTTCAGAACCGTGAGTTTTTTACCACATTTTCCTCTTATAGGGGCACTTCTCCCTGCTAATAGGTATTTGGTACAATGTCTTTTTTGCTGTGATTAGCTAGACATTGTCCACTTGCTTTTGTATTTAGGTACTGATATACACTGGGTACTTTATACATATACAGTTGCATATTTGTATAGTGGCTATATGTGTGAGGCAATTTTTATATATAAAGGATAATTATTTTAATGCATATGTATTAAAGATTATTGTTTTAGGAATTTTTCTTTTGATCTGTGAGACTATATTGTCTCCTCCTTTTATGCAGATCAACACGATCACATTATAAATTAACCCTTAGTATGCAAGGTAAAAATATTATTTTCAGAAAAAAACACTTAAAGGGGTTTTCTCACTACAAGGATTGCTTTTTATGTCACTTTGCCATCTATGCCTATTAACAGTGTACTACCTCTTCCTAGATATCCCCTCTTGTATGGACTGCATCAGCTCCTCAGGTCGCTACAGCTACAGACTTGTACGATCTCTCCTGATAGGCTGCCAGCACTGGTTGCTATAGCTACAGACCTGTTGTCCACAGCAGCTCCTCACTGCAGGCCAATAGTAGCCAGTAAAGATGCTCTTGAATTCAAAAATAAAACTGAGAAAACAGAACTGAGGTAAGATGAATCAATGTAGTGAGACAACCCCTTTAATACTGTATGAGATGTAAGATACATGTGCTGTATTAATATTGGAACATTATGAACATTTATTCAACCCAGCCAGAGTTCTAATATTTAAACGGAATATCCACCAGGCTTTCCTGTATAACAACTTTTTGCGAAGGTCACCACCTTGCGATGCTTTCTGAACTTTTTCAATGCCATAGAACACAAAAGAATCTGTATTGCCAGAATGATATCCCAAGAAATGTTTGGAAGCCATATAAATACCTACTGCCCCTATTCTGTGTGCATCTATAATATGTTTGCAAATTCTTCGTTTTAAACTGGTCGATGTACATCCCACATATTGAACTGAGCATTCTGTACAAGTGATTGTGTAGAAAACAGATCATGTATTGCAATTAATATATGAGGAAACTTCATATCTTTCACACATAGACCTAGAAGTATAATGTTTAGAAACTTGTATGTGTTGACATGATGTACAACGGGTATGGCCAGAACGATAAGAACCAGCGGTACGTAGCCAATCACATGATTGTTTTTTAACAGAAAAAAAAAAGACGGGGGAAAAGAATGGAACCTAAGGATGGAGCTCTCTTTGAGACAAATCTGAAGTTGTCTTTAATGATCTTATGCATATTATCTTGTGAATATAGCAATTGTAAGTTATTGTTCACAATATTGACTATTTTGTTATGTTGGGGACTAAAGGTAGTACTAAAAGTAATATTATCTGATTTCAAATATACATGTTTTTTCTTTTCATTATTACCTAGAAGTTTTCCCTGGGGATGGAAGCGACCCTATTTATTGCTCTCCTCATTGTGTTTTTGGAATAATGTCTTTGTTTAAGCCTTTGAACAACCTCTTTTTGATGTTTTTGGAAAACACTATAGTGGAAGAATTAGGGCATGTTCACACTGCGTTTTTGGATCCATTTTGGATCCGAAAATCGCATCCTAAAAAGCAGATTCAATCGGATCCAAAACGCATCTAACACGCAGGTGCGTGTTTGGATAAGTTTTGGCTGGAGCAGGATCGCACCTTATAGCTTTAAATAGGGTGCCTGCTGCGTCTTTCTTTTTTTTAACCATAAACTTTTTATTGGTCAGATATAAAGTAGTACAAACAGAATACAGTATATGTCATTGTAAGACCAAATTTCAACTTTTATCCCCAAAACACAACCCAGCCCACCTCCCAAATCCATCTCCAGATTCAGAGCAGTAAATATCCATTACAATCACATAGCAATGCAATATTAATAACATTCAGTTCTTGTCACAATAAAAATTGTACCTGGCTGTCGGACGGCCTCCATCCACACAACTGCCATAGACACAGTCCCAGGAACCTCTACACCGAGATTCCCAACACCCTCTGCCTAACTAAGTTCGGTGCAGCAAGACCAGAAGTATCCAGCCATTTAGCCCATATTTTATTATACTTAAGTTTGGCTCCTCTCTTATAATACACCCCTCTCTCCAGAGCAATCAGCCAATTCACTTTATTAACAAACTCCTGTGCTGACGGAGGTTCTGCATCCAGCCACTTTGTCGCTATTAATTTCCTTGCCATAAATAAAAGTCTAGATATTGCGATTTTCTCAGCCTCTGAAACCGTTAAGTCTCCTACATATCCCAAAATACAAACCAACGGATTCATCTCCACTGTAATTTGAAAAATACGCGGAATCAATTGGACAATAAAAATCCAATATCGCTCTAGTTTAGGGCAATGCCAGAACATATGCATCAGAGAGGCCGTGTGCACATGACACCTATTACACAGAGGAGAGGCCCGAATTCCAATTTTATGTAGAAATAGAGGAGTTCTGTAAACTCGATGTATTAAGAATAATTGAGAGATTCGATGCTGTTCACTCACTGAAATCAATGGTATGGTCCTCAGTATCTCCTCCCAAATATTAGGCTCTATAGGGCCAATATCTCCTTCCCACCTACTACGTAAATCTATTGGGTTTCTAGAAAAAAAGTTTGCCAATAAAAGTTTATATAAAGTGGATATTAGTCCCTTGCCTGCTGCGTCTTTCAGTTCAAGAATTGACATGTCCATTCTTAGAACGGATCCGAAAGATGGGACCGAAAGTAAACACGCATCGACGATCACTCGTCTGAATGCTGATGCTTGTTTTACATTGCAAGTAGCGTAAAAATCACACTGCTCATTGCTAGATGCATGTTTGGGTCCATCTAGAAGGACCCAAACATGCGTCTAAGAACGTATGTTCACACAGACTGGGCATGTTGTGTGAACATACCCTTACGCTTAGTGCAAATAAGTTCCCCCACCGGAATGTTTTCCATCACATGTTCGGAAAGAGATAATGAAGCAATAAGTATCGTGTTCCTAGACATATTTTTCTAAAGGGAGTTATAAATATTCCCTCCTCAACAGATCCGATAAGTGTAACATCTAGGAAGAACACAGAAGACTGAAACCATTCAAAAGTGAATGATAAATTTAGATTATTCAAATTAATATATTTGGAAAATATTTCTGTAGTTTCTGGATTCCCCTCCCATACCACCTGATGTGGGAGGAAAAAGGACTATTTTCTGTAAAAAGAAAAGCCTCTTCCCAGGCAGACATGTAATTATTATCGAGGTTTTACACCGCTGGAAATAACAACAGCCATCAAATGAAAATTAATTGTTGACTAACAGAAACTGTATGCCCATAATAATATATCATTGATGGGTTCAGAATATCAGCTATATATTCTCAAGAAAAGCTCCAAGGTAAAAATAGCCTTGTCATGCAAAATAGAGGGATATAGTCCGAAAACATTAAACTATACCAAAGAAAAACCTCACTTTTAATTCTTAAAAATTCAGGTTTGAGGCTTATTAACATTTTGGACTGACAGCACTGTAGATGTTTAATAATAGAATAAATGCTCAAAAATATAACCTCCCTCATAATTGTGCACACAGTGTGTACCGACTAAAGTTTTGTTACCGTTTATTCCAATTTTCTTTACTTAATCCCAGCTAGGAAAGCTGGTAAAGAATGAAATCTGCTCTTTGGTCCTTTGTATCTGGTGTTAGCAGTGACATCACTTACCACGTCTGTGTGGTGAACAAGAACACTCTGTGTCAGACGCAGAGTCAAACCAAACAAAAGAAGTAACGGCAGGCTACATTCTTCTCGAATAGATGCTCACACGGATGTGAACAAGGGAACATTTGTTGTTGGCACTGATAGAGATATCAAAGACACTTAAATAGGTAATGAACATATTGTTAAAAACATAGCGATATCATGTAGGGGGTCCCCCACTCAAGGACTGAATCCCACATCTGTAAGACTAGCAAACATGGGGATGGCATATAATACTTCAACCAATGCAGGAAAATGTCCGTCTAGTGCATTCATGGCAAAATCATCTGTTTGCCAGAGATGATGTAGGTTGGAAGGAAGGTAATCAAGTGATCCTGGTGGCTCCATATTAAATGGGCTGTCTGTGGTGACTGGAGCTAATAAAAACAACACTCTACAAATATAGAAACACACAGTTCTGCTTTAATTTACTCAGTCTTCAGAATTCTGGTATGTGCAGAGCAGCAATAATATGTTCAATGCACTTTAATTTTCACTAAAGCTGTCAACCCATACATTAGATTGCGTCTCCCACTGGAATACCTTCAATTGCATATCTTCTTCAATCTTACAGGGAATGCATTTTTTAAATATTTTCTAGTGGAAAGCTAGTATTTCTCATTATTTATTCCTATTTTACCCTTAAGATTCATTTATTTTTCTCTCTAAAAAAACATATATCCTCTAAATGGTTATAGTAAAAAAACAATCTTTCTGTGTTGAATTTCTTAAGAATGTATTACCTTTAAATTCGGTCTGGAGTCTAAATCTCAAATTGTTCAATGTCACAACTTGCTATAAATAATCGAGCATCACATTCCTGACAGTTTCTAGGAAATTAGCTCATACATGTAACTTAACAATAACCAGGAAAATAAGCAAACATGACATCAAGGGATAGCAGTTTGCCAGCCGTAAGTATACACAAGCAGTTTGCTGTTGTAATGTAACAGCAATGTTCTCATCAAAATAACATGTGCCGTTTACATAGTATAATTATTACAGAACACAGACGAGAAGCTAGGAGAAAGAAAATAACTTAGGTGGATAATCTAAGCCAGCAATAACATGCACGAATACTAAATACAGGGGTCCATAAAGGGTTCCAGTACATCATTAACAATTATAAGTGAGCTGATACAATTTATTCATATAAGGCCCATCCACACATTGTTTAGGCAGCTGGGCTGTGGTATCAGTCGGGATACCGTAAAAAATGTATCCCGAAAGATACCATGATGGGGGTCATAGACTTATATAGAGCAAGCATAGTCCTAATTGGACCAAATTTACCCTAGTTAGCAAACATATACAGTTTCTGCATCGGACACAAAAGTGTGGTAGACCACTAATTTGTGTCCGTTGCAGAAACAATACACCCTTGCTGAGTAGGGCAAAAGTAATCCACTTAGGACTATGTTTGACCTATAAAATTTTTTGGCTCTATCGTGTCCCCAGAGCAGTACTCCCATAGCTGATATAATATATTTATATAAGGCCCCATCCACACCTTGTTTTGGCAGCTGGAGCGTGGGATCTGTCAGGATACCATAAAAATGTATTCCGACAAATAACATGATGGGGATCATAGACTTATATAGGGCAAGCATAGTCCTAATTGGACTAAATTTACCCTAGTTAGCAAACTAGAGTGGTAGACCACTGTGTCCATTTCAGAAACAATACATGTTTGCTAAGTCGGGCAAAAGTAGTTCACTTAGAACTATGTCTGGCCTATAAAAGGTTATGGCTCTATCGTGTCCCCATAGCGGTATCCCCGTAGCTAGAAAAATATATTCATATAAGACCACCATTCACACCATGTTTTGGCAGTTGGGACATGGTATCTGTCAGGATACCGTAAAAAATGTATCCCGACAGATAACATGATGGGGGTCATAGACTTATAATAGGCAAGCATAGCCCTAATTGGACTAAATTTACCTTAGTTAGCAAACTAGAGTGGTAGACCAATCATTTGTGTGTGGTTATGAAGAAACCCTATATGTTTGCTAAGTAGGGCAAAAGTAGCCCACTTAGGATATAAAAGTCTATGGCTCTATCACTATAGAGGTATCTGTTGAAATAAATTTTTATGGTATCCTGACAGGTAATAAATCATCATGTTTATGTTCTCAGCAGTTTTGGACACAGTAAGGAGTGGCCCTTAACTGTACCTTGATCAAGGAAACCAAAAGTAACTGGAGAAGTAACTGGAGCAGTTAGGATTTTTTCTACTAACGTCCTGCCCGCACTATAAGAGTATGTATCTTGGTTTTCAAAAAGAGCAGAACAGAGTCCACCCAGTGCAGCTCTGGAGGAAGCATGAAGAGACTGATATGTCAATACTACAGGATCACCTTAAACAAATAAAAAAAAAACCTTGCTACATCGATGTGTGTAAGTAATTTGCACTCAGAGTTAAATCTATCACAACATGCAGCTAACTAAAACAATACAGAAACTTAAAGGGTTTTTCCACTTTATATTGTTTTATTTATTATGAGTATAATAGAAAATCAAACAAATTAATAAATAAATATACTTGTATTGAAAATTCTGCTTATATACCAGTTAGCTGTTAGAAAAAAACACCACACATAAGGCCTTTATAAGACATGTAGGTTTCCAGGTGACGTTGTCATTTCGTTAATAAAGTTAACTGCAAGAAAAAAGCAAAAAGATGAGACTGAGAGACGAAGCGGCTTCTTCACAGACATGATAATATGCTGCTGGAGGTAGTAATACCGGAGAAGTGCTGCTCCTCAATAACCTACTCTTAACTGGATACCAGGGTGACATGACCTGTGTGGTGGTCACATGATAAGACGCTGCTGGAGGTGGTAATACTGGAGATGTTCTGCTCCTCTATACACTACTGTTACCTGGATACCAGAAGTCACATGACCTGTGTGGTGGTCACATGATAAGACGCTGCTGGAGGTAGTAATACTGAAGATGTTCTGCTCCTCCATATACTACTCTTACCTGGATACCAGTGGTCACATGACCTGTGTGGTGGTCACATGATAAGATGCTGCTGGAGGCAGTAATACTGGAGAAGTTCTGCTCCTCCATACACTACTGTTACCTGGTTACCTGAGGTCACATGAGAAGTGTCGTGGTCACATGATAAGACGCTACTGGAGGTGGTAATACTGGAGAAGTTCTGCTCCTCCATACACTACTGTTACCTGGATACCAGGGGTCACATGACCTGTGTGGTGGTCACATGATAAGACGCTACTGGAGGCGGTAATACTGGAGAAGTTCTACTCCTCCATACACTACTGTTACCTGGATACCAGGGTCACACGACCTGTTTGCTGGTCACATGATAAGACGCTGCTGGAGGTAGTAATACTGGAGAAGTTCTGCTCCTCCATACACTATTGTTACCTGGATACCAGGGGTCACATGACCTGTGTGGTGGTCACATGACTGTTTAATCTATTCAGTTAGTCCATGGGAGCCATAACTGTGGACTGTAATGTGGGCGATACCATTTTTTTTTATATAGGGACCTACTGCAATGGTATAAAAGAGGTATAGAAGCAGAATTTTTAATACATGGAGATACAAAAAAAATTATGATTTGATATTATGTACACATTAAAAAAAATAAAAAGTAGAAACCCCTTTGAAGGAATACAGGTTAAAGTGAAACACTGTGAGATGCACATTGCGAGCCCTTAGAGGGCAGTACATAACAGAGCATCCTAAAGGGGTAGTCCCATTTCGGGAAATTCTCTTCGCTCGCTGTTCATTGCTAGTTGCGAGCTGCCACCACTAGGAATTTCACAAAACAAGACTACCACATTAAAGAACACTTAAATTTCATTAGTTAGAAAAGTCTGCTCCTTTTATCTAGGGGATAATATTATAGAAGAACAAAATGGCTGCCGGGCTCCTTCCTCAGCAGAAACCTGTCCTACAGAAAGTAGGACAGACTCTGAGTTACTTCCTGGTTGTGCTGACTGGCATCATTGGGCATGTGGTGTGCCCAGTCAGTCTGACAGACTTGCAGTATGAGGGAAGGCTCTGCAGAGTAGAAAGGAGACTGAGGACTGTACACACACACATATATATATATATTTGGTGTGAATATAGTATATTAAATCTATAGGTCAGCTGAAGGAAGCAGCCTTAGTGGGAAATGTAGTTCTCAGAGAGTGCGAATAGCAACTGTAGCTCCCCCACTATCCCAGTGAAGAGAAAGATTCAACCTGGCGATACTATGCTATATAACAAACTGGATTGTGACTGATAGTCACTGCTTATCTTTAGTATTACTGCACTATATGTTCTTATTTTTTTTTTTTTTTGTTTCTCACACAACCCCTTTAAGAAAGAGAATCCCTGTATAATGCATTGACCATTCAGACCCGCCTTTAACTTAAAATCTGTGATGCGTCTTTAGTTCCTCCCTATGGGAAATCCCCAGCAAACAACAATTCCGGTTAAAATCAATTTGCTTACAGAAACTGCCTCCTTCATCTCCCTTACTTCAAAGCTGGGAGGTTTCAAACTATTTTGATGTAGAGTTTGCATTTTGCTACAGCACATACATGCCTCAGCCTACAGAGTCGTTTCTCAATTGGTGTATGAGTCACTTGTTTGTGATACAAAGCTAATTTACTAACATAACAAAACGTAATGATTTTCCATATTATAATCTCTTACAAGGATGCACATCTATCTATCTGTAAGGTGGGTGTATTGTTAACCCATGTGTTTCTGATGTTTGTATGAGGAGATAACATGCAGAGGGCCCGAGGTGTGAATAGAGGAGAGAGAATGGGAGTCATAGTGCTTTTCTTAGCCATTGTCACGGTGGCTGGACTTCCACCAAACATCTCACGCTCTCCAGGCACCACATACATTAAAGTGGGGGACCTGCGGCTTATTGCGATGTTACTGTCCCTCAGAGGCACACTCCATGATGGTGATGGTAGTCCCTCCTGCTGTAGTGATGGTGTGTGGAGGCTCCTATGATGTTATGCAGGAAGCAGGAGAGCAGACAGAGGGTTAATGATGAAAACAGAGTGACTTGTCCTTTATTTACCAACAAGATGTCAAACATGGTATTTCTTCTTTCATTATTACAGTCCTTTCTCAACCTGTTGCAGCTAGCAGTCAGGAGCGGTCCCATCTAATAAAGTCCCACATGATGGAGCTTAGACTTCAAGGAGCTACATTAACCCCAGGAGAACTGACAAGCTAGAGGCAGCACTCTGGACATCATCTGTGCGGCAGGCCTACACATGACTCACTATGCACTCCCTCATCTGTATACACCTTGTGTACCTGTTCCATGGGAGCCTCCCTGATCCACTAGGCAGAAATTCACTCTAAAAATGTCCAATTGCTCTTTTCAGGAATCCATGGGAAATATGGCTATGGGCCTACCAGCTGCAGTCTGGCAGGTGCCCAGGTTTTAAGGGTTAAGTCACATCCTCCATCCCTGTAACTACTCGTTGCTGCTTCTCTTGGATCTCTCAGCAGCGTTTGATACTGTTGATAATCATCTTCGCCTCAGCATGCTCAGTGCTATTGGCCTCCAGAACCCCGCTCTCTCTTGGTACTTATCTTACCTGTCTGATCGCTCCTTCAGTGCCTTTTTTTTCGGATCTACCTCCTCTTCTCTACCTCTTGATGCTGGAGTTCCTCAGGGATCAGTTTTAGGTCCTCTCCTCTTTTCATTGTACACAGCCCCCATTGGACAAACCATCAGCAGATTTGGCTTCCAGTACCATCTCTATGCTGATGACACCCAATTATACACCTCCTCCCGTGACGTCAGTCCTACTCTCCTACAAAACACCAGTGACTGTCTGTCCGCTGTATCGGACATAATGTCCTCTCTCCATCTGAAACTAAACCTCACTAAAAATGAACTTCTTGTCTTTCCGCCATCTATTAACCAACTCCCCCCCCCCTTCACACCTGTTATTTCTGTTTCAGTGTGTGGTACCACCATTATTCCTAGGCAGCAGGCCCGCTGTCCGGGGGTTATACAAGATTCTGATGTGACCTTCACCCCATATATTCAATCCCTTGCCCGCTCCTGTCACCTGCACCTCAAGAACATCTCCAGAATCCTTCCTTTTCTCACTGTGGAAACAACTCAAACTCTCATTGTTGCTCTTATTCTTTCTCGTCTGGACTACTGTAACTCCCTGCTTATCGGTCTTCCACTCTGCAAACTCTCCCCTCTCCAATCTGTTCTGAATGCAGCAGCCAGGCTTGTCTTTCTTTCCAGCCACTATACTAATGACTCTACCCTGTGTCAGTCACTGCACTGGTTGCCCATTCAGTACAGGATACAGTATAAACTTATCACTCTCACCCATAAAGCTCTCCACAACGCTGCACCCCCATACATCACCTCCATTTATACTCCTTAAAGTCATACAGTTACCAAATAATAAACCTACAGTACGGAAAATAAGTATTTGATACACTGGCATTACTCTCACCTAGAAAGAATAGAGAGATCTTTAATTTGTATCATAGGTACACTTCAACTCTGAGAGACGGAATATAAAAAAAATTCAGAAAATCACATTGTATTATTTTTGAATAATTAATTTGCATTTCATTACATGAAATAAGTATGTGTTACAATAAAAAACAGTGTCACTATCTGCCAGGCATCGTGCTGCAACATGCCCTTTGACCCTGGAAGTTGCTGTGTTGTTGACAGTCAAATGTTTTCTGTTCCTTCCAGCAGGGCAACAGTTAAACACTTGGCTTCATCAATGGGGGAACTATTTAGCCCTGCCTGTAGCTGCACTCAGGCCCTGAGTTTTCGTTGTACATTTTGGTTCCCGCACAGTTCTCTGGCCATCTGGACTTCTGCTTTGTTTCTGCCTGCTGGACATCTGTCTTTGTACCCTGCATACTGGACACTGGTTTTGACTCCCCTCTGCAGTTTCTCAGGTGTCCCTCACGTCCCCTTGGATCCAACCCATTCTTACGGTTTTTTGGACTGTTTACGTTTTTGTATGCTTAATGTTTCCGCAATAAAGTCTGCTTGAAAGAAACGTTACAAACAGAACTTAATATTTGATACGGAAACCTTTGTTTACAACTACAGTGGTCAGGCGTTTCCTGTAGTTCTTGACCAAGACTGCACACACTGCACCAGGGATTTTGGCCCACTCCTCCATACAGATCTTCCAGGTTTCAGGGCTGTCGCTATGCTACATTGAGTTTCAGCTCTCTCCAAAGTATTTCGATTGAGTTCAGGTCTGGAGACTGGCTTGACCACTCCGGGACCTTGAAATGCTTCTTACAGAGTCACTCCTTAGTTGCCCTGACTGTGTGTTTCAGGTCATTGTCCTGCTGGAAGACCCAGCCATAACCCATCTTCAATGCTCTTCCTGAGGGAAGGAGGTTGTTGGCCAAAATCTTGCGATACATAGTCCCATCCATCCTCCCTTCTATATAGTGCAATCGTTGTGTCCCCTTTGTAGAAAAACACTCCCAAAATTTGATGTTTCCACCCCTAATTTTCATGGTTCGGATGGTGTGCTTGGGGTTGTACTCATCCTTCTTCCTCCTGACCACATGACCTTCTCCCATACCTCCTCTGGATCATCCAGATGGTCACTGGAGAACTTCAAACGGGCTGGACATGTGCTGGTGTGAGTAGAGAGACCTTGCGTGCCCTTCAGGATTTTAAATCAAGACGATGTTGTGTGTTACCAATGGTAATCTTTGAGACTGTGGTCCCAGCTCTATTGAGGTCATTGAACAGGTCCTCCATGTAGTTTTGGGCTGATTTCTGACCTTTCTCAGAATCATCTTATCCCATGAAGCGAAAACTTGCATGATGCCCCAGACCAAGGAATATTGACAGTCATCTTGTGTTTCTTCCTTTTTCCATTAATTGTGCCAACAGTTGTTGGCTATTCACCAAGTTGCTTGCCTATTGTTGTGTAACCCATCCAGCCTTGTGCAAGTCTAAAATGTGGTCCCTGGTGTCTTTAGGCAGCTCTTTGGTCTTTGCCATGGTGGAGAGGTTGGAGTGTGATTGATTGAGTATGTGGACAAGTGTCTATTAGACAAGTAACAAGTTCAAACAGGTGCAATTAATACAGGGAGTGAATGCACGGGTCTGTGAGAGCCAGAATTCTTACTACTTGGTAGATGATCAAATACTGTATTTCATGCAATAAAATGCAAATTAATTATTTAAAAATCATACAATGTGATATTCTGGATTTTTTTAGATTCTTTCTCCCACAGTTGAAGTATACGTATGATAAAAATTACAGACCTGTCCATTCTTTGTAGGTGGGAGAATTAGCAAAATCGCCAATGTATCAAATACTTATTTTCTCTACTGTATACATGGAGCAAACATACCACACAAATTATTGTTACTAAAGAAAATCTCATAATACCAAGACCAAATAATATTGCTACTTAAGGACCAAATAATACTGCCAGTTCATGACCACCACATGTAGCTACCAGTTGTACTCAGGCTCTGCAGATGTATCAATGATTACAGTACACTTATGTCCATTGACTCACAGTTGACGTCCTCTCTGATGAGTCATTCACTTTCCTTTTTCTTCTCCATCCGTTCCAGACCACCATGATAACTTCTCTTGGCCATGACTCATCTCTCCAAAATGTACCACACAAACATTTTAGAATCCTCACTTTCCTAGCACCTATAAACTTACATACCTATTGCAGGGGTTTATATACCTCCCTACCTAATTGGGGCCAGTATAGGAAAGAATGGTGACACCATTATCCCCACTGCAACCAACTTTCCTATGAAGGGAAAGCTGGTTGCCTACTGTGGGGCATGAGGAGGCACCCTTCATTCGTATACAGGCCCCTATTAGGTAGGAAGGTATATATATATACTCCCCTCCAGTTAGTAGGTAGGTATATAGCCTCCCCGTAAGGTATATAGATCTCCTCGGTAGGTAGGTATATAAGTCCTATGAGCAGGTAGCAAGGTATGGGTATATAGGGTTGCCCAGTAGGTTGGTATTTACAGTATATATGTCCCCAAGTAGGTATATAGCCACTTTCATTAGCTAGGAAGGTATATAGGGCCCCCAGTAGATAGGTTAATAAGTCACCCTGGTAGGTTGGTATATAGATCACCCCAGTAGGTTGATAAGTGTATAGTTCCCCCCCAGTAGGTTGAGAGGCATATAGGTTTCCTAGAATGTAGTTAGTTATATAGGTGCCCAAGTAGGTTAGTAGATCCCCCCCGTAGGTTGGTACATAGGTCCACCTGATAGGCTGGGACATAAGTCACTCTGATAGGTAGGTCTATAGGTCCCTCAATGAAAAAAAATTGTAATTAGGGGATGTTCAAACTGACTATTTTTGGTGCAAACACTGTTTGCCTCAAAAACGCTTTATGTCCTTGTTTAAAATTATGCACTGGCAAGTGCGGAATTTAAATGCAGAAACAACACTGACTGCCCAAGGTGGACTTCCCTGCCTCTATACTTAAGCAGTGCGTGCCAAAGAAATACTCAAGTAAAATCAGCGTCGTCCGACAGGCTGGAAGGTCAGAGCAGGTGGCAGGCAACGCGTAATCAAGGGACTGAGCAGGAGGTCAGAAACACGGTAGAGGCGGACACACAAGAAACTCTTCCTCTAAGGCAAAAAAGGGCACACAGATCTGGCAAGGGACAAGGGGAAGAGGCAGGAATAACTAGGTTCTGCATCTGGTCCTTTAAATTTTACAGAGCTGGCGCGCACGCGCCGTTGGGAGCAGGGCACGCAGGCCGGCAGTAAAGCAGCAGGGAGTGAGGAGAGGTGACTATGAGAGCTGGGACTGGGTATTATGAGTGTGCCTGTGGCCCAACATCCGGGTCACGGAACCAGCCATGTCTGGAGCGGCAGGAGGAGAGATATGGGTGCGCCCACGACCCGCAGTACAGTGAGCGGGGACACCCATAACCAGGGCTGTGGAGTCGGAGTCGTGGAGTCGGAATCGGTGCCTATATTGCAGGAGTGGGAGTGGGAGTCGTCATAAAATGGACCGACTCCCAAAATATATAATAAATTGGTCCAGTTAGTTTGATGCAGTGCAAAGAACAAGAGGAATTGGGTCCAGCCAGCGCTATTGCTCCCATATCTTCAGCCTTATCATATCAGGAGTGTAATTGATGACATGGAGCAGGCAAAGCGCTGCCCCAGGGGAAAAGATTCTGCTCCCATAGCAAACAGATTTCAGCAAAATGTTTCACCTGCTTTCAAGGAAGTAGAAGAGTTCAACCATTCATCAAAACTGACTGTGGCTGAGGCAATTCCTTTATACTCTGAAACTGTTAGAGATGTTGCCCCTGTGGTCACCGCTTTTCCCCCAACCCAAGTTAGTGTAGAGAGGCCGTTCTCTAGCCTGGAAATATTTAGATCAGATGTGAGGTCATGTATGCAGGATCTGATGGAGGCAATACTATTTCTCAGAACAAATTCAGACACTCCACAAATGTTCCTGCAGTGTTTTGCATATTTACAATTTTTTGTGTTCTAAAGTCATATCCAGTAAATATATTTTACACTGACAAGCAAAACGGTAACAATGTTTTGAACTTGTGACTTTCAGGCTCCATATCTCTCCATCCACTACAGCTTTGTACATGAGGCTACTGTAATTTTATATACAGTCATCGTACCTTTCTTATACATAAATGTGACTTGCAAGTATTTATCACCTGCTTAGTTCTGCAGATTATTTACTGTAACTGCACTGTTTGCTCCTAAAAATCAAAATGTTAATTTTTATTATTTTGTTAGTATTGGGAAATCCACCTTTTGGTTTTCAATACTGCCTGAATCCTTCTGGGCTCTGGATCAGATTCAAGCATATCTTGACCAAAATCTGATCCCAGGTCTCTTCTACACATTCCCAATGTTGGTGCAGATTGAACTTGGATACAAATACAGCTTTTTCTTCAACTCTACCCACAAGTGTTCAAAAGATCAAAACATTGTTACCCTTTTGCTTGTCAGTGTCTGTTCTACCTAAATAGCTTGATTATTGTATCATAAGGTGATAAACAGCCTGATGTTACCATTTTACTACAGTAAAGTTATCACTTAAACATGTGCCATGTATGAGGGAGTAAGGAGTCAGAGTCGGGAGTCTCAGTCGGAGGTTTGGGAAATTGAGGAGTCGGAGTTGGGGCTTTGGCTTTCTGGCTCCACAGCCCTACCCGTAACAGTACCTCTCCCCTTAGGTCTCCACCTCTTTTTGGCCCGATGGTATTTTAGTAGGATGTCCCAGTCAAGAATGTTGTCCTCTGGTTCCTAGGACCTCTCTTCTAGCCCGAACCCTTTCCTATCCACGAGATAGTACTGCTCCACCTAATAGTCTTCTTGGACAGAATCTCTTTGAAAACGTTGAAAACGTCGGTGGAGTTAGCTTGAGGGGATGGCGAAACAACCTTTCAGGAGAAGAAGTTGAGAACCAATGGTTTCAGGAGAGAGACGTGAAAGGCGTTCGGGACACCCATTGTAGGAGGAAGATGGAGTTTCTAGGCCACTTGGTTAATCCACTGCAGCACTTCAAAAGGACTCAGGAAACGTGGGCCCAACTTATAACTTAGAACTGACATTTCTGTTTTAATGAGTACTATTATTTCTGGAGCATCTTTTGTGGTTGTTTTGTAATTCCTTCTAGAAATGTACTACCAATTTGTCAGATGGGTGTTACCAATTGTGGGGGGTTGTTGTCCCTGCACAGTCTGACCTTGTCCAATCAGTGCTGGCAGAGTCAGGATGCGCAGGGACAAAATCCTTTAAAAATTAAAAATGTGACACCCAGCTGACTGATTCAGTTATATGTTTTCAGATAAAAAAAATACAGAGGAACAGCACAACACAGAGTTATATGAAAACAAGCTCCAGAATTGTTATTTCACAGGCAACACAAGTATTTACTAAAACAGACCTGTCAGGAGAGGTCACAGGTCCTCTTTAAAAGCAATCCAATAATATCTTTTAATTGGTTTCCATTTAAGAAAATAAATAAGTGGAAGATTGTAGATTTACGTGTACATTAGATATGACCCATTACAGATCTTCCTTGCTGAATGGACAAATGCCAAGACTAATCAATCACCCTGCTGAGATGGATGTTCACTCCAGCCCACCTGTACATATTGAGCGACATGTATGAATGGGGCTGTGCCAGATTTCTGGCGTACGTTGAGCCAAAAAGCTGTTGTAAACCTGTTCTAACAATGTATGAATAATCGCACTCCAAACTTTGGCTTGCCCCGACACTTTGTAATGCGCCAAAGATATAGGGGCATTCTGAGGGTGTGTCGCACCACATTTATGAATTTGGGACGCCAAAAGTAGGCGCATAACTGTCAAAACAGTCAGACCAAGTTAAAAATGGTCTGCCTGAGGCCAAAGTTGTCATAGTGGATCTAGGTTAGGCAATATCAATTATTTCTCAAGGTATACCACTAAAATAATACAAACTAATTTATAATAATCAAACTATATAAAATTAAATAATATAAAATAAATATAAAATTATAGAATATAAAAGTAATATTAAATTATATAATATCCAAAAACTAAAACATTTTTCTCTTATAAAATTTACATAAGATGATATAATCTAAAATTAATATTAAACTAAATAATATAAATTAATTAAACCAATACAGCATCTACCTTAAATCCTGTTCTCAATCGGGTATTTACGGAGTTAGGGTAGTATTATCAGTGATTACAAAGACATCATAGCAGGCTAGAAAGAAAAGAAAAGGATTAAAAATAGCATGTCAGTTAATTGAAACCATGGTAGGGATCTTGCATGGTGCACTACAAGTCTCAACGAGACCTGTGGTGTGTCGGCTATTGCTGTATGTTGAATAAAGGCTGACACACTGGCCTATATTTTGATGAACAAAAAATTAACACACTATATAAAAGTATAAAAAAGTATTTTAAAAGATTTTTTTAAAACATTTTTTAAAAGATTTTAATTATAGAAAAAGAAAAATATTAAAATCATAACAAAATTTTATTATTAAAATAATACATTTTACTTTAGAGAAGCATCTGAATGAACTGCTTTAAACTCTGTATAGAAGAACAGAAGCTCCTAAATGTCAATCATGCTGTTAAATGTTTCTCTTTCTACCACATCTCAATGCTCTCCCTGTGTCAATCTCAATTTGTCTTGGATAAAAATCTGTTTATCAGCTACAAGTCGAATAAGTAATTACTGTAATTCTATCCTATCCTACTGTAGCTATTAAGACACAACCAAAGCAAAATCTCGATTTAAATTGGATCTTTGGTACGTTAACATTGATGACTTATTAAAGGCATTCTACTGATTAAGCATTTATGACGTATCCTAAACTTAGGCCATCAGCGTGAAGTGCCTATAAAACTAATGGGTATATTCACAGGAAGCCAATTTATTGCATTCAATTTTTACAACTGAAAGGCCATTTAGTTCATCTGAATTCCGTTGTTTCAGCAAGCAGCATATGGATCTTTGTAGACCAGTCTTCACAGAAGTCGGTGCAAGGCTGTATGGGCTTGCTGCGGGGAACCCCCAGGTTGCTACCCTAACATGGCTACATATGGTGGCAGCCGAAGTGCTGGATGTGGGAGACCAGTACAGGCAGAGGTGATGGGTCACAGGCTGGTGCAACCATAGACAGGTAGTTAGAGTCCCGGGTAGCTAGCAGACTGGTACAACGACATGTAACTGCAGAAACAGAAACACAGGTATCAGGCTGACATCATGGCAGTTAACAGCAGGGATAAACGTGTGCAGGTAGCAGACAGGCATAACAGCAGATAACAGCAGGAACAGGAACCAGAGGTCAGATGGAAATTAATGAAGTGACCCTGGAGGAAAGGCAGGAAGTTCCTTAAATCATAGGAGGCTGTGCCCCTTTAAATCCAGACGTACAAGCACGCGCAACTGGGGCGGGTGTGTGCGTGTGCAGACACAGACAGGAACACAGGCAGGAGCAAGGACAGGGGAGTACCCAGCAAACAAGGGACACAGCAGGGAGAGCGGCGACATGGAGATAGAGCAGCAGCAGCAGGGATGAGACCACAGCTGGTGCAAGGACTAAGGACACAAACAGGCCCCCACGACACATCCACGGTCCATAGCAGGGCTTCAGCCGAGACACAGCCATGTCTGCAGTTTGTGACCAGGACCTTTGCATGGACCGTGACACAGAGTATACTCGTTGTAAGGCTTGTCTGGTCTCTTGCCAAATTGTCATGAAGTCTCCGATTTGAGAATCCACAGCGGGAACATTAGAGGAGACTGCTAGAGGGAGGGGAATTAAGGTGTTGCCCGTATACAATGTAAAAGTGTGAGGCTCTGGCCAAATCGAACTCCAGATGATTATAATCTGTCCAGGTTAGAAGATTGGACCAGTCGTCTTGGCATGCAGAGACGAAGTAGCGCAAGTAGTTTCCCAGGGCCTGGTTCACCCTTTCTAAATCTAGTCTGTTGGGAACAGAGCACATGCCAGAATTTAGAAATGACCCCGACAATATGCAGGAGAAGGCCGTGCAGGCAGAAAATATGCTGGAAGAAGTGGCCAGCAAGCTAAGTAGCTGAGGGGAGACCAGGCAGAGGCACGAAGTGGGACATTTTCGAGAACTGGTCCATAACCACCCAAATGACGGTGTTGTCCAACGAGGGTGGTGTCATGTTCCATGCCACGGCCCTTATTCCGAACCGGGTCCCTGCTTCCATCCTGTATCTATTCACACCGCGAATGCTGCTGTGGATCGCGGACGTGTCTGTTTGCCTGTTTGTGTCCCCGGTTCCTATAACTGTTTCTGTGTCCCTTGTTATTGCTGCTACTCACTTGTCCTCGCTCTTGTTTCTTACTGGATCTGCACACTCTGCTTAGAGCGTCTGAGCTCCTGACCATTGGTTTTTTGTTTCTGTCATTATACCTTTCTGCTACCTCTGCAGCTCTACTGTACCTGTTCCTGCCTGTCAGCCTCATACCCGTTTAGCCTCATGTCAGCCTTTTCCCTCTGTTTCTGCTGTATTCTGCCATTGTACCTGCTTGATACCTGTCTGGACTCTGTCACCTGCACTTTGGCTATCACCGCGAGTAGCCTACCATCTATGCTCGTGGTGGCCCAGAGCATCCACACCAAGGACCCGGCGACCACCGTGTCAGTGCATAATGACAGCACTGGTCGTTACAGAATGAACTGACGATGGATGCCACTGAGGTGACTCTGCCTGACACCAAGCACTAGGCAGCCATTCTATTTCGTCTTGGCATCTATCTGAAGCTACAAATTTTTTCTGAAGCTACAGTTCATTACTGCACATTTGGATCAAGTACCATCTGCACCAGCACCTGCACCTGTAGTAACTCCACCTCCCATTGCCATTGTCAGTCCCAGTCCAGAGCTTGTGCACCTGCTGTCTCACGGTTCGCACAGAGCTTCTGTTTCCACTGGCTCATGGTTTCGCCCAAAGTGTCTGTTCCCGTTCTCTCATGGCCCTGCTTAGAGTGTCTGTACCCGCTGGCTCATGGTTTGCCCAGGGCTTCTGTACCCGCTGGCTTACGGTCCCGCCCAGAGCATCTGTACCTGCTGACTCATGGTCCTGCCCAGAGCATCTGTACCCGCTGGCTCATGGTCTCGCCCAGAACTTCTGTACCCGCTGGCTCATGGTCCTGCCCAGAGTTTCTGTACCAGCTAGCTCATGGTTTTCCCTGAGGCATTGCTTGGGTCCTAAAACATCCAGGTCCTGGGCCCTTTGTGTTACGTTTTGCTCAGTAGGGCTATGTTCACACAGCATTTTTCAGCATGTATTTTTACATAGAAAAAACTCATTTTCCTGTCAATAATTTTATACGTATTTCACATAGATTCTAAGCATCACCTCAGCAGTCACTGTACAATGAAAATCAGCACTGACAAATTTGCTTTTTCAAAAGCGCCCACCTACGTATGACAGTGTAGTACCTTCACAGTCACCAAAAAATACACCTATACATGCAGCAAATATACCATACGAATGATTGTTACTAAAAAAAACTCCTACAAAACCAAGACCCAAAATTATTACTACTTAAGGATCAAATGATACTGCCAGACCATGACAAAACGTGACCCCCACATGTGACTATCAGTTGTACACAGACTCCACCAGATAGTGGTAGAAACTAGTTGTATGTAGGCGCTCTGCAGACATATAAGTGTTTACACTGCAGTTACATTTATTGACACAGGAGACGTCTTTTCTGATCTGAGTCGTTCTCTTTCCCTTCTCTTCTCCGTCCGCCCAGACCGCCATGATGACTTCTTCTGGCCACGACTCGTCTTTGCAGAATTTACCACACAAACAATTTTGAATCCTCACTTTTCCAGCACCTATATGCCTGCTTAACTAGGGGGGTTTACATATCTCCCTTCCTAATGGGGGTTTATACAGGAAATAATTGTGACGCCCTATCCCCTCAGCAACTGGCTTTTCTATGTTAAAAAATCCAGGTGTCTGCTGTGGGGGATGGGAAGTCACCCATCGTTCCTTTATAGGCCCCTATTAGGTAGGTTTATAGACCCCCCTCCCAGTAGCTAGGTGTATAGGTCTCCTCAGAAGGTAGATATATAGGTTATACATTCCCCAGTAGGTAGATATATAGGTAGATATACTCAGTACCCCAGTAGGTATATAGATAATGGGATCCCCCAGTCTGTAGATAGGTAATAGGTACCCCCAGTAGGTATATAGGTAAGAGGGCCCCCAGTCGTCTGTAGATAGATAATAGGGTTCCCCAGTATGTAGATAGATAATATGGTCCCCCAGTAGGTATATAGACAATAGAGTTCCCCAGTCATTATATAGGTAAATGGGGCCCCCGGTATGTAGATATGGTCCTCCAGAATATAGACAGGTAATAGGGCACCTCGTATATAGACAGGTAATAGGGCACCTCGTATATAGACAGGTAATAAGTCCCCTAGTATATAGATAAGAGGGCCCCAGTATATAGATAGATAATATGGCCCCCAGCATTTAGATATATAGGTAAGTAATATAGCCCCCAGTACATAGAAAGGCAGGTAATATGGCCCCAGTATATAGATAGGTAATATGGCCCCCAGTATATAGATATATAGGTAAGTAATATGGCCTCCAGTACATAGAAAGGCAGGTAATATGGCCCAATATATAGAGAGGTTGGTAATATGTCCTCCATTATTTAGCTTTGTAATAGGACCCCAGTATATATAGATAGGTAATAGGAACCCCAGTATATAGATAGGTAGGTAATATGGCCCCCAGTATACAGATAAGTAGATAATATGGCCCCAGTATATAGATAGGTAATATGGCCCCCAGTATGTAGATATGTAGGTAATATTGCCCCCAATATATAGATAGGTAGGTAATATGGCCCCCAGTATACAGATAGGTAGATAATTTGGTCCCAGTATATAGATAGTTAGGTAATATGTCTCCCAGTTTAGATAGGCAGGCAATAGGACATACTAAAAATAAAAAATAACAGTATTCACCATTCCCTCGCTCCCTTAAGCTCCCGTCTCTGTCTTCTTCCCGGCACAGATGGTGTGACATCATCAGGCCGTGCAGGCAGCGTGGTGATGTTCTCATGCCACCTGAGCTGGATGCTGCAGAAAGCCACAAGCTTGCTGGCGACTCACCATAGTAGTTTCAGGCCCCAGAACTGTGTGGGATTCCTTTCTGTGGATTGGGAGGAGAGGGCTTAATGGGGGGGTACTGTCACGGTCAATTTCGTGGCCCTCGTTCTGGACCGAGGACATGGCCAGGTCCCTGCTTCTGTCATGTCTCCATTCATGCCATGGCCACTGCTGTAGACCACAGACGTGGTTTCTGTGTCCCTTGTTATTGCTGTAACTCACCTGTCCTTGCTCAAGTTCCTGTCAGGGTCCAACCTGCCTTGAGGCAAGTTCTGGTGAATACTAGGGGCCCCTTAGACTTTGCTTCTTGATGCAGCTTACACCAGCGCGTGCAGTGGTCCACGAACCAGCAGTCGTTACACATCACTTGGTATTCAAAATACCTGTCATGAGTATTGAAGGCAGTCTTCCATTTGTCACCTTCACAAATTCGAACCAAGTTGTAGGCCTCCTGCAAGTTGAGTTTCATGAAGACTCTGACTCCTCGCAGATGGTTAGAGCTTGTATATCAGTTGCAAATGATATTGTTTTAATGGTAATCTTATTAAGACCCCAATATTCAATGCAGGGGTGAAGAGAACCATCCTTTTTTCCACAAAGAACAATCCAGCACCAACTGGAGAGGAGGACTTGCGGATGAAGCCTTTTTGAAGATTTTCTTTTATATAGCCAGCCATGGCCTGTTTGTCGGTTATGGATAAAGGGTAGACCCTGCCCCAAGGAAGAGTAGGCCCAGGCAGCAGGTCAATAGGACGGACAATCATAGGCTCGATGAGACAGAACGGTCTTAGCCTGTTTCTCACAGAAGACATACGCATACTCATTATACAGTGAAGGCAGCCCCAGCAGGGGAGTAGACAACATCAGTGGAGAAATGGTATCCACTGGATGCAATACTGCGTGACTTCACCTGTTTGCCAATTGCGCCCAGGATCGTGCTGCTGTAGCCACGGAAGTCCCAGAAGGACTGCAGAGGAGGAGAACTCGATTTTTTCTTTGTGCAACGTCTCCACTTGGAGACTCAGAGGTTCTGTTCAGAACTGAATAGAGTCACTTAGGCATTCTCTGTTAATGGAGGAGATAACCAAAGACTTTCCTAGCTGGACCACCAGAAGACGATAATTAGAGACCAGAGATGCGTCAACAAAATTCCTAACTGATCCAGAATCTACGGAGGCGGAGGCTTGAAACTAGACAAGATGTAGAGCTGTATCAGCATGGACAGATGTGGAGAGGTAGTAGTTACACCTAGGGACGCCTCTCCCACGTAGCCTAGGTGCAGCAGTTTCCCAGACACAATGGACAGTCCATACGGAAGTGTTCAGGACTAGAGCAGTAGAGGCAAAGAGTTTGCTGTCATCGACAGAACCTTGCTGTGACAGGTGGGCTCTGTCCACTTGCATGGCTTCTTCCAAAGAAGCCATTGGTAGAGTTTCATGGAGTGTGCTGCTAACACCGCTCCGGGCCAGCCCCGCT
Organism: Phyllomedusa bahiana; assembly: GCA_025379985.1. NCBI lineage: Eukaryota > Metazoa > Chordata > Amphibia > Anura > Hylidae > Phyllomedusa > Phyllomedusa bahiana. The sequence goes on from JAODAL010000594.1 coordinate 241,411, forward strand.
CTGTGCTGCGCTGCTCTGCTGTATACTCAAACAGCTATGCTACTGCTTTCCGTCCCCACTCTGAATGCCGGCGTGCACGCACACGCTTCCTAGGGCACTGACCCTATATCTTCTGGACTACTCCTACACTCTCTGCCAGAGTATTGGTGTTCCATGGTGCATTTTGAGAAAGTGTAAAAGAGAGTTTTGTCTATCTGTGTACCAGTTATTCCTGCTATCGTTTCCTGACAATGTTGCCTGCCGCCCACCCTGACCTTAGCACCTGTCCCCAACTACGTCTCTGTCTAACGATTCTGTACCATGCTACACCCCGGCTGCCACTGCAAACAAGTCACGTCAGGGGTAGCAACTTGGTAGTTTCCCCCTGCGGCAAGTCCAACCCGCTTTGCGGTGGGCTTTGGTGAATACCGAGGGTTACTTAGACTCCGCTTCCTGGCATGTCTTATACCACCGCTTGTGGCCGTCCAGTGAATCCACCTACATCTGTGACATAGAGGAAGTGGAGGCCTTTGAATCCTGAGCAAGATTGGGAAGACGGCATGGCCAGACCGGTTTACATTCTTGTTGGAACTCCTTCTTTCTTTCAGCAAACCGAATGGCAAGACAGATGAGGTCACTCAGAATTGATCGACCAGCTCATCCTTTATTCTACCTGCAAGACCCTTCGAGAATGTGGTAACAAGGGCCTCGTTATTCCACGATAATTCAGGCAAGAGTACAACTCTGTGGCATATTGTACGACTGTGGAATCCCCTTGTCGTAGGTCTAGCAGAGTATTAGCAGAGGAAGACACATGGGGGGAGTTCCTCAAAAATGCTGTGGAATTCGTCCAAGAATGTGTGGAGATTCTTGGACGATTGTCTCTGTCCCAAAGGGGAGTAGCCCATGCCAGAGCTTCCCCGGTGAGGAGGCTGATCACGAATGCCACCTTGGAACATTCTGTGAGAAACTGGTTAGCCATGAGTTCCACGTGCATGGTGCACTGCATAAAAAAAAAAATATATATAGGTCATGCAGCTTGGGACCGATAGACACCATAGTAAAACAGGGTGTAGGAGTTGCCAATGGTGGTGATGGTGTTTGCTGGGCTGCAAGGAGCTGGTGCATCATGCTGGTCAGCTGGTTTATTTGTTGTGCCTGCTGGGCGATTTGCTGTGACTGCTAGGCAACAACTGTCATGATATCCCAAATATTGAGCAGAGGCACCACAACGGGATCTGTGGCTACATCTAACTATACGGACCATAGGGTTACAATGCAAGAGCCCGCCGTCACCAGAGCCCGCTGCAAGGTGGGTTGGGCTTGCTGCAGCTAGAGACCCCCAGGTTAGTACCTCAGATGTGACTTGCTTGCGGTGGTGGCTGAGGTGTAGCGTGGTACAGAATCAGCACGCAAACTCGTAGTCGGGGACAGGCAGCTGGCAAAACGTGGTCAGTGGACGGAGGCAAAGGTCAGGATACACAGTAAAGACAGGAACGCTAGGGAATGCTTTTTCTAAGGCTCAGGGCACTGTAGATCTGGCAGGGAGGCAGAGGGAGTTACCAGAAGATATAGGGTCAGCGCCCATAAATTATTCAATTACCAACACACCGGCCTTTAAGTTTCACTGAGCTGTCGCGTGCTCCCTGGGGACATGTGAGTCAGCAAGTTGAAGAGAGCAGGGGACCAGGAGTGTGTGGAGGTAAATAGTGGACCGAAGTATGAGTGCGCCCGCAACCTGACATGCAGACCGCGGCGCCACTCGTCCCCAGCAGCATGATAAAAGAGGAGACACAAGTGTGCCCACCTCCTGAAGTCCGGGCTACAGGGCAGCTCGTCACATTATCCCAGCTGTTGGGCCTAGTTTCTTAAACAGACAACTCCATCAGAAATTTGAATCTTTGTTAAAATCAATATTACTGGAAGTATTTTTATTTCAGCAGTCCAATGCAATTAAAAAATTACATATAAACTCTTATTAATAATAATAATAATAATAATAATAATAGTAATGATCTTTATTTATATAGCGCCAACATATTCCGCAGCACTTTACAATTTAGAGGGTATAAGTACAGACAAGGAAAACAAACGTTACACAGTAAAAAGCTACTTACAGATCAGACACAAGGTGTGAGGGCCATGCTCCCAAGAGCTTACAATCTAAAATCTTGCCCTTTTCTAGTTGTGAGATAAAACTCCAGAATGGCACTAATCTCACTTTTACTTTTGCTGCTGCTTATCTCAATGTAGTCTCATTAAAAATAGTAGGTAATGACGTAATTATTACTCTACTGATCTCTGGACAGGGATAGATAAGATTAGACTAGATCACGGGGAACTGAAATAAGCAATACATGAAAGGAAAATAGAGTAATTTTCTGCACCAGGGAGGAGGTTTCTGCACACGTTTCAGGTCCTGCTGGTAACAATTATTCCTTTCAGGCCATAGCCGGCCATGAAAAATGACCATAAAGCAATCCTCTCAGTGCTATGCTACCAGAGCTCACAGAGGTAAGTCAGACAGAGAAGTCAGGTACATAGGGGGAAAAAGTTCTGTAACAAAAAAACACCAAATTAAAACAAAAAACAAAACATATACTAGTCACACATCCCAACCTCTGCTCAAAGATAAAAGTTTATGATTGTGCTTCAGTCTTCTAGGCCTACTCTTTCTAGACAAAATTACCGGCTGCAATCAAGTGGTTAATCACCCTCATACATTTAATCCAAAAAAGTCTTGTGTTAGGATTAAGACTATACTTCCCATGGTTTCATCTGTAAACCAGCAAGGTCTACAGATTTAGAAGTGACTTGACCCTAATTTAGGAAAATGTCTATTTTTGAGTAACTGTTATTCTGAAGCTCTGACGTCAGATTGTTTATTTTCATTCCATTTTTATTTCACTTTTATCAAGAGCAAAGTGCATTTCAGTACTCCCGTCTCGTAGATGGGGTTAGGGCTAAAAATAAACTTAATAAATGACTGTCCAAAAAGTCATGAATCGGTTTCGAAATCATATGTGATAGTGCAAGTAGTACAAATTATCATAAGTGTCTGAGAATGTGTGGTCTACTGATAATCAGATTAATGAAAAGTTTAATACTTATTAACATATATACACACATAGTGGAGTCACATTATTATGACTGCCATCCAATTTCTAAAGTAACCGATGCACACAGAGCAGCTAGACGGGCTCATTAAGGTCTTGGTGGGTTGTCTCAGGCAGGGCCGGGACAAGGCATTTTGGTGCCCTAGGCAAGTACGGCCAATGGCACCGCCCCTGATTCCCAAAAATTGGCGCCCCCTCCCAAAAAATGGTGCCCCCCGCACCAGTTACTCTCCCCCACTGCACCAATTCCTCTCTCCTGCACCAGTTCCTCTCTCCTGCACCCGTTCCTCTCTCCCCTGCACCAGTTCCTCTTTCCCCTCTGCACCAGTTCCTCTCGCCCTCTGCACCAGTTCCTCTCTACCCTCTGCACCAGTTCCTCTCTACCCTCTGCACCAGTTTCTCTCTACCCTCTGCACCAGTTTCTCTCTACCCACTGCACCAGTTTCTCTCTACCCTCTGCACCAGTTCCCCTCTCCCCTCTGCACTAATTCCTCCCCCACTCACCAGTCAGGATTGCTGCCCATGTTTTTTCTCCTTCACTCAGTACTTAGGAGAGGGAGCCGAGGCTCCGCCCACTCTCCCCAGCACACATTGTTCTGGCAGCTTCCCGTCATGTGAAGGAAGCTGTCAGACAAGCACAGGGAGGTGAGGAGACTGTACAACCTCCCTAGCGCATTACACACTGCTGCTCCTGCTCCCTCCCTGACTCCCTCCTGTTGGCTCGGGGGAGGAGGGAGGAAGCAGCGGGGCAAAGGTAAACTCCTCTGGGAAATCTGGGGAATTAGTATTTGGTAATATTTGGAAGTCTTGGTCATGCTCTTCCAACTAATGCCAGACATTTCTAGCTGTGTGATATGTTGCATTGTCTTGCTGGAACATTATGTTTTACCAGGGAAGACAATCAGCATGTATGGGTGTACATTACCAGACTGGCAAGATGCCTAAACCGCAGATTCCCAGATTCGGGTTGCTGTGTTGGCTCAGAGTGCCCACTGATGATTCCCCCTGTTTGGCCCCACATCTCTTCAATTATATGTGGGTCCGTGGGACGCGCATACAATTGAAAACTATGGTAGGGTAAGGAACGATGTGTTCTATGAACACCAGGAGCATCATTCCTATGTAGGCAGCGAGATGAGGTCATGCCATTCACACCATGCACAAGATCTTGGATAAAGCTGCTCATCTGGGGAATGGGGAGAGGTAAGAATTACTTTTTTATGTTTAATGGCGGCCCTATATACCTACCCACTGGGGGCACTTACCTATATACCTATCTACTGGTAACATCTATATACATACCTACTGGGTGGACCTATATAGCTACCTGAAGACGACATAGAGGCCTTCTTAACCATCTTTGAGAGGGTGACAGAGAGGGACAAGCTTCCCACCAAGCAATGGGTGGAAGTCCTGGCGCCATACCTGTCTGAGGAGAGGCAGAAGGCCTACTTTGATCTTCCGTCACAAGAGGCTAAAATCTATGGCAAGCTGAAGGCGGAAATCCTCACCCATTTAGGGGTGAATTTGGCTGTCCGTGCCCAGCAAGTGAAACATTGCGAGTATGCTCAACACAAGCCCCCCAGGTCGCAAATGTTCGACTTGTTCCACCTGGTGCAAAAGTGGCTGCAGCTGGAATCCTGTACCCCGACGCAGATGGTGGAGAGAGTCGTGATGGATCGGTTCATCCAAACCCTGCCCAGAGCTATACAACGCTGGGTTGCTCAGGGAGATCCTCAGTGTGCTGATGACCTGGTGAGCCTGGTGGAGAGGTACCAAGCAGTGGATATCTCCTATGACCGACCAGTGGCCGGTAGGTCGGTTGCCGGGTGCTCCAAGAAGTGGCCCAAACCATTGCCAGAGGGACGAATCCAAGTCAGAGCAGATCCCCAGCCTGGTCCAGTGAGGAGTCTTCGCCCTGTGATATGCTGGAGGTGTCAAGGTCCAGAGCACATTGCAGCACACTGCCCCCTGTCCTTGGAGCCCATGGACTGCAACGCAAGCCGCCACTGTGTCTGGTTTGCCTATCCTGCCTACAGTCCCGTACCTCACCCTGGCGAGGGTCCCCAGGTCTGCCAGGTAACAGTAAATGGGGTAACGGTGTGTGGACTTCTGGACTCTGGGAGTTTGGTGACCCTGTTAAGGGCCACACTCCCACATGTACTAGTCCCCGGCAGGAGGGTTGGGGTACAATGTATCCATGGGGACACTAAAAACTACCCGGTGGCCAAGTTGACTGTGTCTACGGGGCAGAATACCCTGTCCCATACTGTGGGGGTGGTAAGAAACCTGATGTACTCCATAATCCTAGACTTTTCGGTATTTTGGGATTTGTGGGGTAAGGCCATGAGCTCGGGCCACAAGAGTGTCCTGGATAATCCTGAAAAGGGTAATAAAGAGGAATGTAAAGTGTATAATGATGTGACCCAGGAATTTCCTTTGGTGGTGTTAGCAGGGGATGAAGATGAGGAATCATCCCGGGAAGCTAACATCCCTGATCTGGAGGTGTCCCGGGAAAATTTTGGGACTGCCCAGCTCAGGAGCCTGACGTTGAAAACCGCTCTAGAAAAAGTCACTGTGATAAAGGGGGTTCCTCAGGATCCAGGGGCAGATCACAGGTTTCCGCATTTCACCCCGTTTAATGATCTACTATACCGGGTAAATAAAGTGAGAGGGGAGGTGGTGGAACAATTGCTGGTCCCAGGATCCTACTGGAGGATGGTATTGGACCTAGCCCACTCTCACATGTTGGGGGTGTCACTTGGGGGTAGATAAGAGAATTGGTGCACATATTTTCAAGGACAGGACTTGAGATCCTGACCGATCAGGGAACACCCTTCATGTCCCGGGTTATGAAAGAGCTATGTAAGGTCTTGTGTATAACGCAGCTACAGACTTCGGTATACCATCCGCAAACTGATGGGCTAGTAGAGCGCGTCAATAAAACACTGAAGGCCATGCTCAGAAAGGTGGTGGAAAAGGATGTGCGGGATTGGGACTACCTACCAGGGGCTACATACCTATTTTCTTACTGGGGGACTTATATAACTTCCTTCCTACTTAATAGGGTGCTATATACCTAGCTACTTAAGGAGGGGCCTATACATCTACTTACCTATTAGAGGGCCTAGATCCCTACCTACTTAATGGATGGCCTATATAGCTACTGAGGGACCTGTATACCTACCTACTTATTGGCGGCCTTTATACCTATCTACAAGCATGCCGGCAGCAGGACAGGTGAGTGCACTACTTGGTGGGGGTTGTGTGTGGGAGGAGGGTATGTGTGTTTGAGTGTGCGGGTGAGAAGTGTAAGGCCCCGTTCACACGGCTTATTCCTGACGGATTTGTGCGCCGTATTGAGCGCACAAATCCGCGGTGAATAAGGGGCAGGACGGGGGCGGGGCCCGAGCGCGGCGGGGGCGCCGCTCCCGGCCCCATAGACAATGCATTGTTTATAGGCGCGTCCGCGCCGTAAATAATGTGCATGTCACTTTCTCCCCCCGCGGCGGATTTGCCGAGCGGGGAGGAGCGACGGATTCCACTGTTCTCTATGAGAGCAGTGGATTACCGTAATGACTCCGACGGATTGGCGCCGTATTGAAGCGCAAATCCGGCGCGGAATACGGCACCAATCCGTCGGCAAAGAAGCCGTGTGAACGGGGCCTGAGTGTGCAGGGGAGAGGTGTGTGGGGGGTGGCTGAGTGTGTGTGTTTGAGTGTGCGTGGGAGGACTGTGTGTTTGAGTGTGTAATGTGAGGCATGTGTGTATTTGAGTGTGCGGCAGAGAAGTGTGTGTGTGTTTCAGTGTGTGGGGTAGGAGTGTGTGTTTGAGTGTGCATGAGAGAAGTGTGTGTGTGTGTTTGAGTATGCGGGGGAGGAATGTGTGTGTTTGAGTGTGTGGGGAGGGGTGTGTTTGTGTGTGGGGGTGGCTGAGTCTGTGTATTTGAATGTGCGCAGAGAGGGGCGTGTGTGTATTTGAGTGTGCGGGAGAGGAGTGTGTGTGTGTTTGAGTGTGTGGGGGCGAGGGGTGTGTTTGAGTTTGCGTGAGAGGATTGTGTGTGTGTTTGAGTATGCAGGGAAGGAGTGCGTGTTTGAATGTGTGAGGGAGGGGTATGTGTGTTAGAGTGTGCAGAGAAGGGGTGTGTGTATTCAAGTGTGCGGGGGAGGTGTGTGTGGGGGGTGGCTGAGTGTTTGTGTTTGAGTGGCAGAGGGTAGGTGTATTTTAGTGTGCGGGGAAGGAGCGTGTGTGAGTTTGAGTGTGCAGAGGAGTGGTGTATTTGTCTGCCCCTTGTACCTGTCTCCCTGTCTCTTGCCCCCTGTGGTCAAGGGGGCTGGATACAAATTGCAGGGGGCAGGCATTGCCCCCTTGTCTCCTGTTACTTGCTCCTGTCTCCTGCCCCCTGCAGACTGTCTTTGGCGGCTGCAGGGGGCAGAAGAAAGGCCGCAGGGGTATGGCTCTGGTTTTTTGCCTATGGCAATAGCCAATTCAGCATCCTGTTATGGAAAACTGGGTGTTACCTGTGGGCGATGGGTGTCACCCAGCTTTCCTGGATGCTGGTTAGGGTATCCAGCCTATATGTATGTGTGTAATGTTTGTTTATTTACAGGTTCCCCTTTGGACTACGGCGGATTCGGTGGACTATGTTGAGTCAACCTTGGATCTATTTTTGTCAACTAAAATAGTTAAAGAGGGCTGGTGTTGGGGAGTGTTTATTTAAATAAAAGTTTTTTTTTTGTGCAATTTGTGTGTGTTTTTTTCCATATAATTCCAGTGATAATAGTGGAGGTGTCTGACAGACACCTCCTCATTACTATCACTCATGCTTGGTGTCAGCCAGTGGTGTTTCTTGTTGCCAAAGCTGACACTAACCCAGTGTCACTATTACCCCAGTACCCAATGCTCCAGGGGCGCCGAGAAGAGCCGATAACCATCAGAAGTGGAACGTCTAATGTGATGGTCTGCTTCTGGAGCAGCTGCAGGCTGGTATTTTTAGAATGGGAAGGGACCAGTATCAACGGACCTTCCCTTTCTGATAGTATTAGGCTGCAACTGTCTGTTTTACCTTGGCTAGTTATGGAAAATAGGAGGACCTCACATTGTTGTTTTTTTTTTTCCCGAAAATGTATTTATTTAATGAGAATCTAAACCTGGGCATCCGATGGAATGATTACAGGAGATGCCAACTTTAGGATTATTAATAAATAAGAATAAACCGACAGCTGCAGCCTGATACTGTCAGAATGAGAAGGTCCATTAACACTGGTCCCTTCCCACTTTAAAAATACCAGCCCGCAGTCGCCTCACATTAGAGGGTGTACTCCTGATGGTTACCTGGCTCTTTCCAGTACCCTTGGTGTGTTAGGTACTGTGGTAATAGTGACACAGGGTTAGTTTCAGCCTTGGGGTGGCAAAAACTACTGCTGGCTGACACCAAGCCCAAGCGATGATAATGGAGAGGTGTCTGTTAGATATTCTATTACTAACACTGAAATTAAATGGAAAAAAAAAACAGACACAAACTGTACAAAAAACAATTTATTTAAATAAACACTCCTTGATATCAGCCCTCTTTCACCATTTTATTAAAGAAATCAATCTAATGTTCGTCTGACATAATCCAATGAGTCCGACATAGTCAAAAGGGGAAAACCTGTATAAACATGACAGTACTGAACTCCATCTCCTGCATCCCCTGAAGATCATGCTTGTGGCTGAGCTTCTGGGGGTGCAGGGTATGGAGTTCAACCTGCACGATATGGTTCTGGGGTGTACACACAACAGCCGCGGCACAATCTCCAGGGGGATGGTCCTACAGTGGGTACGGAAAGTATTCAGACCCCCTTAAATTTTTCTCTCTTTGTTTCATTGCAGCCATTTGGTAAGATCAAAACAATAAATTTTTTTGCTCATTAATGTACACTCTGCATCCCATCTTGCACGAAAAAAACCCCGAAATGTAGATATTTTTGCAAATTTATTAACTGAAATATCACATGGTCATAAGTATTCAGATCCTTTGCTGTAACACTCATATTTAACTAACATGCTGTCCTTTTCCTTCTCCTTGAGATGGTTCTAATCCTTCATTGGAGTCCAGCTGTGTTTAATTAAACTGATTGGACTTGATTAGAAGAGGCACAGACCTGTCTGTATAAGACCTCACAGTGCATTTCAGAGCACATAAGAATCATGAGGTCTAAGGAACAGCCCACGGAGCTCAGAGACAGAATTGTGGCAAGGCACAGATCTGGCCAACGTTACAAAAGAATTTCTGCAGCACTCAAGGTTCCAAAGAGCAAAGTGGCCTCCATAATCCTTAAATGGAACATGTTTGGGACGACCACAACTCTTCCTCGACCTTGCTGTCCAGCCAAACTAAGCAATCGTGGGAGAAGAGCCTTGGTGAGAGAGGTAAAGAAGAACCCCAAGATCACTGTGGCTGAGCTCCAGAGATGCAGTAGGGAGATGGGAGAAAGTTCCACAAAGTCAACTATCACTTGCTCATCACCTGCCCAATACAATCCCAACAGTGAAACATGGTGGTGGCAGCATCATACTATGGAGGTGTTTTTCAGCTGCGGAGAGAGGACTTGAGATGAGCGAGCACTGAAAAATTTGAGTTTAGGCCGAACCCCGAATTTTTTGAAATTCGGACAGAACGCCGAACCCCAATAAAGTCAATGAGAGATGATGTTCAGGTTAATTTTTATACTAACACAGGTGAGGAGAAGCCGCAATTACCTTTCATAAGAATAAAATAGATACATGGAAATTACACATGGTAACTGGCAGGAGCCCCCTATAAGCTTTTTTCACCAGGGCCCAAGAACAAGTGATATATGTGATGGCAGCAAGAACATCCCAACAGGGAATATGGAGGTTAAGCTGGAAGGGCCGTACTTATAACGACTTTGCAAAGAGCTGGATAAGATTAAAAGTGTGGGTTACACATAAGCTCGGACTGGTCCATCGGGGAGTCTGCTCTGCTATTCAGTCTGGTAGGCATAAGGTCTTATGCTTACCAGATGTCAGCCACTAATGCTGAGGTGGACGGCGCAATAACGTCACATCACTGCAACACCTATTTTAGGCTTCACTGGAAGCTGGCCTACTGCTTGTCATATCAGGGGAACGGGAGAGAGGTTAGTTTATTTTTTTCTTTTCCATGAGAAATGTGGCCCTACCTACCTCCTACCTGGAGCCCTCCCATTACCTACCTAATTGAGGCCCACCCACCACCTACCTACATGAGGCCCACCATCACCTACGTACAGTATACCTGAGGTCCACCCACCACCTACCTATATGGGGCCCACCATCACCTACCTACAGCCTACCTCTTGGGCCCACTATCATCAACCTACATAGGGCCCACCTATCACCTAGCTACCTGGGGCCCAACTACCTACAACCTACCTACCTGGTGCTCACCTACAACCAACCTAACTGGTGTCTATCTACCTACCTAATGGGGCTTACTTATCTACCTGGGGCCTATCTACCTACCAAACTGGGGCTTACCTACTGCCTACCTACCTACCTGGGGCCCAACTACCTACAACCTACCTACCTGGTGCCCCCCTACCACCAACCTAACTGGGGTCTATATACCTAACTGGGGCCTACTTATCTACTTGGGGTCTATCTACCTACCTAACTGCAGCTTACCTACTGCCTACCTACCTACTTGTGACCTATCTATCTTCCTAACTGGGGCCTACCAACCTACCTAACATGGGCCTACCCACCAACCTGTCTGGGGCTGGTCTACCTACCTAAGGCCTGCCAACTTATCCAATGGTGGTCTAACTACCTAAATAGGGACTACCTGGCTACCCGTGGAACGCCAGTCCAACACTGTTTACACATTAAATAAACACATACAAAGCATGGTTACGTGTTACTGGTTACTTCTTTAGAAAGATAAGTTAGTGTGAACCATGGCTTGATACAAACTACTAACACTAGACTTTACAGAGAAATACAAAACGAGAAAAGGCTACACAGGCATTGCTAAACACATTGGTGTATATTAGAAATGCACTCCTGGTGCGACTGTCTCCAGAAGTGGGCGTTATGCTAAGGCTAAGTTCACACTACCACCAGAGAGTCCAGTCTGAGCCTTTGTCCATAGATTAGGGAGTCATGGTTGGAAAAATAGTGCAACATGTTGCTCAGTTGTTTCTGTCAAAACAATGGACGACACAACAGAACCCATCTGAACACATCATAAGGCAATAGGGTGCATCAAGTGTTAATGTCTTAGTTTCATGGATCTGACACTAACTTATTGGTTTCTGTTACAACGGAAACCACAATAGCAGAGTGAAAAGAGCTTCTATGGATTCAGTAATATAAGGCAGTGTACTGCTGAGATGGCTTAGCTACGTCTATCATGTGTTCTAAAATTTTTTTATTTGTATTTTTTCTTTTGTGGGAGACATATGCCTTTAGAGTTGTGCCCCATGTTATGGTTTTTTGTTTTTTTTCCTCCCAACTGTGCAAGAGCCCATTTTTTATTTTTCCATCTACATATACACTTTAGGGCTTTTTTTGCAGGACAGAATTAATTTTTTAATGGCGCAGCTGACTGTACTATAGAATGTACTGGGAAACAGGAAACTAGGATAAATTGTAAAAAAAAAACAAAAAACAATTTACTTGCGCCATGTCTTTTTAAGATAGCAAAAAGGGGGTGATTTGAACTTTTAATATTTTTTAGACTTTTAAAACTTTTTTTTACTTGTACATTTACTTGACCCCTAGGGGCCTTGATCGCTTGTTCACCCTTCTGCATTATATAAATAACACAAATGGGTGTGTGAGGGTTAATGCTAATATGTGTACATGTGTGCATCAATAAGCTAAAGTTTGTTTATAAGAAAATACCAAGCTTTCCTCCTTATAAGACCATACAGATATCCATATATCCATTTGAGGACGATGACTGTGCAGTATTTGAGGCAGTCAAGGGATAACACCCGTTTTCCACTTACCACCCTGCCCAACAAGCAACTGAGTTTCGTTTCCCATGCCCTAAGAAGAAATTTGGTAATAAAAAACCAAAAAAACTTCATCCCCCGGCAACTACTTTAAACCCCAATAAAAAAACTTTATCCCTAAACCCCCCTTTGGCGCCCCCATGCGCATCCCGCCCACCCCTTTTTCTACTGATAAATAGGGTTGGCCGGCTGAAAAAAGGGTAAGTATTTGCAGGGGATAAAAATTTAAACCAAAAACAACTTTGTTGACCTTTTTTTCCTTTGGGCCGGGCCCTACCCTTCAGACATTGATTTGGGGGTTCCGGAGGGGGAACCCGGGAAAACCCTTGCCCGCTTTCCCCCCCCCCAAACAATTTTGGCCCCCCAAAGTTGGGCGGGGCTAAGACGGGACCCCGGGGCCCCCCCGGAGCCCCGAAAAAACGGATCGGGGAGTAAAAACCCCAAAATAAAATCAAATCGGGGGCCTGCAGCCTCACGAGTCACGGGAAATTTGGAATACATTTTCTCGTTTTGGGACTGCCGTTGGCCTTTAAATGTTTTTGGGTTATAATCCGCTGTCCCAGTCTGTTCTGAAAGGGGGGTCATAATAAAGTGACTGTCATATTTAAAGGACCTGTATGTGTCCAGCCCGAAAAACTGCAGAGTGACGGCCCGGGGAAAAAAGGCTGAGTCATTTTAAAGTCACTGACCGTTCCCCCGGTATGGTTTGTGTATAAATTTGCTAACTAAAACCCCCTTGGCATTTTTTAAAATAGGGGGACTTTTTTCCTTTTGTTATTTGACGGGACAAGGACAGGCCCTGATTAGCACCTGTGCGGGGGGGGTGATTAAAAAGGTTGAAGCTCAATGGGGGAAAATCGGGGAAAAGGGTGAAAGGGGGGGTCCCGCCCCATTAGGTAATTTATTTGTGCAGCGGTAAAAGGGGCCCCTTTTTGGGTTTGGTAGGTTTTGGGTTGGGACTTTTATTAATTTTGAAAAGTGTTCACGCCTGAGGGGCTGTGACCCGGGCAAAAAGTGGTGGCCCCACATTTTGAAAAAAATTTACCAAAAAAAATGAGGAAAGGGGAAGATATCTTTCATTTTTTAACTTGTTTAAACGGAACATAATTTACCAATAGGCCCGGAGAAGCCGGGGAAATTTTTGGGCTGGGGGGGGAAAGGGGAAAAAATTATGTAAATCATGCTAGGAAAGTCAAAACTTGGGGGATTGTCTAAGGGGGACGGCCCCCACCTTCAAAGTGGGGGAAAAAATAGAAGGTATCGAGGAAAGTTGTTGATAAAGGTTGGTTAGATATGGCTAGGCCCTTTTGGGGATTTGCGGGGGACGCAGAAAAAAAAAATTTTTATGTTAAAGTTGGGGGTACGGAGGTTTGGGGGCGCTGAAAAGTTGTAGGGTTACAAAAAAAGCCCCGATGAAATTGTGTTCTAAGTTTGGCCCCCGTCCCGGGCCCCAAACCGCCCTATAATGGCGCCCGAAATGGCCCCGGAAGGGGGGGCCCTTTGGGTTTTTTGGGAAACAAAACCCGGGGCTGGGTGGAAACTTTTAGGTCGTGGCTCCCCCGGAAACGACCCCAGAGGGCAAATCCCTAAACCCACCCCTGCCGGGGGGCCCCAAAAACCTTTAGTCACCCCCCGGGGGAAAGTACTTTTAAGGGTCCCCCCCGCCCCCCCGCAAAAGGGAGTGATCAGGAAAGGCCCCCCCCCCCCTTACCCCTGCGGGGCCCCGCCCCGGGGCCAACACCCCCGGCCACCCACCCCGGGCCGCGGTTCGCCCTGGGATCGGGGAAGGGTTTTGAGACCCCTCCCCCCGGGCCAATTTGCGGGGGGGGGGACCGAAAGGTGCCCCGAACCCACCCCATACGGTGGAGGGGGCCCTGGAATCACCCGCTCAGGGGTTAGGGCTGCCACCCGTTTCACCCATAACTTTCGGACAGGGGGGCACTGGACAGGGGGGACTGTGGGCCCCAAATCAAGGTTCCCAAACCCCGTAGCTTTGGAGGCGGACAAAGTATACCCGCCCCAAACCAAGAAGACAGATACGAAATGGGGAAAAAGGGGAACCCCGAGTGCCGGGGAAGTTCATTTACCCCCCAAATTGAAAAAGTTCTTTTCCCACTGTGGGTAAAGGGACATCCTCCCCCAAACAAAAGGGAGCGATAGTGAGTCCAGAAAAACCCGGGGTTAAAAAAACTTTGGGAAAGGAAATTGGCGCGAAGTAAATTGGGAAGGCGGGGACCCCCGTCCAGTGGGAATTTGCCCAATAAATAAAAAGGGAAAGGGAAACCCATTAAAAAGGGGCTCCGCAGGGTTACCGGAGCGGGGGAGTTGCCATGTGAAGCCTAAAAAACACCGAAGGCCCCGTAATGACACCCAAAAACCCCAATAGAATGTAGGGGACCCTCGTTCACCATTGGAATCCCCTTACCCGCCAGCAGGGTCCCCCGAGAGACTTTGCCTAAACTTCCATCTCACTCCCTTTGGTTTTCCCGGGCCGGGTATTTTTGGAAAACCCTTTCAGAATTTTAAAAAACTCCCAAAAAAAAAAGAAAAATTAGAAATTTAAAATTCACTGAAGGCCATGATGTTTTTTAAGAAGTGAAAAGTTTGGGCCGAAAACCCCAGGCCCACGGGATTTTTGGCCCAAAAAGGTGGGGCTTTGGGAAAATTTCCCAGGGAAGAAAACCCCAAAAGCCCCTTCCATCCTCTGCCCCTTTGGCCCACCCCCACCACCCCTGAAGCCCCCAAAAGATCACCCGCCACCAAAAGGGTAAACCCAAAAGGGGCCCGATCCAATATGTCCCCTTCCCCCCGGTACGGGATAAAACCCCTTCGGAAAAAAAAATTTACGGGCCCCCAAAAAGTTTCCCAGGGGCAATTTTTTAAATAAAACCCTGACAAAAGACCAGGCAGTTAAAAGGAGCCAACGGGAAGGGAAACTAGAAAACCTTAGTGTGGAAAAAAGCATCTGAGGGAATACCTCCCCTACTACCAAAAATATGGGGATACCAGGGGGTAAAGACATAAACCCTTCGATCTGGTCCCAAGAAATTGCGAACAATTTAAAGTGGGGGCCCCAAAAACTGCCGGGAATTGATCAAGTTTCCACTTTGAAGGAAAGTCCAACAAAAAGGCAGGGGGGGCCGTAGAACTTTTTGCTGCTCCTTGTTGCAGCATTTCGAAGACCGGGTTTTTCCAAAAACCAAAAAGATACAATGCCCCTTGTTGGTAAAGGCTTTGTTTTGATGGCCTGGAAGAAAAACCTTAAAAAGTCTTGTGCCGCCCCCAACCAGAGTTGTAGGGCCCTCAATTAAAAGGGAAAAGTCATATCTTAGAAAAAGGTTTTTCCCAAAAAAGTGATTGAAAAGGACAGGAAAGAAAAAAAAGAATGAAAAAAAAGGGTGTAAAACGGTGATGATTGGGGTGTACCCAGCCCCTATTACCCCCAGCCCCCCTCCCCATAAGGCCCCCCACGGAACCCCCGGGGGCCCCAGAGAACCCCCGGGTTTGCGGGCCTGCAATCAACCGGGCTTTTTTAAACGGGATTGCAGGGTTTTTTCCGAAACCCCCAAAAACCTCCTTTCCCCGGAAAAAAAGGGTACAATCGGTTGGTCGATACCGCAACCAGGGGGCCCCTTTTAAGGGTTTGGGCCCGCCGCCCCCACGTTCTTTTTGTAGGTGAAAAAACCAGCGTTTTGGGGTTTTATATTTTCCCTGTCCCCGGACGGGCCTACATTTTTTTGGGGGGACACTGGTGCGGCAAAAAATCTGTAAATTCACCCAAGCCCTACCTCCCGGGGGTCCAGATCCCCCTCGACATACTTACTGTATTGGAGTAGAGGGCCCGCTTTTATAAGTCCCTCCCCACCTTTTTTTTTCCCAAATTTAAAATGCTCCCCCTTTCCCCTGATTGAGGATCCTTTTCCCTTTATATCAAAACACCTCCCTGTAAAATCTATTTTGGAGCGGCCCTTTTTGCAGTCATGAGGGCATTTTTCCAAAAAACCCCCAGAAGGAAATGGAATTAGCCCTGTTTAAACCCCCGGCATCGGGAAGATGGGTTTAGCGTACCGTGTCCCCTTAAAGGGGCCTTCCCTGCATTTTGACCCCCTAATGGAAGCCATGCCCCAGTTTCCCCACCTACCATTCTACAACAGCTCCCAACGGAAAATTATGGTCTAAAGGCCCTTTAAACGATGTTGGACTACTCCGGGGTTACCTCCCGGGCCCATTTTTGTCTAAAGGGAAAGGGAGCCGCTTATCCCCGTTTACCACAATCCCCTTTGAACCCTGGACAGGAAAAAGGGGCCTGAAGACTCAGACCAGCCCTTAAATTAAAAACGCTGGGCCCTTTTTTCCTTTACACCCCCATGTAAACGCCTCTATTTCCAGTCAGGAAGAAGAGAAAAAAGGTTGACCCCAAAAAAGTACGGGTTTTTTGGTGAAAGATTTGCGAGCAGTCAATGGGGCCACCAAATTAGAAACTCCAGTGGGCCCCAACCCGAACAACCCCTTTTTGTCCTGATGCCTCCTGCTGCCTTTCCTTTCTTCACAGTTGGATTTGCCAATGCGTTCTTTTAACGCCCTCTTCAAGAAGACCCGCCAATTTCCTGTTTGCCCTTTACCTTTCCCAAAGGGTTCCGCTCACCTGGACCAAACACCCCAAGGGGCCCAAACAGTCCTTTAACAAATTTTTTCAAGCATGAGGGGTTTTCCCCTTTCAAACCCTTTGGGAAAAAGCCCAACCCCGGGTGTTTGCTTCTTCCGTAAGTGGATGGGCTTACTCCTGGGGGGAAACCCCCCCGGGTCATGGAAAAATAATCATTTCCCTACTTCCCAAAATTTTCCACAAAATCAATTTCAAAGTGTCAAAGAAAAACTAACCCGTGGTGTCACAAAGGTTATCTTCCTAGGTCATTGGGATTGCCCAAGGGAAAAGACATCTGACAGAAAACCGGGTTTCCTGCTATAACCAATTTAAGACCCAAGGGAAATCGGACCCCAAATCCATCATTTTTTGGTCTGTTTACCAATGTAGACAATGGGTTTCCGGGAAACATCAAGGGGAAAATGCAACCGCTCTACGATTGCAATTTAAAAACCGGGGCCAATTTTTGAAGCCGCCCCCAGCCCAGCAATTTACAACAAAAAAAAGCCATGCTTTGCAGCTCTACACACTGTCTCAAAAAACCCCGCTCTTTGGGCCCTTCCAACTACAACCCAAACCCTTTCCCAAACCCAAATTTTTTTCAGAGTCAGATGGACAGCCTCTGGGTCCTCACTCAAGGGCCAAGCTGGGAAACAACGCCCCTTTTGGGGTTCTATTCAAACCCGTCGGGTCCAGTTGCTGTACAGGCCCAATGCTTGAAGGTGTACATTTGGGACAGATTTTAAATGGAAAAAGAAACCCCCAGAAATCCCCCTGGGAAAATTTATTTAATTTTTTCATGGGCCCCCCCTTACCTTGCTGTGTCCAAACAACCTTACCCCAACAAATTTGGGGGCCTCATCAGCGCCATCTACCTTACAATGCTCTTTTTTTCTTTTGCCCTCCAATTTGTCCCTTTTAAACGGTGCAAATATTTTGAATCCAGCCAATTTTTCTCCACATGCAGGGTGGGGGAAAAGGGTGATGATGAAGATTAAAGGAAGGAAAGATCATAGACCATAAATTTCCTTTAACTAATTCAGAAGAAATCACACAAGCTACAGTTGGGGACTGAAGAAATTCCCCAAATTGGGGTCTAAAAACCCATGGACAGATGGTTTTAAAAATATGCTACTTTAAAACGGGACTTTTTCCCAAAAAGAAATTTGCAATTTAAACCCCAGAAAAGGGGAAAACCCTTTTTGGCAGAAGCACTGCCCCCGCACTTTTCAGCTCAAGTTGCAGAACTACAAGCTCTGGGGAAAAAGCCTGCAAAATGGCTGAAGGCAAAGACTGCAAAAATATGGGCGACTCCAATTTTTGCCTACGGCATTTCCCACCATTTTTGGGCTTTCTGGGGAAAAAAAAGGAATTTATCCCCAGCCCCCAAAGGGAACCCCTTTTGAAACATGCATTTCAAATCAAGTCCCGCTGTCACCTTTAAAAGCCCAAACCAAAAGGGGAGCAAAACCCGAAATTTAAGGCTCATGGTTTAAAATGAATAGCAGGGGAAACCAAAAGGGAACCATTTTGCAGACCCCCGCAACAAAACAAAGGCCCTAGGCGCCGTGTACCAATGGCTGGATCAGGAAGCTGCCTTTTATGGCGATTACCAGACTCAAAGAAGAGGTTTAAACAGGGGCAGGAACGCCACACCGGCTTTAAGATGGAAAAACCCGGGGAAAGGCACCACAAAACCGGGTTGGGTTTAAGAAAAAAAAACCCCGGCCCCTGCCAAGGAAAACAACAATGGAAAAGGGAAGGAGCAAAAGGCGGGAAAATTAAAGGAAGTACCCAAAGGGGTTTTTTGCCCCCTAGGTGAATGTACCCGCTATTGCGGCATGGGGCCCCTGGGTTTACCCCCACAGAGGAAAAAACAAGCCTGGCCCATTGCAAAACGGACAAAGCCCCAGGGAAACAGCCCAAGAAAGGGAGCCTACAATTTAAGCCTGTTCGGTCGTGCCACCCGCAACCCCCTCTCCTACAGCTCAAGTTCCCCCTGAGGGAATTTTCGAAGCCATAAAATCCTTCCAAAAGGGTCCCAAATGGGGCCACATCCAATGCCAAAGAGTTGGGAAAAAACGAATAAGTCTTTAAATGGCAGTGGGGCATTTTTTCAGGTTGGCCAAACCCTAACCCGTTACCAACCCCGACCCCAAGGGAACGGGCCCAAAAAAGGTAATTAAATGAAATAAAATTGTCGATTTGGGAAAACCCCCAGGGGATCGAGTCAGACCAGGGCCAGCTTTTTTTTCCCCCGGTTTTTTCCAGAGTTATGGAAAATGTTAGGGGAAATTTTGGGGCCCCCCACACGCCCTTTCCTCCCCCAAAATTCAGCGAAAAAAGGGGGAGAAAGAAAAGAATGGTACGCTGAAGAACAAACTCTTGAAAAAGACCATTTATTCCCCAAAACCTTTTTGGGCAGAAAATTCTCCCAATTGGCCCTACCATATCAAAACACACTCCACAGGGGGAAAACATGGCCTGACCCCCTTTGAAATTTGTTTGGTAAACCTCCACCAATTTGAAATCAGAGAACAGAGGGTTTAGCGAGAGTACTGATTTAAAAATGTTTTAATTTGTTTATTGAATTGCTAAAGAATTGATAAATTTTCATGCAACAGTTTCTTTCTTCCTTTCCAAAACCCAGGGAAAGGTGCTGATTTTTAAGCAGGTGACCGAGTGTATTAAAGAACATAAAAGAAAGGGAAATTTCCTTGAACCCCTTTTGACCTTCCAAAACACTTTGATCCGGTCACACCCAGGGGGGTTTAAGTTGGAAAGGAAATTCCCCCCTTTGGAATTTCCCCCCTCTCACGCAAAAGGGGGCCCCAACCCCTTGATATCCCCTTTTATATCCTTGCGTTTTTGTGTTGGGGTTTTGGGAGGGAGTAAGAGGGAGCACCCCTATATTGGGTGGACCTAAACCAAAAAAGTTTCAGACTTTCCCCATTCCCACTTCTGTGATATTTTGCCCCCCGACCCCGGTTTGTAAAGATGGGGCCCCATAGTAAGAAAACTTACAAAAGAGGGGAATTCAAAATTTTGTGTTACCCACCCCGGGGAAAAAAAATTGGGAGATACTTGGGCCGATGTGGGGTTTAATACAAAGGGGAAGGGTTGGGGTATAAAACCCAAGGAGGGCAGGGACCGTTTAAAGGGTAAAAACGGGAGAACCTTGTTTTTCCGGCCGACGTAAATAGGGGGGCCCAAAAAAAATTTTTCCAAAAATTGGGGTAGTTGGTTTTCCCCTCCCCAGAGGATGTTACCCCCTTTCTTTAAAAATTGAGAACCCACTCGGGAAAAATCTGGGTGGGAAAAACTTTCCCGGGGGCAATATCCGGGTCCCAAAAAATCCAAACCCGGCTCATAAACTCAAAGGGTGCTGTGGGGGGGGGGGAAAAACCCAAACCCCAGCGACCCCCCCTGGGCCCCCCAAACGGGGAAAATAATCTTCAAAAGCGTAGAAAATGTAGTCCCCATCCCTAAATTCATGGGAAAAAGTCTTTTCCACGAGACACAAAACATTTCCCCAAAAAAAATTTGGGGGAATGGGTCAAATACACTGTTAGGGCCCCCAATCCCCGTCCGTTGGGCTTTTTCCCGGCTTTTGCGGAGCCAACCCCGCACATGGGGAACCCCCCCATACCACCTTTGTATGAAAATAAAGCGGCTGTGTTTTCAAACTTTTTACAAAAAAACAAAATGAGCAGGATGTGAAGATTTAAAAAAACCCCTTTTAAGTTTCAAAACCCCAAAGGAAGCCTCCAGGAGAGGGGATGGTTTTACCCGGGAATTACACATGCCTTTTTTCCCCTAATGAAACCTCCAAAGCCTCTCTTGGGAATTCCCTTTTCAAAGGATTTTTTTTCAGAAAAACTGACCTCAGGGGAACTCTTTTAACCCCACAGGGGAAAATTTTTTTTTTTAGATGTCTTCTGGGGTTTTGTGGTGACGGGAAAATTTAGAACCGTTTTAACCCGCACATGGGGAATTTCCCTTTTGCCCTTTTTAAGTTTCAAACCTTTTAAAGCCTTTCCCTTGGGGCCTCCCCTCACAGTAAAAAACCTCTAGAAGAAAGGAAAAGCAGTAAAGTCTACTCGATGGGAAAATCCAATGTTTTTCATCGATGGGCCCTAGGGGTCCCTAGGGGGGCCCAAAACCAGTTTTTTAAAACCCCAAAACCAGATACAAACGGGGTTTTTCCCCCTTTATTCCACAGGTCCAAATTTAAAAAAAAATTAGATTGGATTAAATTTAAAAATTTTTTATAACCCAAAAGAGGTTTGTCAAATTTCAGCAAGACGGTTTTCCCAAAGGGGTCTTTGAGGGGTTTGGCCCCCAAAAACCCGAAGAACCCCACAGAACCGATTGGCAATAGAATGGTTTTAGCCCGGGAAAAAAAGGAATTTTTGTTATGGTAGGAGAAGAATGTTTTACTTTAAACCCCGAAAACCAAGGGGTGAATGGGGAAAATTACCATTGCCCGGGTAAGATCAGGAAAAATTTTTCGAAAAAACTTAAGGGGAATTCAGGGAAAATGGATACTTCCCGGCTAAAATTTGGTTTTTCAAAATTTGGGCGGAGGGGGGGAAAACAATGGTTTTCAACAGATTGGCCAATTCAAAGGGTTTTTTTTTGGGGGTTTTGCTGTTTTTTTTTTTCTGTTTTTGTTTCCCCCCTAAAAAAAAATCTAAATACAAAAATAGGTTCTGGAGGAACCGGTGGAAATTTTTTAATGCAAGAACAGGAACCCCCCCCCCCCTGATGCATGAAAAAGTTTTAAAGATATTCCCCATATCAAGTAAAGGAAAATGCCAACCCTTGGAATGAAATCAAAAACTAGGGTCAGAACGGGAACCACCCCTCGGGAAAAAGGAGGTTAGTAAAAGGAAAGGGCCCGGGAGTTGCTTGATAGAAATGGCCTCGGGGAATCCTAAAGAAATCCCCCAACCCCTCCCCACCCGGGGTTTTTTCAGCCCACAGAAAAAATCTAGTAAAATTTTAGTTGGAAAGGGTTTAATTAAGGGGGGAAAGGGGGGGGTTGGGGGGGAATTTTTAGGGGGTTGAATGTGGGGGGGGGTTAAAATTTGGCTAATTTTTTGGGTTTTTTCTTTTGGGTTTCTCTTTGCTTAAAACCCTTTTTTTTTTTATTAAGAATTAATTCCCCAAATTCCCTTATAAAACACCCAAAAAAACCCGAATAACCCCATATATCCATCCTTAACCATTACCTTTTTGCAGTATTTGGGGATTTAAGAAAACAGGGGATTTCCCCTTACCAAACCCTTTTAAAAATAAATGGGGTTTTTGAAACATGTCCCCAAAGCATTGCTGATACAACCCGAAAAAATCCGCCCCCAAAACCTTTTAAAAAAAAAAACCCTTTTTAAACCCAACCCCCCTAAGGACGTCCCCCCTGCCCCATAGCCCCAGCCCCTTTTTCTAAATCGCTAAATATGTGTGCCCCGCTGAAAAAAGTAAGTGTGCATGGATAAGAATGAAAAAAAACCCAAAATGTTTTGACTCTTTCTTTCATTGGCCGGCCCCTGCACCAGACAAAAGATTTGGGTACCGAGGGGAACCGGAGGGCCCCTTTTCGCTTTAAAGACCCCGACAGGTGTCCAAGATGGCGGTTTTTTTTACTTCCAAACTGAGGAGGAGTCAAAAGAAATGTTAATTTTTGGTGACTATGGAAGCTTTTTTTAGATTCCGCCAAAAAGGGGAACCCCATCATAAAAATGATGTTGGGTTTTTAAAAGGGAAAAAAAACCAAAATTTTGAAACCCGAAAACAATCCCTGCGTTTTGCGGGGAGTGTCCCCCCTTAAGATCAGCCGACACCAGCCACCAAGCTTTAAAATAAAGATGTACCCCTACATCCAATTTTCCGTAAGTGTTAATACCCCTAGCAAAAATTTTCTCCAGGAAGGCATTCTTTTCCGAGCCCCTCCCTTTTTCACAAGGTCCGTGTTAGGAGTTTAATTGGGTGATGCCTTGGGAAATAAAGAGGGGTAAAAAATTTGGGCTGGAAAAAATTTTTGGAGTTTTGGGTTTATAGGTTTTTTTTTTTTGTCTGATTCAGCCTTAATTTGATACAATGAAAAAATTTTTTAAAAATTAATAAAAATAATAAAAGGGCCCAGGGTTTGATATGAATTTATTGAAAGGTTTTTTCTGATAAATTTTGGGCTGGTAAAAAAATTTAAACCCTCTGGTTTGGGGGGCTAATTGCTTAATGATTTATAAAAAAATTTTTCCATATCATTACTTAAAAACGGGTTTATGTTATTCTTAAAAAATGTAACGGGAAGGGGGGCGTTTCCCCTGGGGAGAGGACAAATAAACCCAAAATTTACCACCGGTATCTTTCCTGTTTTGCGGCCTCCTCGCGGCCGGGGGGGGGGGGCAAAACTTTTTTCCACGACTAGTGGGAAAAAGCCCTCCCCCCTTTACATTCACAAAAACAGTTTTTTTCCAAAACGGACGGGAAAATTTTGGTAGAATGTTTTTTCGGGCGGACCGCGGGGGGAAAAAAAAGCCGGGCGGGGAAAACCCCTGCTTTTGGGGGGGCTGCTGGGTTTTCCATAGAGCACCATTGTGCTCATTTTCAGCCGGTTTTTTTAGGGGGGTCTGCAAAAACCCGTCATTGGGGGGGCAAACCCTAATGGAAAGGGTTTTTGACCTAGTTTTTTTTTTCCCTTTAACCTAAAAGTATGTCCCCTTTCCTTAACTTTTATAGTAAGTTTAATTCCCCGAAAAGATTTGGCCTACTCAACAAGCCGTGTGTGTAAGGACTGTCCAAACAAAAAAACCACTGTACCAAACCGTATCAAAGGGAATGAAGGGAGATTCCTCACTCAGAACCTTCCTGAATGGGCCATGTTGGAGGGCTACCTTACAATAAATACAATGAAATTGTTGCTCTGTAAGACTTAAGGGGGTAATCTCACCATGCAGTTTCACAGGGCCACAGCCAGCTTTAGACTCACACTTCCTTGCCAGGCTGTGGATGGTTTTATAGCAGCGATTGACAAATTTACTCTGAGTTCCAGTTTTTTCTTTTTACAGTGACCCTAAAGGAAAGGGGGGATTTATAAAAATATGTATACAAAGCCATACTCTAAAGGGGGAACACAGAAAACTTTTTCTGTTGGGGGCATACGGCAGAATTTTCACTTTAATTTTCAGAAAGCAAAACCTTTTTCTTGCGCAGACAAAATTTTGCATCCCCATACCTGCTGTTTAACATTTTGCCCCATGGGGGGTTTCCCTCCACTCCTCTTTCAACATAATTGCGGGGGGGGCGATAGGCCACCAAGGCAGCCGGGCCCCATGTAAGCTTTCCCTAGTTCCATGGCAGGGTATAATAGACAATGAATGAAAATCCTGTATACAGCTTGTACTATGTAGGACAAGTGATCGCTCTGCCTAATGGTCAAGTACCTTAGGGCGATAAATTGTTAAAGTAAAAAACATTATTTTAAACAAATTCATCATAAATATTAAAAGTTGAAATAACCTCTCTTTTGCCAACACATATTTGCAATCTATTGAAATAACATTATTTATCCTGTACGGTGAATATATATATATATATGGAAGAAAAAATTCAAAATTACAAAATTGTCTTTTTGTTATATTCACGCCCCCAAAAAATTGGAATACAAAGTGATCAAAAAGTCGCATCCATACCAAAATAGTATCAATAAATATTACACTTTAGCCCACAAAAAAGGGCATTTGCTAAGGTCCATAGACTAAAAACAAAAGTTATTGGTCACAGAAAATGACATTTCAGTGAAAGTACTGTGGCAGAGCGATCTCAGGCGGTCGCGTATTTCTGCCACTGAGTGATTTTTAGTAGGAAACCAACATCCAGCGAAGACCTGATCTAATTAAACCCATCATTTTTTTGGGTTATTGTCAATTAGAAAGTACACCTTGTCCCGAAAAAAGTAATCCCTCGTATGGCTATGTAGATAGAAAAATTAAAAAGTTATGGCTCTTGGAAGGCATGGAGATAAAAATGAAAACCAAAAATTCAAAGATGGCTGCGACCTGAAGGGGTTACGAATGTAAATCTGTCAGGAGGTTGATGCTGTCTTGAGAGCTGGATATGATGGAGAGAGAAAAGCTCAGCTCTGTGATATTTAGGTTTATAGGATTTGCTGCTGCTCTCAGATATGGTTCATTTTAAGGATAAAAACCATTTAGCTAATCTGACACTTGTCTCTTTGTGGTGATAACATTGTAATGCCTTCACTTATCCAGGGGATTCTAAGAGCTTTTTTATAATGTTTTGCTTTATGATAGTGGTAAATTTTGGTCCATAATAATTTTTTTTGTTGTTTTTAAGACAGGTAATCAAACCGTACTAACATTCACCATATGTCTAGTTTATGTTGGCATCATTTTGTAAACATCCTTTTACATTTTAGGGACATTAGAAGACATTTCTAAACCCTATATTTTTACAGACCAATCCAAATCTGAAGTGACTTTGGCAGGTCTCTATATTAGAAACAACCCCCCTGAGATGACTCCATTTTGAAATCAGCAACCTCATGGTGCCTCCTATACTGTGCCATTTATATCCTCACGAGGTACCCAATGTCTCATAGGCCACAGTCCTGAATCAGCATACAAGACATTGCATCCATCCAGATAATGTCAGGAGCCGGATATAGGGCTGTTGATTGGCGAAAAAGGGCACAATTACTGAAGAAGGCACAGAAGGGGCATTCAAATTCATTGGGACCAAAGGTACACTATTACTTAGAAAGGGAAACAGAGGGGAAATTATTATTGGGGGTGGGTAAAGGAAACACTATTACTGAGAAGGGAGCACAACATTATTACTAAGTGAGGGCACTATTAATGAGTGGGGCTACAGAGGGGGCACAGTTACTGAATTGGGGCACAGGGATAATTATTACAGAGTGGGGATACAATGGAGTAATTATTACTGAGCTGCAGCATGAAGGGGACATTATTACTGAGTGGAGCCAAAATGGGCATTACTACTAAGAAAGAGTATACAAGGAGTACTTTTACCATATGGGGGCTCTAAAAGCATTGCTTACTGTGTGGGGGAGAGGGGAAATAGTAGTATTACTGTGTGATACAAAGAGAGCCACTAACTCTGTGACATTAGTATCATAGGGGGCATTGTTGTTGTCTGCAAGAAGTTTGCACAACAATTTCTTTAAAGACTAGTCATGATTTTAAGAAGTTGTTAATATGGTCAGGGCTGGACAGAGAAGAGAAGGAAATGAGAATATCCTCAATCATATGGTCTGCAGAATACCTGTGTAGAACTGTTATCTACTGCTATACAGTCACTGTATGGCGGTAAAATTTATATTTGCATAGTGGTCTTTAATAGTATAGCATTCATATTCAGTAAGAGCGTGTTCACACGACTTATTTGGACATGGTTTTGGACGAGGTTTTCGGTGCGTTTCCTCGCCCAAAACCTCATCTAAAATGCTTCCAAAAACGCCCCCATTGATTCCTGTGTAAAACCTTGTTATAGTTCACACACAACGAGGTTTGTACACTTGGAAGCACTGAAAAAGAAGTGTCATGTCAATTCTTGAAGCGTGTTTTAGGCGCGTTTTAGGCGTGGTTTTTACCATGGTTTTGGGCGCGGTTTTGGTGCATTTTCGGCGCGTTTTTTGTCCTGGCTATTAATTTGTATGGGTGAAAACCTCGTCGAGAAACGCCTCGAAAACCTCTTCCAAAGAAGCATGTTTCAGGCGAGGTATTGGGCAAGGTTTTGGGAGTGGATAGAACTGCAGGATATGCCGTAAATGTGTGATAGGTGCAAAGCCCATTTTTGAGACTCTTAACCATCCTGGGGCTTGGTCACCAAATTCCTCTGTGCAAAATGGAGAGGTGGCCATGCAAACATAGCACTTTGCATTAATTTTAATGGGAGTTCTGCGTACAGCTAAGCACACTTGCTCAGTTACATAGTTACATAGTTTGTAAGGCCAAAAAAAGACAGATGTCCATGAAGTTCAGCCTATTTTGCTACATGGTGAATTCACCATGACAATTTCCTCTGGCAGAGAGTTCCACAGTCTCACTGCTCTTACAGCAAAGAATCCTTTTCTATGTTTATGTAGAAACTTTCTTTCCTCAAGACGTAGAGGATGCCCCCTTGTTCTAGATACAGTCCTGGGTAAAAATAAATCTTGAGAGAGATCTCTATATTGACCTTTAATATATTTAAACATATTTATTATGTCCCCCATAAGCCGTCTTTTCTCTTAACTAAATAACCATAACCTTGCTAATCTTTCTGGGTATTGTAGTCCATCCAGTCCTTTTTATTATTTTTGTTGCTGCCTTTGGACCTGTTCAAGCTCTAAAATGTCTTTTCGATCAGCTGGTGCCCACAATTGTACACAATATTCCATGTGTGGTCTGACCAGTGACTTGTATAATGGTAGAATGATATTCTCATGATGTGCATCTATGCCCCTTTTAATACACCCCATGATCCTGATTGCCTTGGTAGCTGCTCCCTCACACTGGCTGCTTCAGTTAAGTTTACTGTCCACAAGTCCTTCTCCATGTCACGTTTTCCCAGCATTTTCCCATTTAACAAGTAATCATGGAATAGATTTTTACTTCCTATATGCAGAACCTTGCATTTATCTGTGTTAAACCTCATCTGTCACTTCTCTGTCCAGGCCTCCAACTTATCCAGATCACTCTATAATAAAACATTATCCTCTATCATGTTGATTACTTTACAGAGCTTCGTATCATCTGCAAAGATTGATTTTCTATTGTGCAATCCATGTGTAATATCATTAATGAATATATTAAAGAGAATAGGGTCCAATACTGACACCTGTGCTACCCTACTAATGACAGGGATCAAATCTGAGTATGTACCATTAATCTCGACCCTTTGTTTTCTATCACTGAGCCGGTTATTTACCCACTGGCAAACATTTTACCTCAGTCCAAACATTCTCATTTTACTTACCAACCTTTTATCTGGCACCATATGAAATGCTTTAGAAAAATCTAGATATATGACATCCAATGCCTCACCCCGATTCAGTCTAGAACTAACCTCCTCCTAAAAGCTGATGAGAATAGTACTAGTAATAGTTGTACACAGCATTCCCCTAGAACAGAATAAAGAGAGATGCGCATACACGTCCACCTCCACACACAGAGTTTTGGGGCCTGTTCTACCCTTTTAACCGTAGACATCTATAGCATTGGTTATAATGAAAAGAGAAAATGTTCAAAACTTAACTTAAAACATGTCTGTCTTTTGCTCAGGTGTCTACTGTGTGAGCTTTGAGGCTATTATAGAGATACCTTGAAGATTGTGATAAACAGTACATCTTGTAGGACTTTACTTATGCCAAGCCACCATCTTGGACAGTCCAAGGGTCACCCAGCTCTGCGTATTATTGTCCTTTAGTAAGACTGTTAATGACACACCAATATATGTTATACAGACAACAGGGTAAATTTCAAACTGGCCTCAGCCACCTTTAATCTTCAAGCATATGACAGCGGGTCAGTATACAAAACCAAACACAATCTAAATCCTAGGCCATTTGGCCATTAACTGAACACAAGAATCCCTCTCTAACTGTGGTCTAAGCCTACCACACAGCACCACCAACAGCAGTCTTTACCCCAGTAACCTTTGGTCTAGGCTTCTGCAAGTTTGGAGCACTATCTTCTCACTAGTTTGGGTGCAAAAGCACAATTCAGCTCAGCAGCCGCCCCCAGCTCAACTGAAAAAACAGGCTTTAATAGGCTTGGAAGACATGGCATGAAATGTGGGAATGGTCTCCCACCTATCGCTACAGCCATTCCAGAAAAGCCAGCCTGTTGAGAAGCTATACTAATAAGTGTCATAGGTTACTGACCCAAAACTGCTGGCTTAATGCACCAAGGCCAGACACCTTGGTGGCACTTACCTTACAGAGACATGTGACCTGATGTCGCTCTGCCACATATCCACCTCCCCTATGATAAAGGCCACAGGACTTTTTCAACTGTATAACTCTTCCCCCAGGGTCAAAGCTCTTACATTGGGATACAGTCTCATATAACTCCTACTTTGGTTTACCTGGGAAGGTACCACACTTTTTTTTAGAGGATTTTCCTTTACCCGACACACATGCCAAAACACAGGGAAAAATACACCCCACTTTTATATCTTGCAGTAGTTTTCTCTGCACACCAACTTTCTTTATTGTGGCATCCTTCCCACCGACATGCAGAACCTTTTTATATTACCATCTACCATCTGTAAACTGGCTTCCATCACAGTTAGCATCCGTCTTGCTATACATTGCTACGGGCAACCTCTCCCTTATATCTACAGAGGCTGAGATGAAATGATCCACACGCAGCTCAGACATTGGCTAACACTCACCTCATAATGGCAATAGACAGGCCACAGCCACATTCATTTACAGCTTTAGAAAGGTGTTCTAGAAACAGGTGTTCGTGTGTCAATTGCAATTACATGTACGCTGAGCACACTAGTAACAAGTATTATACAGCAAGCATGCTCTGTAAAGTCAACGACCTCAGTAGTCATGACTAGTGTTGAGCGATTACGTTGGCTATCGACATCGGGCGGATTTAGTCGAAAGTTAGGGCCACCATCTAAAAGGTTTTTCGATTTAGTGAGCAAGTCGATTATGTGCGTTGTCCCATTATAAGTCTATGGCGAGAGCAACAACACCTTCGTTCTTACACCCAAACAGGGCTGGAGAAGCCTGGAATTAACAGCCACTACAAACAGTCAATTGGATTACATGCTTCTTAGGCACTACATCTTAGGCTATAAAAGCCTCAGATAAAAGTCAATCACCTTTCTTCTATCCCATGGTCTTGTATCCTCTTGCTTGACATTAAACCTGCATACTCCCAACAAATTATAAAGTGCCAGGCGGCAGTATGATTTTGATCCATCATGTTTACTTGAACTGGGACATTGAATATCCCTGTCCTGTTAACGCAGGCATGAAGCCCCAAACCTGCATGAACCCCACATTTAAAAGTGCCGGTAAAAGGAAGTCTTTCTCCAATATTTTAGTTTACTGGACATTGACATCCACTTTGTCACTGGGCCACTGCATGAGCCCCAAATGCATGACCAGATTAAAAACAGTGCCGGAAAAAGGAGGTCTTTCTACCCACAATTTTAGTTGAAATGGGACATTTGTCTATACCTGTCCTGGACCGCAGTATGGACCATTAAACCTGTCTGACCCCCCATGATCAGATTTAAAAAGTGTTCGGGGTAAAGGTGTCTTTGAATACCACCATTTTAGTTTCATCCTGGGCACTAAAACTTATTATGTCACTCTGTTCGCCCAGAATGTACCATTAAAACCTGTCTGACCCACAGATTATAAATGTGCCAGAGAAATAGGAGTCTTTCAACCACCATTTTAGTTGGAACTGGACATTGACTAAAAACTGCTCCTGGACCCGCAGTATGACCATAAAACTGTCTGGCCCCAGGATTAAAATAGTGCCGGGAAAAAAGGAGCTTTTCAACCACCATTTTAGTTGAACTGGACATTGACTATAACTGTCCTGTGCCACAGCATGACCCAGGGCCGGAGTAACAGTGGGTGCGGTGAGAGCCCTGAGTGGCGTCCGTTTCATACTCCATTATACACGCAGGTTTTAATATGCCCTGATACGCGAGCAACGAAAACAGTCGTGCTGAAAAAGCAGAAGTAGTGCGGGAGGAAGCGGAAGTGTGAGAACTCCAGCCTTCCTCAGTACACAGTCAAGCACCTGGGTAGCGCTGCCCTCCGTATGAGTGCGGACCAATTGAGCTTCATTGGTAATACCCTGGTGCGTTAACGCTCATGTTACACCCAGGTGCCTTTAGTTCTTGGCATTCTTTTTCTCATTTTTACTCAACGTGCTGGAGGTAATTGTCTCTGTAACATTTGTTTCTCTGTCCCGTGCTCCATACTCACCATGTCCTCCTGAATAACCTAATCTGGTCCAAGTTTTTCCTGTACCTCCCTTGTACAATTCGAGCGAATTTTTTTACCAGCTTTTTTGTCTATGCCAAGTTTTTTAGTAGTTTAATTCTAGAATAACACATTTTTAAAATATGGATGAATCCCACCTTGTCTTGTTTCTCTTTTTTTATTTGTTATTAATTGGGTGTGTCTCAATTCAGGGATTGATAGACTATTTTAACGATATGGCAAAAAAACAAGTCATGTTTGCAATATGTGTCCATAACAGTGTCCTACCTATTCCTGTTTCTGACTGCACTCACCCGTGAGCCCCTCTTGACATTGTGATGAATATTGTCTGTTTGAACAAACATTTTTTTTATATTTGGTCCTGTTGTTATTGCTGCTGTTCATAGCTAGATTGACCCCATAAAAATTTTTATTTTTTGGTCCGGCGCTGCCTAGCTAGTTTTTTAATTTTTGTGAGGGAGAAATTCCTACGTAGAGCCACACTTTACTGTTCCAAAAAAGAGGACCCATGATTATTGCTGTATCTCACTGCTACTTGACCCCAAAAATTTTGACTTCTCTGCCACTTTTAAAAATTGTGATGGGAGAATTTGCCCACTTAAAAGCCACATTTCTGTTCCAAAGGACACCATGGTTATTGCTGTATCTCTCAAGCGATCATGACCCCAAAAAAATTATAAATATGACTTTCAGCCACTACCTTATTAAAAATTGTGGGGAGAAATGCCACTTAAAAGCCACATTTCTGTTCCAAAGGGTCCATAATTATAGCTGTATCTCACAGCATATGACCTCAAAAACCATTGACAATGCGAAAACTTCTAAAGATTAAAGTGAGGAGTAAATGGAATACGGTGTTGTCATGTAACCATTGCTGTTCTCTTGTACAGTTCCTCAGAGCAAAACCAGAATAATTAATGAAACCTGGTTGGGGAGAAAATAGAGAATAAAAATTGCAGTTAAGTAACATGATCATTTTTTAAAAAAAAGTTTTCAAGAGGGACCATTTCTGTTTTGAAGAGGAATGTGAAGTAGTCCGGCAACTAAGCGGTGGACCTACAGCTATTGGCCGGCCACATCCATGTCATCATCGAAGATCCTTGCCGGATTCATCTTTGATGAAAGTCAACGTTCCACATTATTGTGGGGAAAGCCGATGCGTTTGTCCTGTTATGGACCTCCTCCAGCTGTGCCTGAAGGTCCCGCCTCAGATATGATGCTGGCATGCTTGGGCAGGACAACACCTCCTATG
This sequence comes from Phyllomedusa bahiana, assembly GCA_025379985.1. Taxonomy (NCBI): domain Eukaryota; kingdom Metazoa; phylum Chordata; class Amphibia; order Anura; family Hylidae; genus Phyllomedusa; species Phyllomedusa bahiana. Next base: position 273,419 of record JAODAL010000594.1, read on the forward strand.
GCAGTTGACGAAGGCCAGCTCGGCCATTCGTCCATTTGATACCTGCGAAGTTAATTGGGTCCGGAAATACTACATACAAAAAACTGCGGTGGTTGAGGACGCAGATAGTCAGTGACTCCATGATATTAAAAGAGGTCTCTTGTGTGTTGGATGTGTGCCCTGCATGCATGCGTTGGTGAGGTGGTTGAAACTAAAAGATTGCCATAGCGTCACCATTAGGCTTCTGCCACCTTGCCTGCTGCTGTGCTGCTGCCGCTACGGCTATTGGCACGCTACCTGCTGTCACGTCGCTGATGTTGTCTCCACCGTGACATTTGGGACGTGAAGCAGACGCAACAGATGTCTCCAGTTTGTTCAAATCGCATGGTCTCCAGTTCCTGCATTTTACTCTCTATTTTAGGTGGGTGTGGTTAGGATAAGACCTAAAAAGTGCTGAGTATTGTTTTTTAACGGGGATCCAGCGTGGTGGGGACAACACAGAATATGGTGTTCTTGTTGTTGGCAAGGTTGGCCGTGGATCTTGTTGGAGGATAATGGAGCATCAAGCAACTACTTGTGAGAGTTGGAAGCATTGTTTTCCCAAGTACTAGGGGTCAGAGGGGCGGATACTTGCCTTTATGATTCTCCTGCATCGTACCTCCTGCCGCACGCTAAGGACGCGCTTATACCTCTTTCTAGGCACGAACCAGGGGACGTCCGGTTAACGTCGGGTGTCTGAGGGATTTCATCCTCATACTCCTCCTCACGACTGCCTCCGGCACAGCTTAACCACAAGCCCTGACTTGCCCTGTGATGATGCACCACTGAGAGCTGTAATGCGCCACCTTGCCACTAGTCTGGACCTCCGAACCACAGCCTAATGAAGACACGTTGGTTTATTGTGTATCCGGGCGGGGGGACATTGGGGATTTGATCGGTGGCGGAGAAAGGCTCCGTGGCTCCGCCATCTCGTGGTCCAGGGCTCCTCCTCCTACGATCGCTGGCGGGGGGACCTGTTGTTTCAGAGTGTCCAACGATCGTTCCAGAACTAATGATCTCCCACAATGCTCTTGCTCGCATGGGCATTGTCCGAATCTGACATTTTTGGTGGCTGCCTCAAACTGGGCAAGATGGTGCAGAGCTCTTTCATCCTGCTTCTCCACTCTCGGTTGCCTACATCCACCCCGAGGGTCCCGCACCGCTTGCTTGTCAGGACATGTGTCACTTCGTACCTGCGTATAATGGAATTGCGCTGCTGCCACAATCGCTGGAGCATGTGGAGTGTGGATTGGGTTTTTCCAGCGTGTTGCCACGTCAACATATGAGTCGGTTGACGGGGAGGCCGAGCTACGCGCAACGCAGCCAGGGCGGGACGAAGCTGGGTTGTGAATCGGACCGATTGCACATTGTGCGCAATCACGTTGACGTCGAGCCTCCTCAGCTAGGCATTCCAGGACCCGGGTGGGTTTGCTCTGATGAAAAAGTTACTGGAGTTACGAAAAGGTCAACCCCCCCTCCCACCCCTACCCCCCCTACCCCCATGACATTGTGCCAGGCAAGGATGTGTCCAGCCTACCGTTCATTAAGGGCGCGCCAGCAAGATTTCGCCCATTTATTCGCCACACAACATTGCCTGGCACAAGTTTCTTGTCAACCTGCAGCGCATCGTCTCGTTGCGGAGAGCAGTCCACAGCTCTGACCTGTGTGTGGACGGTCTCCTAGACAGATATTAATTTCTACACGGGCATGGTTTTCTGGGCACGGATGCCACAGAGGTCATTGGGGGTAAAGAAACCCTGCACATCCCTGCGGTTTGAAGTGCGTGCGCCCGGGCCTGAGAGCCACTGTCCACCCCAGGGAATCACCCAGCCTCACCAGTGAGCTGTCACAGAGGATATAGCTGGCCTTGGCCGTGGTTCTAGTCCATGTGTCGGTGGTCCAGATGGACTTTTCACCGGACACAGATGCAGAACAACGCGCTTGATCAATTTTTAGATGAGACGTGGCCTGGCCAGGGCAGGGGACGGGCTTTGCTGGCAAAGAAATGCCTGCTCGGCATCTGGTATTGGGGGCAGGCCCAAAGGGCCATGGACGTGGCGGAAAACACCATCTGTGTCCACCTGTCGGAAAAGGCAAACATTTCCAAGGCCCAAAAGCCTATGTCAATGCCGACATTCAGGCTATTGGCTTTGGGATGGTTTGGGTTCGTTAAGTGTTTTCTTCTGCTCCCAAACCTGGAATGGGAAAGACAGAAGGCTGGCTGATAGGACTGGCTGCTGTTACCCAGGCGTGCAGGTCGTCTCAAACTGGCGGAAGGAGAAGGGGTTTAGGATTGGTCTTGGTGGTGCTGTTGGTACTCGGGCACAACGGTTGGAGGCTGAAGCGGAGGCTGGGATGATTCCCTGATTTGACTCTGAGAGCCATGGGAACAGGCTGAGGTAATTCGCCCTTGGTGCATGGTAGAGGAGGCAGGTAGGAGACAGTGGGTTGTGACAGTGGTTGGAGGGCCGCGCGTCCGTCTGCGCCTTTTTGGGCCTAGTCGTATCCCCTCATATTGCAACCAGGGATTGAGAGGTCCTTGACCACGTTTTGACGGGAGATTTGCGTGGAACAGCGTAGCACGGGGGTCTTTGCGCTGACAGTGGCTGGCCTCAGGGAAATCATATCTGCGGTCTTCCTGCGGACCGACCTTCCCTTTTTGAGGTGGATTCCGTTACTTACACTACCCCTTCGTCTTCTTACTCCTCGTCCAGTGGATTGAAGCGGGAGCGGCTCGCTCGCAAGCAATTTCTGCTGATTAAGACCACGTTGGTACCGCAATGTTCGTCATCATCTCATCAAACACAGGTGATCTTTGTCTCCCTGACATTCTGCATCCAGGAGCTGCGGCGGCTGGGCTACAAGCAAGAGGGACTGCACAAGGCAGTTTGCCGACCGCCCGGGAATTTTTTGCCGATTGACCGGCTTTCCTTCTCCTCCTCTGATGGCGATCCAGTAACTGGGCGGTCAGAGCAGAGAAAATCATTCCTTTTGGCACTCTTGTTTCTTTTAACATGCCTTTGACTCCATACCGCATTTTGTCTTCGATGAGGTTTCAGAAAATGGATTATCCACAGTAGTGGGTTACACGAGTTGACATTTTGGGCTGCTTCATGTTGGAAACGGTTGCTGGTGATGCTTTTGAGACTTTTTCGTGCCCCCGGGCACCGTGACTGGCCCCCGCCTCCCCCGAAGGCTCGAGGGTAAGAATTGCTGGATGCAGGTTGCATTAACCACTGAAGGACGAACTTGGCGACGCTGTTCGTTACTGAGATTCACAGGGCCCTGACCCAGCGATGACAGGCCTGACGGTCCTGCAACTATGCGTGTTGTCGCCAGCACTGGAAGGAGCACCTTCTCTCGTACCTCTACCTCCATGTCCTACCCCCTCTTTGCTCGCTTACCACCTGAATTTCGCTCCATGTTCAGAAATATACAAATTTGAGAAGGTATGGAAGAGTTTTGGAAAGTCTCTTATTAAAAGACGGCAAATCACAGCTATTCTCAAATCCCTCAAATCAAAACAAAATTGCTGGATTCAAATATAACTGCAAAGTAGATCTATCAAGTCAACAAAGCTGGCCTGCGCCAAAGTGAAAAAACACGTATCTGAAATGTATTCGGATAATAAAAGGTATTTTTTGGCACCTATCAATTCACCTGTGGTAACTACACAATTGCTGGATTCAAATTTAACTGCAAGGTGGCTCTATCAACAAATCTGGACTGGGCAAAAAGTGCAAAAAACACGTATCTTTAATGTTTCGAGTAATAAAAGGTAATTTTGGCACCTATCAATTCACCTGTGGTAACTACACAATTACTGGATTCAACTTTAACTGCAAGGTGGCTCTATCAACAAATCTGGACTGGGCAAAAGTGCAAAAAACATGTATCTATAATGTATTCGGATAATAAGAGGTATTTTTGGCACCTATCAATTGACCTGTGGTAACTACACAATTGCTGGATTCAAATTTAACTGCAAGGTGGCTCTATCAACAAATCTGGACTGGGCAAAAGTGCAAAAAACACGTATCTGTAATGTATTCGGATAATAAAAGGTATTTTTGGCACCTATCAATTCACCTGTGGTGACTAAAAAATTGCAGTATTCACATTTAAGTGCAAGGTGCCTCAATGAACAAAGCTGTAGTGCGCCAAAGTGAAAAAACACGTATCTGAAATTTATTCGGATATTACAAGGTATTTTTGGCACCTATCAACCTGTGCTGACTACAAGATTGCTGGATTCTAATTTAAGTACAAGGTGGATATATCAACAAAGGTGCAATGGGCAAAATTGAAAATGAACACCAATCTGAAATGTATACTGATAATAAAAGTGGAGTTTTAGCACCTAACAAATAGACCAGCAGTTACTAGAAAAGATGTTATCCTATAAGTTCAGGCTGCCCAATATCCAGGAAATATTTCCATAGAAAACTGTCAATAATAAAGCTATTGCAATGTCTACACTAAGTCTTGGTTAACTTTATCCAGTATTCTTTATAGAGCTTGTCTGTGTTCGCCCGCGGGGGCCCCCCTCCGCTCCCCCCGTGACTTTACAGCAGTAGATGCTCCTTTAAAATTCTCTACCTAACTATATAAAATCTTCCAATCTCTAATCTAACTAAATTGTAAGGATCACAGCTAATAGTAGAGGTTTCTCTGTGAAGAAATTATAATAATTTCGCTGAGCTGTTTGGACACAAGCAGAGCGCACGTCCTTCTGCTCTGAGACGCTGAGAGACACTGAGGCTGAACAGGAAACGCTGTTCTATGTAAAACGAGGTCATGTGATTTTTCCAGCCAATCGCAACCATACACATCCCAGTCATGACGTCGCACACACATCTCACCCTGCTCTATTCTGTAAGCTGATTTGCTGGCCACCAAAATTACAGGAAGCGCCGAAAAAGGCGCGATCTTAATAGCTGATGCACATATTTTAACCTAAATTATCGCATGATCTAAAAAATCTGATCACCATAAAAACTGTGCCGATTTCCACTTTGTCGATAATAATCGCTCAACACTAGTAGTTACCTTTTTCTGTTTAACAGTGTGCCTTTTATCCCAACAGCCAGAATGCTCTGTTTTTATACAAGCATATATATTTTTAATACTGGCATCTAACTAATATTTTTTTTATACTAGGAACTATTTTGTTATTTCTGTGGTTAATTTTCTCTTCTGTATTGACTTCGTTGCAATCTCTTAGCAGGCTAAAGTCCATAAACAAAACAATGGTCATTGTGAAGAGTGGTCAGTAAATTGTAAGATGAATCTATAAAAATGAGTTTTCCCTTTTAGTAGTTGTAAATGTTTCCTTGCTGTAAACTTTAGTTGAACAAAAAATACAGTAACCAATGTTTAAATTATCACATGAAAGACTCATTAACTCAAGGTGATTGTCAAATAGTGACATAGGTCTGATCACTAAGACCTCTTCTTAAACCTAATGGACAGAATGATTAACACAATGCTCTAGGCTTCCCCTTACAAGGACTAATCTCCTACAGTCTGTATGGCAATTACTGTACCTAATAATGTTTTTTTTTTTTTTCCTGACAGATGTCCTTTTAGATCATTTTGTCCATGCTATATATATATATATATATATATATATATATATATATATATATATATATATATATAGAGAGAGAGAGAGAGAGAGAGAGAGAGAGTACCCCGAACCAAAGATGAGACAGAAGGTAATTTTCAGACTACCAGACTCATAGTAAAAACTGTATACAGTATTTTGACAACTGTGACTGCCAAACTGCACTGATGGAGCTGTACTTAAAAATGGCCAAGAAGCAATCACTAAGGAAAAGAAAGCAGGTAACTGTCCACTTATGTTACTAACTTAAATGTCAATTTTAACCCTTTAACGACCTTGGACGTATCCATATGTTTTAATCAGAACAGCCAATGGTGGCATTTTCAAATATAAACGAAAATCATCGATGGTGATTGGTGCTGTTCAAAACTGTACAAATCACCATCGGTGAGAAAATGCATGCTGGTAGTGGTACTACCACCCCTTTGGCTGCGATTGGTCCGTTGATGCCGACCGACCAATTGCTGCCATTGTGCTGCCTTTGTACAGCACAACACCACCCTGCACTGTCATACTGTTCAGGAATAGCGAGCAAAGTGGTGCTCGTGCTGTTCTTACCTGTCCCTTGTGGTCTAGTGGCTGTTAAATCCATTAGATCGCGGTTCATTGGTGAGCCAGTGGATCGTTGCACCCCGCCTGTGGAGCTCTTCTCTGTTTGTCCTCCTCATTGGTGGCGCAGTGGCTGACTGAGCTGCCTGTGCTGTGTTAAGTACAGACAGCGTACAGCTTCCTGTCCCCTGACTGCTGATTAGTGATTTTTCACTAATCATCATTTTTTGAGGGGTGCAGGCTCTTATCTTTTTTTAATTTTTTTAATGCATTGGTCCAATAGCTGCGCAACCACTGCTCTCATCAGTGCTGATTAGTGACACATCACTAATCAGCGTCTGATTTTTTTTATTTTTTTGCAGTTGTTTTTTTTTTTTTTTTAACCCCACCGCTATGCTCCCTGTGACCGCTGAGTGCTAACCAGTGATTTATATCACTGATTAGCATCCAAGCTAATTTTTTAGTGCAGGGTTAATTTTGTTAACTGTCCTTCTGCCTCTGAGCACTAAACAGTGACATGTTTTTGGGTTAAAAAAATTAAACTTAGGGGGACATGTATGAATGCCGTTTTCGCCGGTTTTCTGGCGTATAATGCGCCTCTCGGTGCCGGCTCCGCTGTCAGACGCAGTTCCCCTATGTGTTAGGTGCGTTAGGCGACAGCTTTGCCAATTTCTAATGCGCCTAACATGAAGGGGCGTGCTGTGGGCGTTCTGGGGCGGGACGCACCACATTCGAAAACACCGAAGCATGTATGAATGCCGGTCGGCAAAGTGAGGCGCTTTAAAAAGCTCCGACAGGCAGACCAATTTAAATGTGGTCTGTCTGTCGGAGGCGTCGAAGTTTGCCCCGCAGGGTATGAGTGCACTTCGGCGCCGACATACATCAGGCACTTTGACGTGCCGATCTTTATACATGCCCCCCTTAATTTTGTTTTAATTTGTTATAAATAAGTAACGGACTGTTTATAATTTTTACTGACGTCTGGTACATAATTTTTTGGGGTTTAGTTTTTTTGTTTGCTTTTTTACAGTACTTTTTATATTTAGTTTTTTTGTTTGCGTACATTTTTTTTCATAATTTTACTCCACATGAGTTAATTCCCCTACACGAATTCAAGCACGACATACACCCCCCCCACAAGACACGTGTTAAAGCACCTACATTTGACACACACCTTATAAATAAAAGTAAAATGATCCAATCTTCCCAGAAATGCTATTCAGTGGAGAAGACAAGCTTTCCTGGCCACTGGCTTTCTGCCAGTGATTTGGACAAGGAATTCATTGTTTTAGTCTGAATCCTCCTCTGGTTATGAGGGTCCCTCCCATAAACGCTCCGGAGGTCAGAAGAGGTGACCCCCATATGGACTCCCGCCCCAGATGATTACCAGCCACAAATCTCTGACTTTGTGGCCACCTGAGGAGTCTGTATAGACACTACAGGACTCAATAAAATAGATTTTTTTTAAGTTTTTTTTTCTCTGAGGATCTGGTAGATGTCATAGTTCCACAGATCAATTTCTATGCCCAGCAGTTTTTGGCCCTAAACCCCACATCAGCATTCTGCAGGTGGACCCCCGTTGATGCTGCGGAGATGATGGCATTTTGGGGCCTTATTCTGCATATGACCATAGTGAAGATGCCCGAGGTCCAGCCACATAATGACCTGTAAGCGTTTTGAGCATATCCGAAAATTCTTGTATTACGCAGATTATGCACCATGATGACCCCAACTACGACCGCTTGTATAAAATTTGGCCTGTTATCACCCATTTCAGTGCCAAATTTGCAGAGGTCTATACTCCGGAGAAATGTATTTGGGGGGAACAAGTCCCTCATACATTTCAAGGGCAGGCTTAAATACCTGCCCAGTACACAATGCCTGCCCAGTAAAAAAAAGCGCGTTACAGGGTTAAACTCTACAAGCTGTGCGAGAGTACTTCTGGGTACACCTACAGCTTCAGAGTTTACAAAGTTTACAAATTGTACATCCAGAATTCCCCCCTTCTCTGAAAATAAGTGGAAAGGTACTGTGTGATTTGGTGAACCCACTGCTGGATAAAGGTTACCATCTGTATGTGAATAACTTTTACACCAGCATTCCACTTTTTAAGTCCCTCGCGCGTGCCCTAAGCAGCGGGTAAGCGCGCGGTGGCCGGGACAGGCAGGAGCAGCGTGCACAGGAGCGTGGACGGGTAAGTGAGCCGGCGGCGGAACCCGGGCAGCAGGGGGATGGTCGTAGGCAGCCGCGGCACCCACGCCGGACCCCCGGGCCACAGGAGAAGGCGAGACAGGTCCACGGGAGAAGCGATTCAGCACCACGGGTTTAAGGAGAGAAACATGGAAGGCGTTCGGGATACGCAGAGTGAGAGGCAAGCGGAGCTTGTAGGACACCAGGTTTAGTTGCCGAAGTATAACAAAAGGGCCCAAATACTTAGGGCCTAACTTATAGCTAGGTACCCTGAAACTAATATATTTTGCGGACAACCAAACCTTGTCACCTGGCTTAAATATGGGCGGAGGTCTACGGTACCTGTCGGCCTGGGCCTTGGTGCAAGCGGAGGCCCGTAGAAGGGCCTGTCGTATGGCTTGCCAGAGTGCCCTGATGTCATGCACCTGGGCATCCACGGCAGGAACATGATACGAGGTGGCCAGGGGGAGAGGCGGGTGGGGATGTAGCCCAAACACGATAAAAAAAGGAGAGGCTCCAGCGGATTCAGAGTCTAGAGAATTATAAGAAAATTCCGCCCAGGGGAGGAGGTCGGACCAATTATCTTGACGGGCGGATACAAAATGTCGTAGGTAGGTACCTAAAACTTAGTTCACCCTCTCTACCTGCCCGTTGGTTTGCGGGTGGTAAGCAGACGAGAAGTCTAGCTGAATCCCCAATTGGCCACATAGAGCCCGACAGAATCTCGAGACAAACTGGACCCCCCTATCCGAGACGATATGCAACGGAAGACCGTGCAGTCGAAAAATGTGGAGGAAAAAGTGCTGGGCGAGCTGAGGAGCAGAGGGTAACCCGGGCAGGGGAACAAAATGAGCCATTTTCGAGAATCTATCTGTCACCACCCAAATAACCGTGTTAGAGGAGGCCGGGAGGTCTGTAACAAAGTCCATGGCTATGTGGGACCAAGGTCTTTCTGGCACCAGGAGAGGCTGAAGCAGACCCCCGGGTCTGAGACGAGGGACTTTGTTATGGGCACAGGAGGTACAGGCCAGGACAAAGTCTCTAACGTCTTGAGCGAGAGTTGGCCACCAATAGTAGCGAGAGATCAGTTGTAACGACTTGTGGACCCCAGGATGGCCGGGGCGGATGTAGGTCTTCCCAGAGAGTAGATGTTGAAGATCCATGGGATCCGCCGGGAGGAGACATTCAGACGGAATTATGTGCAGCAGAGGTAGTTCTAGGCCCGCAGTGACCTAGAGAGGGCATCCGCTCGGACGTTCTTTTTGGCTGGCTGAAAGTGAAGGAGGAAATTAAAGTGGGCGAAGAAGAGCGACCACCGGGCTTGTCGAGGATTCTAACGCTGAGCAGCCTGGAGATGGAGGTTTTTGTGATCGGTGAAGATCTCAATGGGGTGGCAAGCTCCCTCCAGCAAGTGTTGCCATTCTTCTATGGCTAACTTTATGGCCAGTAGTTCACGATCACTGATCACGTAGTTTTGTTCGACAAGATTGAAGGTCTTGGAAAAGAAGCCGCAAGTACGCAATCTCCCAGAGGAGGACTTTTGAAAGAGGACAGCGCCGGCACCTACAGAGGAGGCATCCACTTCTAGGACAAATGGACGCTGCGGGTCCGGGCGAGACAGAGCAGGAGCTGAAGCGAATGCTGCTTTAAGACGATGAAAGGCTTCTTGGGCTTCAGGAGGCCAGAATTTGGGGTTAGCATTCTTCTTTGTAAGGGCCACCAGCGTGGAGAATTGCGGGATGAACTGCCTGTAATAGTTTGCGAACCACAAGAAGCGCTGGATGAACCAAAGGCCCACCGGTCGAGGCCCCTGCAAGACCTCTGAAAGTTTAGAGGGATCCATCTGGAGACCTTGATCCGAGACGATGTACCCTAGGAAGGGCAACGAGGTGCGTTCAAACAGGCATTTCTCCAGTTTGGCATAGCTGGTGGGTACGGAGACGTTTGAGCCCCTGGCGGACGTGGTGGCGGTGAGTCTGTAGATCTGGCGAGAAAATTAACCCCTTACCGCCAGAGCCAGTTTTGGCCTTCCTGACAGAGCCCTGGTTTTAAAATCTGACATGTGTCACTTTATGTGACAATAACTTTTTGACACTTTTACCTATCCAAGTAATTCAGAGATTTTTTTTCTCGTGACACATTGTGCTTTAAGTTAGTAAAACATTTTGGTCCAAAAAGTCCTTGTATATTTGTGAAAAATATAAAAATATCATGAAAATTTGCAAAAATAAGCAATTTTCAAAGTTCAAAAATGTCTGCGTGTCAGACAGATACTTATTCCACTCAAAATAGTTTATAACTAGCATCTACCATATGTCTACTGTAGGTTGGCATCATTTTTTAAATGTTTTTTTTTTTTTGTATCACATTAAGGTGCTTAGAAATATACAGTGTAGTAGTAATTTTTCAAATTTTCAAGAAAATTTGCAAAATAGATTTTTTTAGGGACCAGTCCAGTTCTGACATGGCTTTGAGGGGCCTGTATGTTAGATACCGCAATAAATGACCCCATCTAAGAAACCCTTAAAGTATTTTAAAAAGTATTTAAGAAGTTTGTTTATCCTTTAGATATTTCACAGAAATTAAAGCAAAGTGGAGGTGAAATTCCAAAATTTCACTTTTTTTGCAGATTTTCAATTTTTATCCATTGTTCACAAGAATACGGTAAATGTGATCAGAGAAATGCAACTTTCACAGATTCTGCCGTTTTCAGAGATATCCCATATGTCGCCCTAATGCGCTATTTGGCTCAACCACAAGCCCCAGAATAGGAGGAGCCCCTTTACGGGGGCTTTTGGGGTCTCATTTTCATTACAATTTTATCTAGGCGCCATTTCAGGTTTGCGGACACCCTAAGGTTCCAAAACTTAATAAATACCCCTAAAAAGACCCCATATTGGAAACTACACCCCTTATGGAATATATCCAGAGGTGCAGTGAGTATATTGACCCCACAGGTGTTTAAAAAAAATTTTTAGCGTTCGGCTCTGAAAATAAAAAAATATATATTTTTTTTCCAATAATCTGCAATTTTAGCTGAAAATGTTTAATTTTTACAAGGAATCCTGGAAAAAAGCCCCAAATTGTGTTACGCAATTTCTTCCAAGTTCGTAAATACCCTACATGGGGGTGTAAACTGCTGTTTGGGCGAAATTGGCAGGGTTGTACAGGGGAGGGAGTGTTATTTGGCTTTTGGAACAAGATATTGGTGGGGCCATGTCGCATCTGCAAAGCCCCCAAAGTACTAAGAACAGGTGAAACCTTCCAAAAGTTGCCCCATTTTGGATTAGCACCCCTCGGGGATCTCATCAAAGGGGTGTATTTTGCATTTTGGGCGCACAGATGTTCTGTAGATTTTTTTTAGCATTGGGCCATGAAAATGGGGGGGGGGGAGGGAGGGCGGAAACGCAGTTCCGCCATTGTTTTAGGGCTTCATTTTTACAGTATTCGCCATACGGGATAAATGATGGGATAACTTTACTATGGGGGTCGGTACAATTACAATTACAATTATATAAATTTTATATAGTTTTTTATGTTTTATTACTTTTACACAATAGAAGAGAGTTTATAAAAAGTTGCGTTTTTATGTTGTCCTATTTTGATAGCCATAGCTTTTTTAATTTTTTGTATACAGAGCTGATTGTGGGCTTGTTTTTTACGAGATGAATTGATGTTTTTATTAGTACCATTATGGGGTGCATGTGATGCTTTGATCACTTTTTATTAAGTTTTTTTGTGAGGCATTTTGTACAAAATACAGCTATCCTGGTAGAGTTTTTTATTTTTATTTTTTACAGCGGTCACTGTGTGGTATAAACGACATGCTAGTTTTACTCAGCAGGTTGATACGATTACAGAGATTTAATGTTTTACTGCTTTTACACAATAAAACACTTTTATTTGAAAAGGAAACACGTTTTTGCATCGCCATGGTCTGAGAGCCATAACTTTTTTATATTTCTGTTTATGGAGCTGTATAGGGACTTTTTTTTGCGGGATGATTTGATTTTTTTATTGGTATCATTTTTGGGGGGACAAGACTTTATGATCGCTTTTAAATCAGTTTTTTGGAAGGCAGGGTGAAGAAAATACTGCAATCCTAGCAGTGTTTTTTATTTTTATTTTTAATAGCGTTCACCGTGCAATATCTGTGACAAGTTAGTTTTACTCTGTGGGTGAGACGATTTTGTGATACCCAATTTATATAGTTTTTTTTATGTGGAAGCACAATTTGTTTTAAAAAAAAAATGTTTTTAAATTTTGTAAAACAAAAATTTATGCATCGGGTATCTTCTAATAGCCATAACTTTTTAATTTTTCCGCATACAGAGCTGTGTAAGGACTTTTTTTTTGCGGGATGAACTGACATTTTAATTGATGTTTAATTTGATGTTGATATGAGTTTTTGGTCGCTTTTTACTCCATTTTATGTGCTGCGGGATGAACAAAAATCAAAATTCTGTGACTGTTTTTTGGGGGTTTTTTTACGGCGTTCACTGTACGGGTTAACTAACATGACTGATTTATAGGGTGGGTCGTTACGCACGCGGCAATACCAAATATGAGTACTTTATTTATTTTTGATCTTTTTTGGGGTGATTGGCGTTTGTAAAGGGGAAAAGGGCGGTGTACATGTTTTTATTTTAATTTTTGTGTTTGTGTTTTACTTTTTTACACTTTTTTTTTTATTTTAACATACTTATTTCACTTTTTCCAAGAGGGGAATTGCATGAACGATCGTCAGATCGTTCATACAATAGGAGATCAGCACACTGCTTATAGCTGTGTGCTGGTCTCCATGGCAACTGTCAGTCACGCTGCCCAAATGTTGGTAAGGGGTTAAAATGTCATCCAGATAGACAATGACACAGACGTAGAGAAGGTCGCGGAAGATCTCGTTGACGAAGTTCTGGAAGACTGCTGGAGCGTTGAAGAGGCGAAACGGCATGACGATATATTCGAAGTGGCCATCTCGGGTATTAAAGGCCGTCTTCCATTCGTCGCCCTCCTGGATACGAATCAAGTTGTATACTCCGCGTAGATCCAACTTGGAAAAAATGTTTGCGCCACGCAGGCGATCAAACAGTTCCGAGATCAGAGGCAGGAGGTATCAATTTTTTATGGTGATTTTATAAAGTCCCTCATAATCGATACAGGGCCGGAGAGTACCATCTTTCTTTTCGACAAAGAAGAATCTGGCACCCGCAGGCGAAGAGGACTTGTGTATGAAGCCTTTACGGAGATTCTCCTGAATATAATCCAACATCTCCTTAGTCTCCGGGACAGAAAGAGGGGAGACTCTGCCTCGGGAAGGAGTAGTACCGGGTTGCAGGTCAATAGGACAGTCATAAGGCTGGTGCAGAGGAAGAATTTCGGCCTGTCTTTCGGAAAAGACGTCGGCTAGGTCCTGGTAAGGAATGGGCAGACCCGGCAGAGGCTTCGTAGGCTTCACAGAGGAAGACCGTAGAGCAGGACGGAGTACAGAAAGGAATCGCGTGTGGCACGTGGGACCCCAACGGCTAATCTCGCCTGTGTTCCAGTCTAGGGTCAGAGCATGCTCTTGCAACCAAGGAAGGCCCAGGAGGATTTCAGAAGAGGAGCGAGGCAGAACGAGAAGTTTCAGAGTCTCCTTGTGTAGAGCGCCTATCTGCAAGGTGAGGGGCGCAGTGCAGAACCAAAGAGCATCCTTGAGGCATTCGCCACTGACAGAGGAGAAGAGCATGGGTTTCTGCAGAGGGGTCACCAGGAGACGAAACTTGGACACCAGCGCATGGCTGATAAAATTTCCAGCGGACCCCGAATCAAGGAAGGCGGTGGCTTGAAAGGTGCTGTCTGGCGAAATTCCACACAGCACGGGAATGGTCAGACGGGGAGAGGCCGCACTGACACCTAGGGATGCCTCTCCTGCGAGCCCTAGGTGCGAGAGTTTCCCGGGCACATCGGACAGTCCCCAATGAAGTGGCCAGAACCGCCACAGTAGAAACATAGCTGCCTCTGACGACGCTGTGAGCGTTCCTCCTGGGTCAAGTGAGCCCTTTCGACCTGCATGGGTTCGTCCTCAGGAACCATTGGCGGAGGAAGTGGAGGTCGTTGAAAAACGGGAGCCAGACGAGGTAGCCGGCATGGTCGGGTGAACTCCCGTTGGAGGCGGAGCTCTTGTTGTCTTTCGGCAAACCGTAAGTTGATTCGGGTGGCCAACCGAATCAGTTCGTCCAGAGTGGACGGCAGGTCCCGACCAGCGAGCTCGTCTTTAATGCACCCAGAGAGGCCTTGCTAGAAGTTTGCCACCAATGCCTCATTGTTCCAGTCCAGTTCTGAGGCTAAGGTGCGGAACTGTACGGAGTACTGACCCACCGTAGAGTCGCCCTGACTGAGACAGAGCAAAGCTGCGGCAGTGGAGGACGTGGGGCCAGATTCCTCGAAGATGGTGCGGAACCCCTGGAGGAAGGTTTGCAGATTTGCCGTCAACGGATCTCCTCGGTCCCATAGCGGAGTGGCCCAGGCCAAGGCTTCCCCCGATAAGAGGCTAATTATGAAGGCCACCTTAGCCCGCTCGGTAGGGAATTGATGCCCCAACATCTCGATGTGGATGGAGCATTGGCTGATGAAGCCTCGGCACTTCTTGGGGTCTCCATCATCGCGTGAAGGAAGCGGCAGATGCAGGGAAGGTCCAGGTGCAGGACCAAGGTGAGCCCTGGCTGCAGGAGCAACTGGTGCTGGCGAGGCGGCAGCAGCCTCAGGCAGAGGTAGACGGGCCGCATGGTTCTGCATCATGGCTGCGAGATGGTCAATACGCTAGCTCTGCTGGGCGACGGCCATCGTGACGTCCCGGAGCTCAGGCAAAAGTACCCTGGTGGAATCCATGGCCAGATTGTACTGTAAGGATTCGGTGGATTCGCTGGACCACCGCAAGCGATGATAGTTAAGTCAAGCCAGGGAGCGGAGCCTAAGTAGCCCCCGGTATTCATCAGAGCCCGCCGCAAAGCGGGATGGACTTGCTGCAGCGTGAGGCTTCCAGGTCGCTACCCCTGACGTGACTTGCTTGCGATGGTGGCCGGGGTAATGCGTGGTACAGAGTCGTAATCCAGAAGAGTAGTCGGGGACAGGCTGGAGGTCAGGGCAGACGGCAGAGGTCCGTGGTCAGAGACAGACAAACGGTCAGGGCAGGCGGCAAACAGGCAAGGTCAGGAAACGTAGCGGAACGGACTGGTACACGGGTAATCAAACAGAACTCCAAACTCTCTCTAGACAAGGTAACGCACACCAACAATCTGGCAGAGAGTGAAGGGGGGCGTAAACCCTATATAGGACCAGCGGCCGGCAATTGACTAAATTACTGGTGCACTGGCCCTTTAAATTCAGACCAGCCGTCGCACGCGCGCACTAAGCAGCGGGTACACGTGCGGCGGCCGGGACAGGCAGGAGCAGCGTGCACAGGAGCGTGGACGGGTAAGTGAGCCGGCGCCAGGACCCGGGTAGCAGGGGGATGGTCGCAGGCAGCCGCGGCACCTGCGCCGGACCCCCTGCGGGCAGGGGGGCGGCTGCGGGGGGCGACGTCACCTGCCCCATCCCCCATGACACACTTGTTTTGGGAACCAGGATGAGGGCCCCAGCATTTCTGGCTATGATGTCCCCCGTATTGTACCTGGGCAGCATTTCCCCAATGAAATCCCCTTCACTGGTAAAAAAGGTAGGACACAAAAAAAGTGCAGAGTGTGCTACCAAAGGCGAATTTAGAAAAGACACAACTTACCAGTGTGAAACCTGCGCTGATAAGCCCGGCCTCTGCATAAAAGATTGCTTCAAACTGTATCACTAATCTCTGGGTTACTAGTTGTAGCATTCTTTTATACTTTATTATAAGTGAGGCACCAAACTTTTCATAGATTTTATTGTGCAGTGACATGGCGTGCTGTATAAATTTCAGTTTGCATTTTTCACCTTTCAATACACAATGATATCGGGAAATTAATTTTATGAAACACCTGTCAGGTCAAAATTTTATTAACACCTCTTAAAATTTTCCTTAAGGGGTGTACTTTCTAAAATGGGGTCACTTTTGGGCATTTCATAATTTTAGTGAAATTTAAATTGTCTCCACGTAGCAATAATGCGTGCCCCAAACATACTTTATGACCACATATGAGGTATTTCCCTACTCAGAAGAAATTGGACAACAAGTTTTGGGGTGTTTTTTCTCATCCTTTTCTTGTGAAAATGAAAAATTTGAGAATAATTGTGCATTTTTTTGGAAAAACTGTAATTTTTAATTTTCACAACCTGATTCTAAAAATTTCTGTGAAAAGCCTGTGAAGATGAATTAATTGAGGGCTCTAGTTTCCAAAATCGGGTCACCTTTGGGGGATTTCCTCTGTTTTGGAACGTGGGGGGTTCTGCATATGCAACATGAGGGCTTTCAACCATTTCAGCTTATTCTGCATTCCCAAAGCCAAATAGTGACCCACTACGTGTCCCATATTTTCTTTATGAACTTATATAGTGTATTGTCACACTCAGAAGAAATTGGGCAACAGGTTTTAGGATGTTTTTTCTCTTGAAAAATTTGCAGCTAAAAACTCAATTAATTCTAAAGGCTAATTCTAAAATTTTCTGTCAGCAGCTGTGAAATCAATATACTCACTACACCCCTTGGTGATTTCCTTGAGTAGCGTAGTTTCTATAGTAGAGTGTTTTATTTATTTTATTTTTTTTTTCGTTTTTAGCACATTTAGGCACAGTAAACCCGATATGGCACCTTTACAAGGTCATAATAAAATATTAGCTCCAAAATCCAGTAGGTGCTCCTTCAATTCTGAGGGAAGTGAGTCAAATAATATACTAGGGCCACATATGATATTTTTCTAAATACAGCAGATTTAGGGAAACTTATATTGAGTTGTGTTTTTTAGTGTTGAGCGATTATTATCGACAAAGTTGAAATCGTCAAGGTTTTTATGGTGATAGAAATTTTAGATCATGCGATAATTAAGGCTAAAATCTGTGCATCATCTATTAAGATCGCGCCATTTTCGGAGCTTCCTGTAATTTTGGCGGCCAGCAAATCAGATTAAAAGAATAGAGCAGGGTGAGATGTGTGTGCGACATCATGACTGGGATGTGTATGGTTGCGATTGGCTGGAAAAAATCACATGACCTCGTTTTACATAGAACAGCTTTTTCCGTTCCCAGCCTCAGTGTCTCTCAGCGTCTCATAGGAGTAGGACATGCCCCCTCGCCTGGGGCCAAACAGCTCACGAAATTATTCTATTTCTGCACAGAGAAACCTCTACTATTAGCTGTGATCCTTACAATTTAGTAAGATTAGAGATTGGAAGATTTTTATGTAGTTTAGGTAGAGAATTTTAAAGGAGAAACTATCCGCTGTAAAGGTGAAGAGGGGAGCGGGGGGGGGGGCGTGGGCGAACACAGACAAGCTCTAAAAAGAACACGGGATAAAGTTCCCAAGACTTAGTGAAGACATTGCACTGCAATATCTTTATTATTAACATTTGCTATTGAAATATTTCCTGGTATTGGCAAACCTGAACTTATATTAGGATACCACATCATTTCTAGTAACTGCGGTCTCTTGGGTTAGGTGCAAAACTCCACTTTTATTATCAGTATACATTTCAGATAGGTGTTCATTTTTTAATTTTACCCATTCCACCTTTGGTTCATATATCCACCTTGCACTTAAATCTGAAAACAGCAATTTTATAGTCCCCCACAGGGGAATTGAAAGGGGCAAAAAAATACCGGTATTAAAACGAAAACATAACAGATACGTGTTTTTGACTTTAGTAACTAAAGCTTTTGTTCACTGATGCAGCTTGCACGTAAATCTGAAAACAGCATTTTATTAGTCACACAGGTTTAATTGAAAGGTAACAAAAAATACTGTGTAATATACGAAAACATAACAGATACGTGTTTTTTGACTTTGGCGTAAATACAGCTTTGTTCATTGACGCAGCTTGCACGTAAATTCTTAAAACAGCAATTTTATTTGTCACCACAGGTGAATTGAAAGGTACAAAAAATACCGTGTATTATACGAAAACATAACAGATTTCGTGTTTTTTTTTAGTTTGGCGCACTAAAGCTTTGGGTTTATTGACGCAGCTTGACTTAAATCCCTTAAAACAGCAATTTTATAGTCACCACAGGTGAATTGAAAGGTGCAAATAATACCGTGTATTATACCGAAAACATAACAGATACGTGTTTTTTTTACTTTGTCGCACTACAGCTTTGTTCATTGACGCAGCTTGCACGTAAATCTTAAAACAGCAATTTTATAGTCCACCACAGGTGAATTGAAAGGTGCAAAAATTTACCGAGTATTATACGAAAACATACCAGATACGTGTTTTTTGAGTGTGGCGCACTACAGCTTTGTTCATTGACGCAGCTTGCACTAAATCGTAAAACAGCAATTTTATAGTCCCCCACGGTGAATTTGAAAGGTGCAAAAAATACGTGTATTATACGAAAACATAACAGATACGTGTTTTTTGCACTTTTGCCCAGTCCAATTTTGTTAATAGAGACACCATTGCAGTTTTAAATTTGAATCCAGCAATTTTTTTGTTGATTAGAGGGATTTGAGAATAGCGTGATTTTGCCGTCTTTAATAAGAACCTTCCAAAACTATTCCATACCTTCTCAATTTTATATTTCTGAACATGGAGCGAAATGCAGGTGGTAAGCGAGCAAAGAGGGGGATAGCACATGGAGGTAGAGGTACGAGAGAAGGTGCTCCTTCCAGTGCTGGCGACAACACGCATGCCAGCGGATCGTCGTTTGCAGGGCCGCAGACCTGTCATCGCTGGGTCAGGGCCCCGTGAATCTCAGTTAACGACAGCGTCGCCAATCTGTCCCCTTCAGTGGTTTAATGCAACCTGCATCCAGCAGTCTTACCTCCTCGTCCTCCCAGTCCACGGCCAAATGTCGTCATTAGCAAAATCAGCATCCGTCCAACATGAAGCAAACCCAAATGTCAACTCGTGTACCCACCACTGTGGATAATCCATTGTCTGAATACTCTTGATGAAAAAAGCGGTTGGGCAGAAGGCATGTTAAAAGATCAAAAGGATGATTTAGTCGCTCTGACCCCAAG